>JAANDH010000634.1:90103-168407 GCA_011799765.1 Nymphaea thermarum | reverse complement strand
TCAAATTCAGTCCACTTGCGGAGGTGTTCCCAATCTATTCGCTCATCGAAAGCAGCTTTTATGTGGATTTCTTCACCGAACCAGTGAGGAATCTTGCTGAGATGGCAGAAAATGGGGACAAACATATTATCCGCATAAGGGTCTGGCACAATATGTTTGAGACCAAAGAACTGTTTCTCTTTTTCCATCAAGGACATGACTGTGCCGAATGTCACGCAAAGACACTTTGTGCAGGTAACACTTTTTTTGATATAGCTTGGGAATGGGTGTTTGTCCTGCCATCATGTTCAAATCATCTGCTTATGATAAAATTGTTTCTTTTGCTGTGGGCATGGTTGCTGTGTGCTGTCTTTGTTGTTTATGGACAATTTTGAACTATAGATGCATACATGCTCAGACACACACAGGCATACCCTTGCCACACCCTCACTGAAGTTCTTGAAATTCATCACACTCATGCACCTGTGTGTACCTTTCTACTGTGGAGCTACATAGCTATGTTGCTTATTTTCTGCACCTGTTTATACATTGTGTTCTCTGCTTTTCTTTGTTATTTTTTTTTTACTTACTTTGTTATTATTCTTGGCGCAGTGCAGACAAAGGAAATCTTGGGGTTCCACAATTACCAGGGCAAGCTTGCTCCTTTCATAGCTTTTGTACGAACACTTATAAACTAAGCTTTATGGAAACCCCCTCTGGCATTAAGGTTCAGCAAAGCACTGAAGCTCTTATTTCAGCAGATTGGCTCAAATTCTTTTTGTGTGTGTATATATATATATATATGTGTGTGTGTGTGTGTGTGTGTATTACATGTCTTCAAGAGCGGTTGCAATGGATTGGCTGTTGTCTGGATTGTATTGCAAACGTTAGAGAGAAAAGTTATTTAGCTTCCCTGTACAATAAAAATGCTTTCATGAGAAAACTATGCTCATACCTTTTTCCCCAACTTATTAGAACCTTAAAAGTTAAAACGATGTGGCTTTTTGTCTTATTTTTTTACCCTAAACTTTTGAAACTGTAAATATGAACCTTAATTCAGTGTAGCCTAAATTTTGAAACTTTAAGAAGGAACCTTAAGTTTGCAATTTTGCATATATTTATTTCAAGGAAACTCGGGTTTTTCTAACCCTTCAAGATAGTTATGACATATGTGAGACTGAATCATCTCTGGTTAAGTGAAAACTGTGAAATGCATAGAAATTTGAAGTATGCACCTACTTGGGTAGTTTGTAAGACATTTGGGAAGGCGTACACTTAAAAAATATTCACAGAACATACACTAATATTTACCTAATGTTAGATAAGATGGTGAATAAATAGTGGTTAACTAAGAAATTGCTGATACCTCTACTACTAGCTTGCAATAAAGAAATTTCACCTTATCCCTCTGTTTATTTATTTATTAAACAAGGTTCCCTGTGGAGGACAATGAAAGTAACATTCGATATTTTTAGTTGCAATTACCCTTTGCAACAAAGAAGTACAAAAAAAAAAAATCCATAGTTACATAAGACGCGTTTTGTGAAAAAAACGCGATAAATTAACTGGCCGTTTATAAAAAAACTCGGTTTTTTGAAAAAAAAAAACGTTGAAAACAAAAAAATGTGTTTTTTAACTTGTTTTTTTCAGTTTTTTCATTTTTTCAGTTTTAGTTTTTTTTTTCATTTTTTATTTGTTGCAAATCTACTTATCTTTTGATGTTTGTGTTATTAGTTTCTCACTTATTTTATTTTCCCCCCATTTTTAGTTTTTTAAAATTTTTAAAAATTTACCATATTTTTCCCGTATTTTTCTCATTTTTTAAAAGTTTGCCGTACTACTATACCCGAGAAAAACCTCGCCGTTTAAAACTCCGAGACGTTATTCGTGAGTATGAAAGAAACAATGGTAGACCTGTCTTTGTGTAATAAATAGTTCATTAGTTTGTTACTTCGTACAGTTACTATTTGGTGGACAACAGGAGGGATTAAGAAACAAATTTGTCTGAACTAAAAATCAAGCTTGAGCAAATTGTAAACCTGAAGCACACAACCTGGACATAGTAATTGCCGTACATGTCAAATCTTAAGCTTCAGCCAGATTAGGGGATCAATGCGCTTGTCAATTTCATGCTGTATTGGCACCTAAAAATTAGACTGAAAGATCATCATATGAACTATAGAAGATCATGTCTATGACAGGAAAGTTGTCTCTTGAATCTCAACTTAAGCCTGATTTTAGGATCCACTGGTTGATTTGAAATTCTATCTTCTGTATTGGCTTGCAGTCACCAGTATCCATTATATTAAAAGCGCACTTTGATGCAGTTTTTTGTAAATGGAAGTTATGAGGGCTTTTTGTGCTCTTAGTTGTGCATTAGGCTTGGCTTGTGAGCAAATCTGCTCTGTTGCAGTTTGTAGAATTTATTACTTTACTTCCTAGAGTTGGTCCTCATCAGCATCCCATACATGAGCGTCTAATTAAATGTTCCTGTCAAATATATTTTATTATTGAAGACTTGGACATCATGTTTTAGAGCTTTCTGATGATGCTTAGTTTGCAATATTTACTTGGAATCTGCATTAATCCTGTTATTTGTTTTGAAGGTCAACTAAGATCTCTCGTCTGAAGCTTATTCTAACATTTTAATTTTTGAGGGTCAACCATGGCATTGGTTTCTGTTTTACTTGAATGTCAGAAAGTGTTTGGTGAAACTGACCATCCATTCTTTATTATTTAGTTATTTGTTTTCTCTAACAAATTCTTACTGCTGTTGTTCGTATGGTAGATTATTTTGGTCACTGATCCTAAGACAAGTGATCTTCGTGAGCCCTTAAGGAACATCTACAATCTTTATGTTGAATATGTTGTTAAGAATCCACTCTGTGTTCCAGGAAATCCCATCAGGTAGTTCCCTCGGGGCATTTGTTCCTTCTTGCAGCTAATTACTGTTTTTATTTCATATTGTGGCCATTTCCTGTGGGATCATTATGCCATTGAGCTTTAATATTATCATTTGATGCCCAAAAACTAATCATTTTGAGATACACGAGTCCTCTAATTGCTAGGAGCCAGTGCATCTATTGTAAGACAGTTCATCTTGTGTTCTCCCGTGTATCATTCTTGCTTAGTTATTTTGTTCCTATTTGTGCTACTTTAGTACATGACTGCATTCTATGCATGGTAGGTCTGCTTGAAACATGATCTTTTTTCATAAGCTCTAGTGAACAGAAGTTCTGTTTCTAGCCTATTAGTTGGTCCTCTGAATATTTTGGGCTATCAGATATTGTGCAATCAAAGTGGGGAAATCGTCTTATCAATCAGCTTATACTTTCCTTTTCTGATTGAGATCAATTAGATCACATATAAAAGCAATACTTTTGTAAGTGAATAGTGTAATACACACACATGGACATGTAAATTGCAGTTCCCCCCTTCTCCTCCACCACTGACACATACTGAGCATATGAGATTGAGAAACCTGCCAAGCCATGCCAATGTTAGGGCTTTGAAGAAACAAAGTTCAAGAAAAACGATCTCCACACCTTTTGAGCTAAGTACGCTGAGTCCATGAAAAGGACCTCTGAGGAATTTTCAACTTTTCAATTACCATGGACCATACAACCTAAGCACATGAAAGTATTTTATGTAATCATTGAAGTGCACAAAGTATCTAACGGGGATAGGCCTAGCAGCTGGAAGCCCAAGGCAAATTCAAAATTATCCTAGTGGCTAGCGAGCAAACACAGATCAAAACAGAAGAATAGAACATGAAGCAATAATATACATCATAACACTAATATCCTAAGCGCGTAGAAATTTCTATTTACAGAGGTTATGCATCCCAAGTATCTAGATCCATCAGAATGGTTTGAGTCAGTCAGCCATGGCCAAGGGCATATAAAGGCAGGGACCAGTATACTTTAAGCTATTAGCACAAACAATGCGATGTTGTCAAAGCAAAGTAGATGGCCCAATAGTATAAGCCTATACACCCTGTTGGCCTACATTGCAGCCTTCAACTCTTTTTGTGAAGCAGCCTTTTCCCTTTTGATTATTGTTGCAAAAGAGTCAATTCTGTTAACAGCCATACCTACCTTACTGTTAACCCTTCAGAAGGACAAAATAATGATTTCTCATTGGACCAATTTGGATAACCAGCTGAAAATGCTAATTTAGTAATAAATGAGATGGTCATAATTTTGAAGAATCCAACGGTCTTCAAGGTCTGACCCTGATGACCTTGGCAACATTCTAGCACATGGACCTAATTAGAATAATTTAGGGGAGAAGAAAGACCGTCTTAGAATCCAAGTGATGTTTGTAATTACCGCAAAAACATGTAATATTAACTATAATGTTTCTTTTTTCGTTAATTATATATACCTTTCACATGCCTTTTGCAACCTATATTTTTATACAAATGTGTGCATTTACATGAACACATTCTTCTTTTTTGAATGTATTGTCTTGTACCATCCATGTTCGTGTGTTATTTCACACCCACCTATTTCTTATTTGGCATGGCATTTTCGATCTGAAAATTGTTAAGGAAGCAAAAGAAATAAGTGATGTATGCAAGTACTGCGATGGCATCCTAAACTCTCCGATAACGTACCTAAACTGCTATATGTATTTCTATCCTGTAGTCATTTGGCAGCTGGAATTTATAGAATGAGAAGATGATGCTGCTACTGCAATTTTTCTTCCGGTCACTGCGAATGCATCTAAACTAATATTCCATTGTTTAAGCTTTTGCTTATGATAATATTATTCTTGGATTTGCGTATCATTTCTAAACTATGAAATAATTGCACTTCTGTGTTTCAGGTCAGACTTGTTCAATACATCTCTAGACCAGTATGTGAGGAATTTGGTATAAGCTACTGCTGATACCTGATTCAAACTGCAACTCATTCTTCAAACGAATCGTGTGTCACACCGTAGTCGAACCTCACTCATGAATGTTCTGTGTTGAGTTTAGCATCACACTTCGTCATTGTCTTTTGGCTCTTTATTTTCAGTTTCACTTTTGGGAGGTCAGTGAGCCAAGGGGTTACAGTCATGTCTGGCCGCTTCAGACAATGTCTTGATTGATGGTGTTTTCTTTTATGAACTCTCGATTGTTTGACCAAAGAGAGGAAACGGCCTTCATTGGATTGCATTATGAACGGACATGTTTCTGATATTTGTGAGATTTGACTGCAATTAATTCTAAAATTGTCTCGATTCGGGATTGAACTCAAGCAGCACAAGTATTCCTCATATATAAGCTCAAAGAGCCACACTTCAAAGGTACAGCCTCATCTACATGATCAACTTTGCGGAACCAACGTAATTGTATTGAGATCTGAGAAGAACTTACTTTTGTCGAGAACAGGGTTTTCTGGATTCCTACTGAACTCCTGTGAGCTGTAGACGCGATAGTATGATTACATATCTACCCATTCATGCTGGGTTCAGTACAGAAGTTTCCATGTAAAATCGCTTAGGCTGAGTTTATTTGGTTTTGTCTGTGGTGGTTGTAGTAAAACTACTCTGGTATGTAGATTTAACTCTTACGGCTGATGTATGTGGTTTTGGGCTAGCTCATGTCTTATCATTAGGACTGAAGAACTTGGCTTTTCTACATATATGATTACTACCTTTTAGATGACTTTTGATCCCCTTAAAGAATCATGATTCAGGCGTTTGCCAAATGGGGATGTAATCAAAGCTTGAGCTCGGTCAGTCCACTTGACTCATCTCTTGCTTGGCTCGAGCTCGAGATGAGCTGTTCAAAGTCAGCTTGAACTTGACCTGATAGACTGAGTCTTGTCTTAAGCAACTCTTCATTTGACTCATCTCTTTCATTGGTTTTAAATTTGAAAATTACAAAGTCAAAAGTTCGATTAAACAAAATTATTCGAGATTAATCGAGTCAAATTCAGGTAACTTAAACTCAACTTGTTTATAATAAGCTCAAGTTTTCAGTTAAGCTCGAGTTCGACTCTTTGCAAACAAGTCAGAACTTGATTGACCTCTAGTTGGCTTGACCTGTTATGCAGCCCTAAATGCCAAACATGTAGTTATGCTTGTGCTGGCTTTCAGAACAAGTATGGAGATGCAGGTTCTTGGTTATGTCGGTGGGTCAGAGACTCAGATATGAGTTAGATATCCAACGAAGTCATTTGTAATGAGCTGAAAAGGCGGAAAACCATCATATGGCCGAGCTAGGATTCCTTTTTTTTTTCCCTTTTTTTTTCTATGAGAAACATCATATGATTCTAAATTTTTTATTAGTGCCCAGATGAAATTTTTTGAAAATAACACAAAAAGCCTCCCGATTGCGTTCTTCTTACCTCAATAATTTCCTAGAATTTGACACGCGTAGCGAATAAAGTAAAAAAGGCCACTTGACCGTTACTTCATTTTTTATTTTTTTTTTGAAAAACAGGGATTAGCCCGTGAGAAGATTTTTGAGAAATATTATTTGGTGGATTGGAGGATTATTCTGTCCCCCAACTAGCGAATAACTCAACACTGGCACTGCCGGCAGTGGCAAAACCACATTGTCTATCCACAGTTTCTAAAATTTCTTTATCTTTAAATAGGCATCTTTAAACATTTATCCTTATATTTATATAAGTGTTCTACCATGTATGAGTATTTTATAAATCTTTAGTCAAATTTTCTGGCTTCCACTGACTGTCGACCGTCTTTGAGGCTCATAAGAAGCCGGGGATCCTCCGCCTTTTACAAAGAACTAAGAAGCTCTGGCATGGACATTTGCCTACACAGTCCAATAAAGTTCTCTCATTTATTTATTGGTTGTTCTTAAAGTTTGATCTTTTACAAAAAGCACCTACCTCTCCTGGCTCATAAGGACACGTGTCCCCTCTCCCATCACACGGTGATGTAGAAGACCCATGCCCCCCTTCTCAAGTTCTGAAAATTAAACAAATTCACATTTTAAAATTAAAAAAAAGACCATTTGGCCCTTATATATATATATATATATATATATATATATATATATATATATATATATATATATATATATATATATATATATATATATATATATTTGAAAAACAGGGATTAATCCCTGTAAAGATTTTGGAAAATATTATTTGGTGAATGGTAGGATTGTTTGGGCCAACGATGATATCCTAGCTCTGCCTTATCTGCCAAATGTGGTTTAAATGGCTCAATAAAGAAATTTCCTCTTCATAATTTGTTGAACAAAAATATGCTCAAGTTCTTAGCACTCTAGCCAGCTCCTTGACCAACTCTTTATGACCTTTAGATTTCAGACGTTTGCTTAGTATGTATTTTCATTTTGTGTTAATTGATTTTTCACCATGCACGATGATAGCTCGATTCAAGCTGCACAAAATAGAAGTCGAGCCGAGTTTGAGTTGGTCCGAGTTGTGTGCAGCTCTACATACACTCCTTCACTGCACCACACAGGCCGTGGCAGAGCTATATATATATATATATATATATATATATATATATATATATATATATATATATATATATATATATATATATATATATATATAAGTGCCCACCAAATATGAGTATTTTTAAACGAGTGCCTCTTCAGCTAATTTTTTTTCTGACACTGCCACTTACTACAGGTTGCAATTAAGCCTAACATAGTACCAATATTGTGGATACGATCGATTTGTGTTGCGTTCGGACCATTTATAGCCACATTTGGAGGCACATTGGTGATTTGATAGTGCCTGAAAAGTTGGTCCTCACGTACCAATAGGGGAAATTGGCATGGTCACATTTAGAACATGACATCATAATCTTGAAACGATAGTTCAATGCTTTAAGAAAGAGTCTCTTATATATATATATATATATAATCCTTCAATGATGAGTCTAGAGCCAAACATTAAACCAGAGCAGTCTATCTAAATAAAGACCCTTTAGGATTTCTTTTTCTTTTACTCATCCATTACCTCCTCCATTGTCGCCGGCAGCCCATTATGGCCTTACTGGAGATTTATGGCTAGAGGGAAGGGGACAGGGAGGAAGAATGAGAGGGGAGAGAGAGAGAGAGATCTGGCCATCCGATCAGTGGTTTGATGCCCCCGGTGTCCACTAAATGTAGAGTTTAATGCTAGCGTGTGCTGATATTGCCATATGGTTAAAATTCAAAAATTTATTACTAGAAAACAATTGCTAAATTGACATTAGATACCATTTATGATGTGACAATGATTTGTGGTGGCTTTAGCGATCGTTTATATATTTTTGGCAACAATTTTTTAGATTTTAGCCTGACAACTATAGAGTACACTGTAGCATTCTCTCTCTCTCTCTCTCTCTCTCTCTTTATATATATATATATATATATATATATATATATATATATATATATATATATATATATATATATATATATATATATATATATATATATATATATATATATATATAACCTCTCTCTCTATCTTTCTAGACACACACTCTATCTCAAAGGTTCACAAAAGGTTTAGATTATATCCCCTAAAAGTTGCATCAGTTTGCAATTAAGTGTGATCTTGCAGATGGAGTCGAAAAGTGAAACAAGCTGGTGGGCAACCTTCAAAGATAACAAGTAAACTTTCGAAGGTGCGTAGGATAAGATAACCAGAGGACTCATGAACAGCTATCTAAAAACCAGATCTGGGCATGGGTCCAGCTCGATTAAAATAAAAAATATTTTTTAAATATAAAATAAAAATTTTGAATATAAAAATAAAGAAAATAAAAACAGGGTCAAATTGAGCCTACTCGAGCCGGTTTTTTTAGACCTGGACCCAGGCCCGATCGGACCGAGTACCGGGTACCCGTCGGGTACTCGGGCCTGTTGCCAAGCTTAGTAAAAACCTTGAAGTTGTAGTAGCTTCCAAATGGATAAATTTCATACAAGCCAAATCTAATGGAGATGGTATAAGCCAAAAATAAATTTGGACAAACCCCACTCTGAATCTGATCTCTTGACAAGTCATGTCATGACTGACTTATGAATGAAACAAACACAGAATTATGAATTCTGAAATTGAAATTAATTTTATCCGAGTAATACTTCAAGAAACAAAATGAAATTCGAAGAACCAAACGTTGATCATGATTGATGTGAGCTCGAAAGTGAAGCCAGCCTAAATTTTGCAGCAATTGTCTCAATTATGGAAGACACTCTGGTTTGAGAAATTTTCTACAAAAAGTGACAATTCCAAACGCTTTTTCAAGCCTTCTGTTCGGTAATGGCGGGCTACGTATGTGGGCATATATCACCAACTAGGGATGCAAATGGGATCAATCTTGTGACAGTGCTTTGTCCTTTTTTGCTGTATTAATGGAATCGATTCTAATTTCTAGCCTGACCACCAACGTACTAAGTAGGTGTCTCGGATCCGAAATGTTTCCACCATCTCTAGCACCAGCTAGAGTTGGAGAGCAGGCAATTTCTCCCCTTAGACTAAGTTGATCATTGTATGCCTTAATTTCCATATGTTTCGGACATGTTTATACTAATGTTTTACTTATATCAATTAGATTAAAATTGAGATCCGGTGACTTGTAGTTGAAATCGGATTAGTGGTGGTGGTATATATATATGTGTGTGTGTGTGTTTGTGTGTGTACCTGTCGCAAAATTCTATGAAAAATATGTACAATCTCACAACAAATATGAAAAACACCACAAAAAGTATGCAAATTTCCAAACTTCAACAAAAAAATACCTAAAAATCAGAACTGCAGTGTCCAAGTGAGTCGTGGTACCTGTGTTGACAGCTGAATTCAGGAACTTCATAAGTGCTTCTGTCAAATTGAAGTGTCAGAACTCCTCTTATGATCCCTTGTTGACTATCTTTAAAAAGAAAACCAATTCATGATTGATTTCTGATCGACGGCTTAGTTCATCAGTTTAGACCTGAGCCATGGATCACTTCTGACCTCGTAACTTTCTTAAGGACAAACCATTCTGTGCACCCCCCCAAAAGTTTAGTCTCTTAACCTAAGATTGTAAAAAATCTTAAAGGGGTTGCTAAGTGATTAGTTGTCTTAGTTCCTACCTTTTTTTAGTACTAAACCGAAACTGCTAAGGGGCTTAGGATCCGCCAATCGGGCCGTTGCATTTTGGGTCTAGCTAATTTGTTCCATCTGACTTGGGCCTCAACCCTCATTGGAACATATAAATGATGGTTATTTTCGACAGTACTGCATAAAAGACTGTTGATGCCTTATTACTTTATCTTCAAAAAATGAGTTTCACTGCACACAAGTTCCTGCCTTTCTTTGTCTACTTGGTTAGATTGGATACAACCAGACAGGAACACCTTATATTCTTAAGTTCATAATATTGGTGCCAGGATTTTATATGCTTATTGCCAGCTTTGGGTGTTACAGCAAAAGCATCTTTAAAGGAGAATTCTGAATATGATATCAAAGTGAAACTCCAGTTTTAGATGGACCAGCTAAGCAGCTTCCATTTCCATATGCAAAACAAGAGACGAACACATTATGCATGTATGGGGAACTACTGATTTTCTTGTGCTTAAATGTGCCAGGACCCGCATTTTTAATTCAGGAATTCTCCAGCGACCTTCTTCTCCAAATCCAATTTCAATTCACATGATGATTTGGTGGGGACTTGTCCATTGATTAGAGCAACATGTGACTGCAATTATTCAGTTAACACAAGTTGGTCATCCATTTTTGGATTCTATTGGGTCCTTATCCAGAATCTCTAGAAAGAAAGCAATTATGCATGTCACCTTGAGTTTGATAAATAACCAGGAACAGATTGAGCTTTTCACTGATTTGACATGTTCTTAGTTGATGTGGTTACTGTCTCCAATCAAGCAAGGACACAAGGTGCTCTAGCACTGTGGCCTTTCCGTGATCTAAAATGGTTATGGAAACACCAACTCAGATGACTGGCCTTACCAAATCCATTTCATGGCAAATGCGTTTCACATTTCTACATTGGTACTCCTAAATTAAGATCTCTGGCAGTATAGGAAATGAAGCCATGAATAGCTAGATTTTGGAAGTACATACAGATCCTTGATATCAGTGACATGGAAACTTGAGCAAAGGGGAGGCCAAACACTGTTTTAAGCGTATATGGCCAGCACCAACAGATATTAATGCATCAAGCACATCCTTACCAGATATAAATAAAATCAAAAGATGGAAGTTTAGGACAAAGAAAGATATATATATATATATATATATATATATATATATATATATATATAACTGTGTTCTTTATGCGGCTGTGCTATTTAGGTGGTACTCATATTTATGGCTGGTCTATGTGAAGAAGGCTATCTAGCATGTCCAACTTATGTCATTCTAGGGTTTATAGTTCACCATTCACATGCTTCATGTTGGTGCCTCGTATTACTGCTCAAGCTCAAGAATTACAGCTCCAGTAGATAGTACAAGTTCAGTTTTCCCAAGTAAAATGACAGATTCCCTCTGCTCCATTGGCTGCTGTTTACAATTAATATCGTTTACTACAAGTGAAGTTCATGATTTCCTCTGCTTCAATGGGTACAACTACTGCAAGAAAGAGAGAGAGAGAGAGAGAGAGAGAGAGAGAGAGAGAGAGAGAGAGAGAGAGAGAGCAACTTGGGGTACTCTTTAGACGCCTGCTACTTATCACAGTTGGTGCCATTTAAACTGCAACTGTGTAAGCCCTCATCACCACTTACACCATAGTAGTTGTAGAATTACTGAGATCTCAAAGCTGCTCTCTCTCTCTCTCCCTCTCGTCTTGCTTCATCCCGAAAATTGACTGCTGCCTGGAAGGAGAGAATCTGAAGTTGGTGACTGTCATTTGCACAAGAAAGAGAAGGACAGATAATTAATGTGACTGACTAGATTGTTCCCCCTTCACTGCAGAAGTTCATTCTACAGGGACAAGTTACCCGCTATCCCAAGGTACGTATGACGCAAGAACTTGGATAACTTTTTTGGGTAGTTGAGTTCAATACTTTGCTCTTTCTAGAGATTCAGCTTTGAAATCAAAATACATACAAATTTATGAAAAAAATCAACATGTGGCTCAAGAATGGAAAATTTGAAATTAGGAGGTCTTCTTTGTTTTTTTTTTTTTCACTATAATGCCAATTATAGTCTCAGTTTTCTGATTTTTCTAGTATAGGGCTTAATGCTTTCATGACAACTGTTAAATAAGGAGATATCTTTACTACTGCGTTTTAACCCTAAGCACAAGTAACAGCCATAGTGGAATAAACACCAATGAGTTTTGAAGGTAAATACTATCTTACACCAACACATTTGATGGTCAGGCCGGGCCCGATAACTGAATAAGAGAGACTCAAATATGGGGACAATGATTAAGCAAGCCGGGCAGGTTGCGGCAAGGGCTTCGGGCCAGCCTGAAAGTGCAATGAAGGGTTTTTGGCCTTTCTAGGTGAAGGCAACTAAAATTGGGTGTGGTAAATATTTATTTACTTGTATTTTACCATGTACGGCTCAAGAACATAACGCCCAAGGGAGTCGAACTAATGAAATGAAGTTAAAGATAGAGAGCCAGAGAGAGATATGGACCAACTATAAAGGAAATGAAGTTAGAGATAGAGAGAGAGAGAGAGAGAGAGAGAGAGCGAGAGAGAGATCTGGACCAACTATAAAGGTTGTTGAGATCTAACAAGTTAGATACCATTGCACAAACCTACACCCTTTTGCAGGATATAAGATTAACCTTGCCAAAAGAAACCCAATATTGTTTCCAACGATTGCCACTGTGCAGGAAGCCATAAGAAGAAGATGGAACCAGAACAAGTGGCAGGGACCCCTCAGTAATGACTGACTTACAGATAAGCTCTAGTCATATCTGTGGTATTTTAATATATAATATATATATATGAGGCTTGAGTCATAAATTTAGGGGGACACATGCACCCAATCCACATGGCATGCAAGGGGCAGGTTCAGCC
Source organism: Nymphaea thermarum (assembly GCA_011799765.1). Lineage (NCBI taxonomy): Eukaryota > Viridiplantae > Streptophyta > Magnoliopsida > Nymphaeales > Nymphaeaceae > Nymphaea > Nymphaea thermarum. Next base: position 155,470 of record JAANDH010000634.1, on the reverse strand, counting down.
TAGCTGAGAGGTTTAGAGAGGGTCCTACAATGGTCCCACTCAATTGGGCTTCTCATTTCCATATCCAGGGACCAGGGATGGGATTCATTCAGTAGCCCTTCTTTAGGTGTCATGGCATGCTCCCTCATCTAGGGACCAAGCAAGGGGTTGAGGCTGCAGAGAGCAAAGCCAAATGTGGGGATGACCCTAGGGTTTTAGGTCATGTCCCTTTTAGCCAGACCTTATGAACAACCCTGCATACCCTTTTATCATGTAATGGGGAGTTTGATAAGGAACCTTATCTGAGCTAGTAGGGGCAAAAATCCCTACATGTACCACCTCCTTCTTGTACCCTCGCCGCCTTGAGGGGTTCGGAACACCAGCTCGATCGGGATAGTGGCTGGTAGGTGGTCGACCACTGGTACGATGGCATGGGTGCTAAAACCCCATATGTCAACATAGTGGAAGCGATGCACCAATTGACAAGCAGTATGGGTTCCATGCCTGCACCAACGTAGCCCGGGACCCCATGGGCTTTCGCTCTCACTCGGCTGGGCTCCATGCCTACACCAATGTAACTCGGGATTTAGCTCCCACTCGGGCCGCGAGATATTCATCTCACTCACCATTACTTCGCTTACATCTTTATACTTGCTTTCTAAAGGTTGGAATTAAAATGTTCCCACTAATAACGATGCGTCATTTCAATTGCTTTCATCTCAACTTTGATCTGGGTGTTACATATCATTTGAAGTAAACATAGATCGCTTTTGTGTCACAACCAAGTCTTGAAGTTAAAAAGCATAATTAAACCTCCACCTTGATTTTTTTTTTTCTTTTGGATATTTCTTCGGATATATAAAGTTATGTTTGAATTTGGATCCGATAATTGTAAGATCCGTATTCATTTAAGAGCTTTATTTCTTTTAGAACTTGTTTTTTATATGTTCGGCTAGTTATCATTATTAGGTGAATGATTGTTTTAGGTAATTATCTTTTTTTTTTACTTTCATTTTTTTGTTATTCTGCTTGTCTTTTATCATTTTTTTCATATCATTGTTAAATGATATCTTCAAAGTCATACCCACTTTCGGATTAGTTATTTGCAGGTGTTCGTGCGCCTTGATTTGGCATGTTGCAGCGTTGTAAAAAATGGTATATGATCAGTTGGTTCACGGATAAAAATTATTAATTATATATATATCACCTTACTTTTATTTTTTTTTTTGAAATTTAAAAATAATTTGAATTATTTAAATTGCTTTTAAAAAACCAAATAAATAAACTTGTATAGACCTTGTAATCCTTGTTTTTGCTTAGTCGTGTGACTGTGATTTCAATGTCCTAAACTTAAACTATGGCTTTTTTTTGTGAGAGAGGTTAACTGACAGCTTAGAGAAGCGGTCCAAAGACTCTTCTATTTTTTCAGTGTTTGCGGTCTTGAGCTGCATTGATATTATGATGGCACCCTATCGATATTATGATGGTAGTTGGAGGTGGGCATTAGGCCGAGTATTCACCGGGTACCTGGTACCCAGTACCCGAACCATAATGTATCGGCTCAGGTCGGCTTGATGGGTACCCGACTCGAAAAATTTTAATATCTGGTTTGACTCGATAGATTTTAAATATTTTTTAATTAAAAATATATTTTATATTAAAAAAATATTTTAATATTTTTAAAAAAAATTCTTTTTTATTATAACCAGGTCGAGCTGAGCTGAACGGGGCTTGAATTTTGAACATTGGGCGGACACAGACCCGACTCTTATCAGGTCAGGCCAGCTGATGGTAGTGCTGCACTCTTCAACTTTGATACCATATTTCATAATCTTACGCGTAAAAACATGACGCTCATAAGAAAAATTAAACGAGGGACATCTCTTTTCACCTAACAAACTATGTTATGCTCCTTGAAGTTAACAAACTATGCTAATGCTATGGTCTTCACCATTATTTGCACATAATAAGATGGTTCTACTAGAAACCTTTAAACTGGTCGGCACGTGATGACTGAGTTTGCAGCTAGCTGGGCAGCAAAGGAGGATGGCTGAAGTCACTTCATGGTAAATGAAGAGCACCGTGCACTCACTTGACTAGCCACTTTTCATCACGTGACACAACCTTTCCAGCAATCTTAAAAGCCGGATCTCCATGAACGGCCCTCTAAAATGTCCTCCTCCTTTTTCAAATGAGAATAGAAACAACGGCACATATTAAAGGGCAAGTGGATGAATTGTGGAATAATTAAATAGATATCATAATCCCATCACGTACAAACAAAAATGATAAAAACTTTCGTGCCAAATATAAAATGTGACTCATCCGCAACCATAATTATGGCTAAATATCGAGCATAATAGGTAGCGGAATTAAAAAAAAAAAATTCGTTGAAGGGCACTAATAAATAGTGACTCCATTTTAAACTCTTCAATGTATCTCAAATGTATGGTAAAATATTGAGGGAAGCATTACCTAATAAGTCAAGGCTCCACAACTAATCATGGTTATTTGATTATTAAATTAGATTAACTTTTAAATTCACATTGTACCCACTCAGGTTTTATACCCTTTATCTAGTGGCGGAGCTAGAAAGTTGAGGCATGGCCCGAAAAATGTGAAAAATTTTAATTCAGAAAAGGCGAACTTGGGTATTCTACCAACGTGAATGTGCTAAAATGTAGTTCACATCAAATCTCTTTGATGCACACGGTAGATGGTAGGCTGCTGGTCACTAGTTCGAATAGCATAGGAGTCAAATCCCTTCCCTTAAAAGGAGAGAGGGGAAGTGATGTGTTGATTTACATGCAACTATAACTTCATTCCTGTACCGATGCATCTAAGAGAGAAACTTTTGCTCTCACATTGAGTGGTAAAATAAAATACTCCGCATGCTCACCCAAAACCAACCAACGCTCTTAAATCACGCTTGCTTGGACTACATTAACCAGAGATTTGAGATGAGCTCCTACCAAGGCGGAGCCACGGTAGGGCCTACATGGGTCCTTGCTCCACCTAAATATTTTTTTCTTTTTAAAATTTACATGTAAATTTTAGAAAACTTCACTTATTCTATACAAAAATTTTGAAAAATGATATTTCGGCTTTAGTCAAAATTTAGAAACATTAATTCAAGAACCCTCATGAAAATTTTCTGGCTCCCTTGGCTCCTACTCAATTGGGTAGGAACATTTAGGCTTAAAGACACGACGGAAGTAATAAATTAATGCCCAAAATGCCTATCATGAGATAAACTGCTAAGTGTATGCTAAAATATGAGCAAAAAAAATATCTCCAAAGAAGACAGAACAAAAATAATTAAAGAAAATGTCCCAATAGGTCTAATATCATATACATGTGGCTGGAATGATAGCATGAGGACCTACACATCCCCTACATTAACATGCAAAGGGACAGTTCTGTGTCAGCTAATTGAAATTCTGACATGAGAGAGGGAACATAGTCTCTCTTTCAAGGACTCTTTTTTCTCCAAACCCTAGGCATGGAATCCATTCAACAGTATGAATTTGTGGGGGGGGAGTCATGGCATGTTCCCTCATCTAGGGACCAACAAGGATGAGAATGGCAGTGACCAAGCCAAAGTGTGGGGATGCCCCTAAGATTTTTATACCATATCCCTTTTCCCCTGACCTTACATACCCCCCTTGATAATTCATTCATGGAGTGGTGAATGAATGCATCTATGTGGCTTCAGGTCCTTGTCTAACAACTGGTCTAGATTTGGATCCAACATCATGATTGTTGAGTCCAACAATCAGTGGCATGTTCTAGGACTAGTAATTTTTGTAATGTTTTCTTATAATTGAGCTCTAGGTTGGATCTTGTCAAGTTTCAGACACAATCATCATGTTAACCTAGATATCAACTTTGGTAAAGCTAGAAATTTCTGGCTAAGAGGCACTAATTCTTTAAATTGTGACTTTTAATGGTCGGACTGCACATGAGCTGAGTTGAGCTCGAGCTCTGCTTGACCTAGAAAACTCGAGCTTGAATTCAATAGAACAAGCTCGAACTTGACTCCAAGATACAACATCAAGCTCGAACTCGAATCGTTTAACTCGTTTATGTTATGCATGTCTAGTTTCTTTCAACTATTTTCTCATTATAATTCAATTTTCATTATTTAGTCGAGCTGAGTCAAGTTCTTAAAACTCGAACTTGACTTGCTTAACATTTCAAGTATACATTGGAGCTACTCGAGCTCAAGTTGTTTATAAACAAGTAGAGTTTTGACGAGCGAGTTTGAATCGAGCTCATGCTGGCTCAACACATTATGCAGCCCAATTTAAAGGGCAAATTAGTATGCAGTATAATGATTGGAATAAGCTAATTCTATATAGGCTTGTGTGGGCAATTTCCCACACAAGCCCGCAAGTGGCTCTTGACATTGTCTATCAAATAAGCAGATTCATAGTCAAGAAAAATGCTTGATACTCTGGTGTTCCATGGTCGGCTGCAGCAGAAGCAGAAGCAGAAAAATTAGATATCTGTTCACAAAAATTGAATACAGCCATTGATTGCAAATTTGAAGTCAAAACGTAATTTGGATTCGAAAGTCAAGGCGGCCTAATTTTTGAAGAAACTGTCTCCATTAGTGAAGGTTTTTCATCATGATTTTTAGTTTGATTGTTAGTTCCAAATGCTCTTCTTGCGCTCCATGCCGTGGTAGGACCGGCGAGTTTGCCAAAATGGCGACATTTTCACAGCTGAATGAACTTGCGCCATATTACTTTATATGATTCACCAACTTCACATGTCTTTTCGGCAACTTGCTCTAAGTGTAGATCACTGTAATCCCTAGAGAAGATTTCTTCAAGGCTGATATGATAATGGCACATTTCACTTTCGCAATATTGCCAAATTGACTATATGGTTGCTCACCTTGCTTCATAAACTTTAGGGCCAAGAAGGTGGCAATATTCATATTTTCAACTTAGTGCTGTCACTCGTACATAGATAATCAATGTGCTTCCGAGACTTAATGGTAGGGCTGTACAACGAGTCGTGCCAACTCGGGCTCCACTCGAACTTGCTCGAAAAAGCTCGGCTTCTGCTCCGAGTTTGAGCTTAGAAAGATAATCAAAACGATAAACGAGTCGAGTTCGAGTTTAGGAACTGACTCGTTTATACTCGACTCGTCTTGCAAAGTGGTACTTTATATAATATTGCCAAAACCAGTTTCACTAGTCACACGAGTTAAACGAGTTAATGCTTATACAAGTTAAATGAGTTAACGCTAAACGAGTTAATGCCTAAACGAGTTAAATGGGTTAAACGAGTTGAATTTGAGCTTGATTTTGTGTAGTCGAGTCGAGATCGAGATCGAGCTTGCTATAAGGAGCTCGACTCGCGCTCCAGCAGAGCTCAAGCTCGAGCTCAAGTTTTTTGAGCTTGGCTCGACTCTGCTGATGTGCAGCCCTACTTAAGGGGGGTGTTTGACTACTCTAGATTTGGAATCGATGGATCTGATGTGGCTCTGATGTGATGTTTTTTGGTGATATGACATAAGATTTATGGTAAAATCTATGGTTCATCAAATTAAGGATCTTAGATCCACACTTAAGATCCTTATTTTACTTCTTTGTATCGAGAAAATGTCGAATTTAAAATCAGAGGGGGAGGGTCTGATCTTATATCCACGGTTCTGAAGATCTTATATTCAAAGCTATCAAATGCCCCCAAGTGGGTAATGGGAAACCAATCTTGTAACTGGGAGACTTGTCTGCGCTTGTTTAACCTTGCGGTATAATCAGTTTTGGGTAGAGTAAAATTTTGCAATAAGAAAATATTTTGCCCAAAAAAGTGTGGCAGGCTTAAGCTAAGCCTATATCTGTTTTTCCCCGGATTAATTGTTTAAACAAACAGTGGATTTCAACAGCGGCAAGCAGCAATGTGGATATGGTGACCTCAAATCTCCTCGGATCTTGGCGCTTCATTAGGGGTTGGATCTGAAATCTGCAGAGGCAGGGGCGGAGCCAAGGTAGGGCCCGGTCTGCATGGGCCCTGGCCCCACCTCAATTTTTTTAAAAAAAATTACATGTAAATTAAAAAAAAAAAATCACTTGTTCTACATAAAAATTTTGAAAAATGATATTTTGGCCCTAGTCAAAATTTAAAAACTTTAATTCGGCCCTCCTCATGAAAAATTTCTAGCTCTTCCGCTCTCCAGAGGTGAGATCCCTCGTTTCCTGACCAAATCACAGCAGATCTCAGCTCCGCGGTAAACAAATTAACATAGCTTAAGGTCACAAGGATCTTGCGATCAAGCTGCCATAAGATTTGAAGGCATATTGCTCAGCTTATGCTTGCTTTCATTTGGTACTCTGGACCACTTTCATCTAGCTAGCTTTTCATTTTGTTTCCACTTGTTGGGTGGCATGATCATTCAAGGGGTGCCACTTGGTTGGATCCGGATCAGGTAAGTACATAAGAAAATAGATCTGGTACCGCAAGAGAATAACAAATCTCAAGAATATTCATCAATCCTTGTCATTAAGTGGGAATAAAGCAAGTAGTCGATCGTTTTTTTCCGGTTGTACTAATGATAATTAAATATCATTGTAAGAATCGTCTCAATTTGAATTAGTGGCAAATTAATCCTGTTTGATGGTAAAATCTGGTTTGTGTATACCAATGTGGGTCTAATGTAAAAATGATCTTTTGGATTGGATTGGAGATCCGAAGCTAAGGGTGTCCTGTGTTAGTTCTAGTTATTTTCTAAAAAAAGGTAACTTTTAAAAATGTTTTTCAATTAATTATTGGAAACGAATCAGTGACAAACCCGATTTGATTCAGTGATCAATTTTAACCAAGCGCTGGAATAATTTAAAATTATTATTTTTATTCAATTGATTTTTTTTTTTAATTTTTTTAAAAATACGTTTTTAATATTTTGGACCAATTTACAACTAAAAGAATAGAATGCGCTCTAGGAGCCTATTTTTACAATGGGTAATTTAGACGATCTTACCTTAACAAGGTTGAAATGTGAGAAAAGTTGTCCATCTTTTTTACTTGGACGTTTGGATTGACGTGATGATATGATCGTGCTTGAATATGTGTGCCAAAAACTTAGTCAATATGTGCCAATGGAGTTAGATGAAGATGACTTCCATGTCATTTCGTCCAAAGTGGAGAGAATCGCCCATGTGACTTTGTCGTATGACCTAGTTACATTGGCCTTTTTTTTTTTTCTTTGGGTTTTCCTTTCTAGGGTGAGTAGTTAATTTTTTATAGATCCATGTGCGCTCTCGCCCCAAGATTCAGAGAGCATGCTTCTGTCGCGATCTAAAAGGTATAATACACTGAATCGTGACAGCGACCATAGGTTTCATAACACGAAAACCCTCGTCAATTGTATCCTATACCTGGCTTGATCGGACCGGGACCGAAAATCTGGCCCGACAACTTTTAAAAATTAATTTTATTTTATTAATAATATATATTTTAGTATTAAAAATAAATTTTATATTTAAAAAAATATTTTATATATTTATTTATTGTAACCGGGCTAAGTCAGGCCTGGCCTCGGGCTTCAAGCATCGGGCCTGGGCTCGGATTTCAGAAAATGGTTGAGCACCATTCTTCTATCAATTCTCTTTTTGTGTTAAGAAAATAAAGAATAATTGGTAAATATTTTTGTAAAAAGTTTCATAGAGATGGCAAGGGATTACATTCTGGTTGTTGATTTCAGTTCATTTTAAAAAATTAAGTTTTTTTTTTCTTTATTGTGAAATTCCATGAAGATGGGTATAGACTTAATTACTTAAATATCATCAAACAACTTGAATCATGAAGAAAACGAGACTTTTTATGTTATCTTCTTTTGAAGAATGATTTGCTACAAAATATATTAATTCAAATTCTTTTTTTAATTTAAATGTACTCTTTTAATCATAAAAAGAAATGAACACTGGTAGTAAAAAGTAAAAACTCAGACTTTCTTTTTACGAAAGCAAGTTGGATTGAAACACACTTTAAAAAATAAATTAGAAGTTAGTGGCTGAATATTATTGTGAAAAAAAATTATGCACATGGCAAAAAAAATTAGATATTGGCTGTTCATTTTTTTTAGTCAATTTAAAAAATGTAGCATTTCGTTTATCGTAAAATTCAACGAAAATAGATATAGACTCGGGTGAAACCATTTAATTTGTAATCAAAAGAAGACTTTTTAAGCAGCATTATGATGAAATAGTCGATAGAAAATAATCCAATGTTTTTTAAGTTTAAATGCATTTGTAATCATAAAAGACTAGTAGCTTAATGATATGCCACGATTTTCAAAATAGAAGAATGCCAAATTATTCCATTAAATTCATTTAAAAAAAAATATAACTAATTTAATATAAAATATTCTCTATCCTTTCCTGATAAATTATGTTATTATTAGACACTTTAAAAAATGGTTTTTGTATTGTTATATGTTTTTAGCTCAGTAAAAATGTGTTGCTGATGCTAAATCCATGGTTCGACATAAGATCCATAACATTCTTATTTTGTTTTTCTTTTTTTTATATTGAGAAAATGTCGGATTGAAAATCGGAGGAGTAAGGGTCTGATTTTAAATCCACGTCTTCTCAAATCCTGAAAATTTTAGATCAAGGGCAATTAGGCGCCTCCTTTTTCTAATTTAAAAGCAGTTTTTCGAAAAAAAAAGTGGAGTTGAGCCACTATTTGAGAAATGCAAAAGAAGTTCAGTAGCGTAATGTAATTTGTTCATTCCTGCGGCAGGTTTTTGTAATTTTTCATTCTTTCCATCTTCTAATAAAATAATAAGAACCGCATGTTGACTTAGAGTAATTTAATAATTGTCAGACACTTAGTTAATTCGGGTCAAATTTTCTGTTCATTAAAGGACCGTTGAATAGATGACTCATTGAAAAATGTTACCATGTTTGACAGAAGGAAAAAATTGAGAAAAAATTGCATGGTGTGGTTCGAGTTTTGTGTGCTCTAGTGTAATTCTTTCAAAACTTGGAAGAAGGGATGAAATGTTTAGAATGATTTGTTTGATGTGATGGTCTAACAAGTTGAGAACCTTAACGAACATTATTGGAGAGTATAAAATCGAATCTTGTGAACGTGTAGTCTAATTTAGTATAACCTTGAAAATCATTAATTTTATTTTCTTTTCCAAATCTAATTTGAAGCATAAAACTACAATTAGTCTTGTTTACACTGTTGTATCTAAGTAACTGTCATTTAGTCTAAGGCAAACTATTTAAGATAATTCAATCATGCCGAATGCCTAATTACATTAGCATTAGGTATATCCTGAACTATTTAAGTATAAAAAAATTTTACTTTGACCCACCTAACAGTTTACGATTATGTGTCACCCTTATAAAAAAAAAAAAATTAGCTACATCCTGAAGTTGATACTCTTTGATTTTGGGATGAAGTAAGAATAAGTTTATGAACTAGTTGCCTTAGGCTTGCACAAGTTCATAAGCACCCTTTTTTTTTTTAGTGTTCTTATATATATCATCAAGACCTAAACAAAGAAGGAGAAGATATTTGTCATGCATTTGGAGGGAGGTTTTCTCAAGGTTTCACAAAGAGATACAATATTGCATCCATGTCTTTGTTGATGTCGACCATTATAGTTTCTCTGCGGAAGGATGGCATGGCACACAGGCTCGTGCCAGTGGCTGGTAAGCGGCTGGTCAATGATTCAAATTGTACGACTGACACCTACTTTGTGTCAATGAGGTGGAACTAGTATATTAGTTGACATGCATTGGAAACACCACAACATTGCATTGTCAGAGAAAACATTTACTTGAAACCTTGTTCTATGCGTGAAATGTGGATGAATTTTTGTTGCCGAGGACAATAAAATCAAGTTGGAACGGATTAGAAACCTTAACTTTTACTAGGAGGACCAATTTTTCTCTCCTTATTTTTGGACATGTAGAATACAAGACATCAAGGTTCTATTGTGTTTACTGTTGTCCTTAGTGAGACTTTCTCACCTTGGGGATAACATTTTCTCACATTCAAGCACACCTAGCTGTCATGAAATACTTGACAGTCAATGATACTCATATTCAATAATTTATATCATGATTCCGCTGACTTAGAAAAAAAAAAATCTTAAAATTTAATAGTTCATCAGACTAAGAATCTTTAAGTCAAGCTTAAGAACTACGCTTTAGATATTGATTTCACTGTTTTAGATGGTCAAAATGTCTCCTTTAAGATAAGGGAGAGTTTGATGTTAAATTCATGGACTACCAAATTTGCAGTTACAAGATCATATCAAAATTGGTTATAAATTTTTTAGCCACAGTATTCGGATGACTTCCATCCCCCGTTCTAACCTTGTAAATTTTTGTTACCATGGTGTGATTGACCATAATTCTAATAGAACCAAGCAGGCTTCAGCTGTTAAAATTAATCCTGTAAGCTGATGTCATGAGTGGGCGGAGATTGGAGAATGAAGAGATGTCATGAGTGGGCGGAGATTGGAGAATGAAGAGGCCTTCAATAAGCTTCGCTTCACGAGGATACAGGGTTGGAGTAGCTCTGTATCTTATGATAAAGATGAAAGGAAAAAAAAAAAGGGCATTCAATTTGCAACCTTTCCAGCACACAAAACCATCTGTTTTTGACAGTCATCACATGCCCAATCAGCCATTTGCTGACCCCACCTTCTTTATCGCCCACATGGAATGTGGGAAGGAAGAGACCCCGGAAGGATCTGACCCACTATTTTTTTTCTTCTTCCATTTTTTATTTTCTCTTCTTTTTCCAATTTTCCATCGTCTCCCAACTCGCACCTTATTTGCCAATTGCACATCCGTCCAACCATCTTCTCCTTTTTCTGTTACTTCCTTGCACGGGATCAATTGTCTCTGTAGAAACCCAGTGCTGGTCATTCTTATGGTTTCTAAAGCAGCTCATGTTTTTCTCACTCGTTTCTTATTGTGTTCTGTATTTTCTTTTGTTTTATGTGGGTGCCATTGCTCACAGATTTTGTTGTTTGGCTGAGGAATTGATTTAAGAAGGTTTCTTTTGGATTTCTTGGGTGTGGGTGAATCTCAAGAAGTGCCAATCCGTTTGTTGTCAAGGTAAAAAATTAGCATTTCGAATGGAGGTCCTTAGGATAAAGGAAGGATTGATCCCCATTCTGATACAAGGAGATGAGAAAGATTCGTTGTTGTTAGATGGGTTAGGGAATGGCAGCTATCTGCAGGCTGCTTGGTGAAATTGCAGGGAGGAGAAACGAGAGGACCTTTTTGTTTTTATTTTTTATATTTGAGTAATTTGGGTGTTGTAAACTTCTATCAAGGTTGGGGCAAGTTCAAGAAGAAGAAGAGAATGGGTGAAATCTTGATAACTGTTAGCGGAAATAAAGTATAGTAATTTGTCTGCAAGTAAAATTGGGTAGTAGGAAAGCATAATTGTCTGGCTTCATCTGATTGAGAGAAGGGGACAGACACCTGCAGGGCCTCAGTATTTCCATGGAGACTATGTGGTCAAAAGGATAGCTCTTGCTTTGAGAGTCTAAAAACTGTTGAAGCTAAAAAGATTCTGCCTTGGGAACCAAAGTACTTCTCCCTTTCCAACGCTTCTTGGCTTTTGTGTTTGCTATGAAAGGTTTCTCAGAACGATGACCAGACTCTCTTTCCCAGAGTGCTGGAAGTTTGACTGAAAATTTCCATTTCTGCTTGTTACATTGAAAATATAGTCTTGCTGCGGACGTGGTCGGGAAGAGTGGGCGGACGTCCTTAGTTAGAGAAGAAAGGAAGTTGTGGGGAAAATGTCTGCTAAACTGTTGCACGCTTTGACCGATGATAATCCCGATTTGCAGAAGCAGATTGGATGCATGACAGGGATCTTTCAACTGTTTGATAGGCATCATTTCGTCTCAACCAGGCGCCTGTATGCCCAGCAACATAAGAGGCTTCCTTCAGGTTAGCTCGCCACTCCAGTCATTTCCTTCTTTTCTCTGTCAGCCATATTTTCCTTTTTCTCATCTCCCCTTCAACTGGATGTTAGAGACGTGCTCATTCCAGCATCCATGCTCTTCCGTTTTTCCTTTTCTGCTATTCACCATCTTGGGTTTCTACTTTCTAGTGCGCAACTTTAGGTATCAACAGATTGTTTTTCTTGAGTAAGAAGATATCTGCATCTATTTACTCGTGCTTTGTGATCTGTCAATTTTTCTTTTCTTTTTCTTTTATTGCTCATGGTTCAGTTGTTGATATAGTGGTTCTGCTGTTAACTATGACCAATCGCAAAAGTTTGTTTTTTACAGAAACGTGACATGCTAAAATTGTAGAATAACAAGTTCTGGATCCTTTTCTGAAAGCAAAAAATTGGAACTTACGACTGAAGAATCTGCTCGTGTCTTATGTCAGAGAGATTTTCTATTTCGATGACATTTAATGGTTCAAATAGTTCAGCACCAGGAAAGAAAAGATGTGTGAAAATGGAAGCTTGATACAATCTCAGTTTGGATCATGTCTTTCTACAAGCCCTGGAATTTTATTCAGTGTAAAAACAGTTTCACTGTTACTTGTTACTTCCTTTTACTGAGTTCTACCTGTAAGCCTTCCTGTTGTTTCAAAATTTCTAATGTTATCAGTGAAAGAATCCCCAAATAATTAATCTCCCTATATCACTCTCTTGTACTAATCGTCTTTGGTGAGACTGATGCTTAACATTTGTATTGTGTAGATCATCCTCATTTCCGGCTAAGTAATGGCAAAGTTGAAGCTGAGGCAATTGCAGGTTCTCCTAGAGTATCTGTGGTGAGAATGACAACCTGCATTATGATCACATCTCTTTCTGGAAGTTACAAAGTTGAGATTAATCATGTATTTCCTTTGTCCCATCACAGGAAAAGAATCTAATCCACAACCAACATGCAAATATTGATTTGTCAGTGGTCTCTGGATCGTCTTCCTCTTGTTCATCATCTTTCTCTTCAGTAGAATTTAGCAGAACAGCTCCCTGTGAGCCTTCTTCCTTGGATCGACCACTGAGAAATGCACAAAAAAGTTGCACTTCATCTGTAGATAACAAGCATACTATCTCTTCAGCTTCTAGTCAACAAGCTCATTTTGTGTCATATACAGGAAGACAATCCCTTGATTTTCGAGATATAGTAAAAGATTCAATGTACAGAGACACTCAAAAGCTGTCTGTTAAAACAAGAACCAAAGAGGCAGACGTAAATCACTTGACAAAGCCAAGAGATTCTCCAAGGCCTCTACAAGTTCCAAAACTGCTGGATGAATCTCCTGTGAAACATATTAGTGGAAAGCCAAAAGTTCCAGCGGATCTGAATGAGTCACTCAGGGTTCTTGCAAGACTTAAAGAAGGACCCTGGTACCTTTCAGAATCTAGAGACTCGCCAAGGGCTTCCCATGAAGCGAAGGATGCTTCTTGGTATTCAGTGACAAAAGAAGGTCGTAGGTTCTCTTATGATGGAAAAGAAATTCCTCGTGCTTCTTGTGATTCAAGAGATAACTACAAATCCATGGCAAAACTCAAAGAACTTCCAAGACTGTCACTAGATGAGAGAGATTGTTCATCTAGGAGTTCCAATTTTGACATCATATCCAGCTCTATTTTGAAGGACTTACAAAATCATAGTAACCAAAAGATTGGTGACAATAGACAACGACCAGGTATAGTTGCTAAGCTTATGGGTCTAGAGCCAATTTCTAACTCAAGCTCGTCAGGAAAACCAATACATGAAGTGGAAACCAGACTAGATCGAGTGTTGTGCTCACCAAGAAATTCTCTTATAGACCCAGTTTCACCACAAGCAAGAAAAACTGATTTGGTAAAGAAACAAGCTTCTAATTCACGGGTTCCCATTGAAGCAGCTCCATGGCGGCATCTTGAGGGTGGTCTTGGATCTCCAAGAAAGGCTGCCAAAGCTCATCTTCCAGCAAAAACTCAAGCACCTGATTTTGTCTTTAATGAGATTGAAAGACGATTGAAAGAGCTGAAGTTTCAACATTCTGAGAAAGATCTTAGAGCGTTATTGGATGCAGTGCAGGCAAAAGTGTTACTAGATACCAAGAAAGATCAAGTTGAGACTCAACAATTACAAGCTCCAGAAACATACTCCAATCAGGTCTCCTCTGTGGAGTGTGTGAACAGGCGAATGCCACAGCACGATAACCCAATCTCTCTCCCAACAAGGGGAAGCTGCTCTCCAAAGTCTTATGAATCTCCAATAGTTATCATGAGGCCTGTAAAACCTAGTGACAAGTCCAACATCACCCCCTCATCTTTCATAAATTCCAATGGCTTCACTTATCCTCAGGGCAATAAATTAACAAGAGACTTAAAGACTCCACGAGAAATTGATGCCAATAAAGGTTCTAGTCGAGTTCAGAGTCTACCATCCAAAATTAGCACAAGGGAAACTGCAAATCAAAGTCAAGGTTCTGCAAATAGAAAAGTCAATAGCAGAACTGAAGGCAATCTGCGAAGGCCTCAAAAGCCTCAGCCACGATTTACTCAACTACCGACTAGACCTCAAGAGGTGATCAGAGATAACACAAGATCCACCAAGAATTCAGGATCTTTGAGCCCTCGGCTACAACAGGGGAAACAAGAAGAAAGGAAGACGAGGCAACCTAACTATTCACAGGATTCTAGCAAGCTAAGGAAGCAGTCTGGTCGTCGCCAACAGTCTGATATCAGATGCAAAGCCAATAAGCGCATATCAGATTTGGATTGTTCCATTGAGGATCATGCAAGTGATAAAAGCAGTGACACAGGGAGATACTTGAACCATCAAAGTGATGAAGCCTCTACACGTTCAGATAGCAACATCAGTTCTGCATCACATTTTGATGTGGAAGTCACAAGTGTGGATCACTCCTCAGAGATGAATTCTGTTTTCCAAAAGTCTTCAGTCAGCAACTTAGAAGAAAAGGTATTCTTTTCCCTATCCCATGCTAACTTCATTACAAATGCATGACATGCAAACAGATTTACCATGTGCACTTGTCTAATGAAATGTTGTACATATGGTTAACTAACTAGACTAAGTATCCTAATGATTCTGGAAGGACTCAAGGAAGCATTTTAACTTTGGCTTATCAGGAGCCATGTTGTATGATTACATTAAAATTTCAGTATGAAAGTGTATACCTAAATAAATACGTTTACAGTCAATTCAAACTGGCTGCCTTTGTATATGTATTTCCAGGTCACAGTTACTGTGGTAAAGAGTTGGATATTTTATCATGATTCTTTTTATTGTTCAGATTCAAGGCGTATCATCAACTTTGAAAGATGAAAGTGGATTTCTGGAATTAGGAGGTCTAGGGCCTGAACAGCCTAGTCCAGTGTCTGTTCTAGATCATTCATTTTACAAGGATGATCTGCCTTCTCCTGTGAAGACAACACACCCTTTCAAAGGTTAGTAACAGTTATCCATTTTTGTCATGCGGTGTTTTCTGTTACATGGAATGCATATCATTTTCAGCATCTGAAAATTTGAGAGCATAATTGACCAACCTCAAGTGAATTGATCTAGACATCATTATTGATATTTTCATTATTAGACTTGGACCATGAGTGTCATGCCCATCTGAAAGCTGGAACATGTTGGCATGTAGCTATTTTAGCTGGTTAAGCAAGCATAATAAATATTTGATTGTTTTCAAAACATGTTCTGTATCACAAATTTAAATTATACTTCTATGCTATACAAAAAATTGAAAAAGAACAGATTTTGTACACATGAAATCATGTGAACAATGACAGAAAGTTCTCAAATGCATGACTTGCTACTGTACACATGAAATCATGTGAACACTGACGTAGAGAAAAATTCTCAAATGCATGTGCTACCATAGTTGCAACCTTAGCTGCAACTAATAGTAGACTGCAGTTTGTCTTTTCACATTTGACCTACTTGGTCCCTTGTTTTAAATGTCTTAAAAGTATTCATACTCACGTACAGGCATGTCATAGTGAAAGTAGCTTGAGGGCAACAAATTCATGTGTATGTTTCATTATTTTCAGATGATGGAAACCAAAATATGGATGATGTTTCAGGCAAAGATATCTGGAAGCCATGTACGAACAACCATTTGTCCAACACGAGGAGATCTCTCGATTTTTCATCAATAAAAGGTAATCATAATAAGTTCACAAATGTGGAGCACCTTGTTCAGAAGCTCCAACGACTCAATTCTTCTCATGATGAAGCTGCTACAGACTACATTGCGTCTCTCTGTGAGAAAACAACTCCAGAACACAGATACATTTCTGAGATATTATTAGCATCAGGGTTCCTGCTCAAGGACCTGACTTCAGACATTATAGTTACACATATCGATCCTTGCTCTTCTGGGTTCTTGATCAACCAAGACCTGTTCTTTGTTCTTGAGAAGACAAAAGCAAGCCGATTATATAAAGAAGAAGCTAGCAAACCTGGGCTTTCTATTCAACAGAAGGCTGATCATGAGAGAGTGCAACGGAGGCTTCTCTTTGACACTGTAAATGAAGTCCTTATCAGCAAGTTGCCTGTGATAGATTCAGAGCCATGGCTTGGTGTCCCAGTGCTGGCTAAGAAGGTTGCAACTGGTCAGCGACTTTTGCATGAGGTATGTGCAGAAATTGACCAAATATCTAGCAACAATTATGGCAATTTTGATGACATGCTCAACCATTTGATGTGTTGGCTGGAGAATTGGTCTGATCAGCGGAATGATATATCCACAGTTGTGTTGGACATTGAGAGAATGATATTTAAGGATCTGGTGGATGAGATAGTCAACAGAGATCAAAGGCATTTTCGGGTAGGGAAGCAAACTAGGGGCCATCAATCAAAAGCCCAGTAAGCAAAGCTTGTACCATGTTCTAATTAATTTGTTATTGCCTTTCATATTTCTTTTTCCATTTCATTTTTCATACGTAGGTATGTCTGCGAATATTTGTTTCCTCTAAGAGGGAACAAAATCAAATATATATGTATACTTTTTATTTTTCGGCTAGCTTTGTTGAAAATGTCGTAAATAAGTGAATTAACCTTTGTATTACTATTACCTATGGAAATTATATGCACAAACAGGTTATCCAAATGCATGCTGAACTTTACTGTTTCTAGTTTTAGTAAGTGGTAATATGTGGAGTAATTGAATGGAGTTTTAAGACTGTACGTGGATGTTTGGCCAGCCACTATTCCAAGCAGACTGTCCGGCATGACAAGTTCATAGTCAAATTGCTTAGACACTAATAGCTGGAGGTGTTTCTTTGGGCTGAAGTTGCTTCATTACACCCTCTTTTTTATACACGAGATAGGCTTCATTCTTTCTCTAGTTCACTTACTAAAATAGATGGATAATAATTTATACATCTAGCTGTTGATGTCATTGACTATTATACTAAATGATTCCCTGGTTTCACTTCCCATGTAAAGATGGTTTCCACGAGGTGTGCTCCAAGCAGTAATATTTGCTTTCAGTTTCTCTTAGACAAGCTTCCTCGAGATTTGGTCCTTATATTCCCACTTCTCACTTTTGTATCTTATTGATACTGTCCATGTTGCTTCTTGAATTTGCTTTGTACCACTTTGGCTGAGGAACGGGGAGCCGAAGCTGCCCCCTCAAAGGGTCTAGGACTGCATCAGCTTGCATAGGGGGTTGATGCCCACAGAAAATCAAGGAATGACCGTCTACCAGTCATTGATCCAACCAGCTATGCAAAACCTCTTGGGCCACTTTTGCCTTCAAAATTGTGGCACAAATATCATTTTTTCCACTTTCTGCTGCCTGTATTCCTTTGCAACTTTTTTGTTTTCATGTTAGCCCTTATACCTTATGACAAGCAGAGGGTAGTAGTTTCCCATTCCAATTCAGCTCCTTGTATGATAGTCCATGTGTATGTCCATGGCTACTGTGCTTTTATGTTTTTCATTATATAAGATGTGGTTTTTTCCTCTAAAGATGTTAAAACATGTAAAGCAACCAGTGTAAATTCCTTCCTTTTGAGCATATAACACCTGCTCCACTACCAATTGAGCTTATTTTTAGGACTCAATGTTCTTTTGAGCATCCATTAGCCTAATCTTTAAAATTTTAAGTCTAAATCGAAAATGCTTGATAATCTAACCAAGGTTGGATGGTGGCCAATCTGAGGCTCAGTTGCTCTCTCTACGTCGAAAATTGTTCATAAGGGTTCTGCTCAAAATCGGAACTTATGTTTTTATGGTTTGGTCAATCAGAAGACATAAATAGTTTGTATACAATAGATAGGATGCAAGTTATGATCTTCATGTGATCCATTAAATACAATTTCTTTATCTAAAAACTGTAGAACAAGACATTCACCAAAAGATAAATTGCCATCTTACTACATCTGACACTAGTCAAAATCCTAGTTAAACATTACAAACTTGGACCTCTGCAGGGCGCCTTGATATCGAATTCCAACCATAATTGGGAAGCTTAACCAGTAAAATTATAGGTTCAGTTTAAATCTACATACTCCATATTTTGAGGGAACCTTCTCTTGGGTGTGACTCCCAGGTCCTGGAGTCTAAGTTGCTTTGTGTTTAGAGCATCATAAATTGTAAGATAAATAATGTAGTCATTAACTTCCATTTCTTCCATGTTCATGGCTTGGCAGCTAGTTCATACCCTTGACAAACTTGTCTTCGCTATCAAATGTGTCTGTGCCTTGATCCAACCATAGCCACACATGACACGTGTTATCGCAAATGATGAACATATCCAATAAATCATGGATACGATGGTGAGACGATCGATATGCACAAGCCATTTTCAAGAGCAGACAGCAGTACATTTTTGGAGTTGGGTGCACATTCGCTCTCACCGACATCTGAAGCATCTCTTTCCAAGTCTGGGCTTTACATGGATCTTTGTGGGCCCTGCATAAATTTTTCATAATTGATGAGCTGCTTTCTGAGTTAAATTGTATTGTGAAACATGCTAGCGGAAGGCTGGGTCCAGTTTCTCTCACAAGTCAAGTTCGAGAACCAATAGTACTTCCTGAAAATTTTCTGATAAGTAACAGTCCAATGAAAAGACCAAGTTGCCCCCCGAGAAATGTGGTCCATTATTGTAGAGGACCGTTATGAATTGAATATAATGGAGATTCCAGCTAGGCTTCCACATGTACACTGATGAGATTGTTGGAGTTTCCCGTTGCAGGAGGCAATCTTTATTGTTCATCTTTAAATTGGGCATTGATACCCAAAGATCTTCAACATGGGTGCCAAATATTCAACATATCTTGGCCTCAGAGATCCAAGTTTCATTCCTGGGTTCGTGTTTCCTTGTGTTTTAATCATGGTGGGTTGCCCTTCACATGCATGGTTGACAACTTTCCGGGAGAGGCATTAATTTTTAGGTACTACAACTTTTTTTTTACCTAAAACAAGTGCTTGAGAAAGGTTAGTATTCTTAATTGGGAATTGAATTCCGATGCTGCACAAGGTGCAGATAACAAGTCATCATTTCAAGTTAGCGATGATGCTTGGATTATTGCGATGGTTAATCATCCATTGAAGTCTGGATATACTTGAGACGATAATTATCAGAATCTAATAAGAAACTCATAAGCTGGATCTGTAACCAAGAAATCGGTCACCCTTTTCTGTGTTCCTGAAATTTAGCAATGAACCTGCTTTTGTGAATGTTAATTGATGTGCTTTGTGGTGCTCGAAACTGCTTTTCCATGTCTAAAAGAAAATGTGTGGCACTCATTTTCTTGCTTACCACTTTGTGCATCTCTTCTGGGAGAAATATTTCTTCCTCTGGTAAACATTTCAAGAGCATTACCGATGGTGGAATAGTATTTGAATACGATCTCGTAAACCAAAGTTGACACGGTTTGGTGCCAAAGAATAAAGTATCTTTCATAGCTAGTGAGACGAAGAATACCCATTAGCTTTTTCTTTGGCAGAAAACTGTATACTCTAGATCTGGGTTTCACATATTCATCCTCAACTTCTGAATCATCTGTGTTGGCGTGGCTCCGTATCCTGTTGACAAACATCTTTGATTGGTACGAAAAATGCACCGAGATCGATTGGTGAATCAACTTGAGCACCTCTACAGGACAGGTCTAGAAAGATGAGTGAAATAATATCACAAGATATGGCCAAACATCCAAAGAAAATAGGCAATAGCAGGGATAGAAATTACGGGGAGTTGGTGGGTTTGTAGGCATGTGTGATTCTCTGAACTCAACGAGGCTCTGCTCCTGGAAATAGTTTAATTCTCTAGTTACTTGCAGGTTTGGGCACCTACAGTTCCTGTAGTCCCAGTAAGAAGGTTTGAATACCTGGCTCCACACGAATAAAAAATTGAGTACCCCTAATGCCCTCCAAAAATGGTGATTCACTAGCTCATTGTTATTGATCTCTAGTTGAACTTCCCCATGATAAGTGATGCTCAAACCAAGGGGTTCCCTCTGGAAGAAGGCATCTTGATGGCTGCCTATTAAATTTAGCATTCCAATCCAATGCCTTGGTGAAAAGAAATTCTTCAAATCAAGGTCCATCACCTTTTTTCTTTGGGGAAATTAATGGTGGGAATACTGTTTCTATGAACAAATGCTGATGAAAGGTTTCTGTAATTGAAAAATGGACAGAGGAATAGCAGACAAATTATTCTGATTCAGTAATCAGCTTTCGATTACTTAACACATTCAATCACACCCAGGTTCAGCTTTGGCTTTAGAAAGGCAGTCAGAATTCAGATCTCATAGGCACCACTTCCTCTGCAAGCTCAAGTCGATGAAGTCCCTTGGGGCGAGAGCCCTAACCAGAACGCAATTAAGCATCTTGGTACTTGAATATGGTTTCATCGCGTTAAAACGGAGAAAAAGGAACGTGCCATACCTGACATGGATTTCCTGCAACTTTCCAAATTGAGATGAAACAAAATCCGGTTCCATGGAGAAAGATTCAAATCAAGTAACTTGGTGTCCCATGCAACTTGGGCTAAAGTCCATGGTTAATGTGATGGCAGATCCGTCAATGTGTACCGATGACAAGAACACGAACGATTAATCTTCACGACCGCGCATGAGTGCCTCCAGGCTCCAATATTACATTTTTTTAGTTTTTCACAACTCAATCTGGCCATGGAAACATTCTGTATAATCCGAAAATAAGAGCAAAGAAAACCATCCGTGACCATCAAATAGATTGTTATCATGATTTATAAACAGCGGGAGGAGAATGCCGCGGATTCAACGTTGGTTTTGAGCCGGTCAACCTCAAACCACTGATTCACTTCACTTCCCTGGTTTGTGAACGAGGACTCCCAGAGACCGGAAAATTTTCAGAACCACCGGATAGCACCTGAAAATAATGGGACTGGGAGAAGAGCCGACTGGGGTGGGCGACGGGCAGGGGTTCCCCCTTTAGCGTCGGTTTCTTTTTTTTTTCCCGGGTAAGGGATGTCAAATTTGGATCGAATATAAGATCAGAGCGTTAAAAAAAAAAAAAATCGGAATAAAAAAAAAATTAATATCCAAGTGAAAAATCGGATCAGATTTACTTTTAAAAAATATCTTGTATCCAATAATCTTACATTTAAAAAAAATCAGCCAAAGTTTAAAATTTGAATTCAGATTTGTTAAACTCAGTTTAAAATTTCTAAAAGTTAGAATCTGATTGGGATTTTGAATTCGGATTCAGATATGTGAATGAAAAAAAAACCATAAAAAGCTTTAAAACCCTTGGTGAAAAGGATTTCAATAGTTCAAAACCTTAAGCTTTGAGGGTTCCTCTACAAGGGCTTGTAATGACTGAAACTCTACGTGGATCGAGATGTCATATCCATCAACCATGACCCTCTATCTCACACAGGGTGTCCAATGAGGGTTAGAGAGGGAGAAGGACAAGAGCCGGTCCACTTAGCCTTATAATGGCACTCCTAATCTCAAGTCAACACTACTCTTTCATACAGTCAAAATAGCACCATGATTATAACATGCCACCTAACTCGGCCAGTTGCATCACTTGGTAGAGAGGGAGAGAAAGAGAGAAACAAGTCATGCCAAAATGAGTCGTGCTTGTTTTTTTTTAACTCTAGTTTGTAATTTATTTTAGCCTTAGTCTTCTTCTTTTCTTTTTTTCTGTTAGCCTCATTTGTTTGGGTTCTTTGAGTACTCTCGCAACTGTCGTCCGGGTATCTTGGATTTTGTAGAGTCGTATGCCGTTTTATTTTCTTCGTGAATTGGGTATGCATTTGGGGCCATTTCATGCATTAGGCTCTAATTTAGACTACTTCATCTGGACATAACCATGCTTCTTATTGTTATTTTTTGTGGTCTTAGTGCGAAGCTGGTTACTTTCACAGGAGTGTGCACGGAAAATTTGAGCACGGGATGAAAATGACTAAAATACCCTAATTAAAATAATAAAAGAAACTTTAAAAGGGGTTAAAAAAGGGTTGTAAAAAAGTGAAAATCTACTCTTTTATAAAAATTTCAAAAATGCCCCCAACCCCCTCTGATGTACATTTGACGGGGCAACACCTCTGAGCACACAACTCAATTTGGTCTTAGTGGAAGTGGGTTTAGAAAGATAGACTACAATTTTGAAACTAGTAGGTTGTGTGTTTTAGTAACTGCACTAATTATAAGTCTGATTTAGTTGTTCTTGGTTATTAGGCTTGTGTCTCTGTCATTTAGGGGCCGTTTGATTAGTCCAGGTTTGAAATCCACCGGTCTAATGTGGATATGATATGGTATGTTTTTGTCGATGTGGCTAAAGATTCATGGTTCATCAAACAAAAGATTATCGGTCAAACCTAAAATCTATACTTAAGATCCTCATTTTACTTCTTTTACATTGAGAAAAAGTTCGTATTTGACATTGGAGTGGGAGGATCCGATCCTAAATCTGTTGTTATCAAATCCTGAGGATCTCAAAATCGATGCTATCAAACATGTCACGATCCAAGTTTTTAACACAATTTTTTTTTTTAAATCACAACAATGTAAAACTTCAATTCTTTAAAATCAAATCACAACTCGGTCAGTACAAGACAAACCAAAACTAACAAAGCTTTTTTTTTTTTTAACATTTTCACATCCCACATAAAGACACTCAGACTCAATTAACAAAGCATCTACAAAGCCCAGACTCGACCTAGTGCCTAGATGGCCAATGTCGGTCCATCACAAAAACTGAGGACGTCAATCATATAGCCTATAATCTCTCAAGAACTATGCGTACAAATGGAATGAATAATCAAATTTCTCTAAGTGTGACAACATTCAACTATGAGTGGAAGAGCATAATCCAATAAAATAAGCATACAATTATCTCAAACAAATCCATATAAAGACTCATGTCTAATGCATTTTATAGCTATAACTTATTGTCATAAATGAGGTATACATGACTTCCATGTGTTGCAAAGTTATGTTGGTGGTCTATTAACGATTAACATGGTCATCCTGACAAGCAATCAACAAATAACTTTGTGGCCACAATGCACAGGAAGAACAAAACATGTCTCCATTAGGTGATCGATACAGGTCAAGTGTAACTTATAGCAAAACCTCTTGAGATATCTTAAATCGCTTCTACAACAGTAAGGTCACACCATCAGCATCACCCAAAGTAGCATCACCCAAAGTGATAAACCAACCTCTCTAGGCACCTGGGGGACTAGGACATATCTTGCTCTCCGAACATAAACATAACATAATCGTATGCCCTTGTGCCACACAATACCTTGTAGTCAATCTAATAAAGATTGAGGATTGTAATAGTAGTGTTGTGTTATGTCACTATCTCTAGAGACAAAACCAACCACTGGACCAGCTCACACTCCCATATGTCACTGTTAAGACATGGCTGGTGTTTTTTTTATTATGTATCAACTTTTAGGATTTGCTAAGCTTTAATAACCATCATAGACAAATATCTTGGGCAAATCACCCAAGACTACTCTCAGTGGCCTACCCTTACATCCACAAAACACTAGGTTGAAATGTTATGGAAGTCATGTATTACGTAAGAGCTTTAGGGATATTTACACAATGTTCTTTTATCAGCTTATTGTTGTGCAAGTATTTGTAGTAAACATACTTGCACTTTCATAGTAAGGTGTCTTACATTTACATACAGTTGCATGTCTAACACATACACACACACACACATATTCTCATTTATATATACATCTAAACCAGATTCATCTCCAATCTCACAATTTTTTTCATCTAGATATAATTATTTACAATGAAGAATATGGTTATGTTCAAGTAAACCTATTGAAATTACTGTACATGGAACCACTGAGTCACCTGAATAAGGAGGCAGTCCATCTACTAATAACTTCTACCTAATGGGATTTGAAATAACCAATGTTGGGTGGCTATAATTGAACTAGGAACTACTCTTATAAAGAAACAAAAAAATTATGTTCTTTATTTCATCAGTTAAATAAATTCTTGGCTTAGTTTCCTCTTTATACTCCTTCTTTCAATTCAGCCATTGCACTTAGCACCAATTCCTCCTATTGTTGACTACAAGCTTTGCAAAGGAGTACCAAAGTCTTATCCTAAGAGCCCTATTATGTTGTTTCTATGATCGAGATCATTAACATTTTCTACCATATAAAAAGCAAAACTTGAAGCAACCTCCTAAGAGAGAAGGAATGTAATACATGTAGCAAACAGAAACACTCATGGGAATTAGTCCAATAACTAACATATATATAAATAGTATTGTAAAGTGATTTACACATGGTTGAAATAGAAGCTCTAGGAAAAGTGTACGGCAAGCTTGTCAATCAAACTTGAAAAATTCTCTAATCAATCCAAGCAAGATGGAAATAACATAGCCAATCATAAAATCATATTCATTGGATATACATGTCCATTCCACTCAAACTCTCTAATATTGACTGTATAATTTTTTTTTTCTTGAGTTCCGATCTCTGAAAGCTGCAAATTTCAATTGTTACCCAGTTTTTTGCTTCTGCTCATTTTCTAATTAGTTGTGATCCTTCTTTGAATAGAATTCTGCTTCAATCAAATCCCAAAGCCTTCTCATGAAATTCATGGTTTGGTTTAAACAAGTTGTTGTTTTTGTTTTATGGTTTCATTACTCTTGTTTCCTTTGACTACTTCAAGGGTAGTACTGAAACTGATAGTTTTTGCTTCAAATCTAAAGGCACCTTTCATATTTTTCTTTCTACTTTCAAAGTTATGAGACTACTCATTGTTAATTAGTGTCCATAAGGTGCATGTTAGTATCTTGAGATATGATCATTCAAATCAGATTAGATTCTACTCATTTTTATTAGATTTCAATATTCATAGAAAGAATCATAAGTTTTATATCTATTTGTTGTGTTTTCATAAACAAATCTGGTCTACAATATTTCTCAATTCATGTTTGCATCAAGATTTTTTCATGGAGTTCTCTATTCAATCAAATCCGGTTCATGACTAGTTTAGGGTGAACCTAATTCCCCTAGTTTTGCATTTCAAGGTTTCACACATGCATTTATGCAAAATTCTCAATCACAAAAGATAGTTCAGTAGCACAACAGAATATAGACTTAGAAAAGCTTACATGCCCTAGATTTTAGAAAAGCTTACATGCCATGTCAATTCTTTGCAAGTATGACTAGACATTGAGTTGACCTAAAAAAGATATCCTTATTGCACAAGGAGTGTTGTAAAGAAGTACATATCATTGTTTGTGGTTACAAAATTATGAAATTGTAACAGAACACTAACGTTCTTTCTTTCACAGTTGTGGTTTTTGGTTTAGATAAATACATTGATACAACATATCTATCAAGCGACACTAATCACTAGGAATTCTAGAAAACTTCTAAGGAAACTCAGGATGTCAATGTGATCTTGCAGTACCCACTCTAAGCCATTTCTCATCAGGTCGCATAGACATTCAATCTATCTACCATACATGGGTCAATCTTCTCATAATCATAAGTGGGTAATTTGCATTAGATGACATATATTCTTAATTATAGCATGCAAAAATTCATATATCTACTTATACCTAAGTACACAAATACCTAGAGTCACTAATATAGATACATATGTACAGTTATATATATTTGTATATGTATACAAATAACCATGGTACAAGAACTACATGTTTCACCCACAACTGAATATTTCTATACTTGATAGCTTCAAGATGAATCCAATTTAGTTTGCATGTAGAACTGTCACTCCAAGATGAACCAGTAGAACTCCCTTGCAAAATGTACGTAACTATATAATTTCATATCACAACTTATCTCTTCCAGTAGATATATATATATATATATATATATACTGATTAATTATCAAGAAAAAATTATATAACACTAACCAGAGTTACTTTTGACTAGATCTGCCATTGAATGCATTCGACAATTCCTTTGCTTTTTAAGTTCTCAAAGGCAAAGATGATAGAAAAGTAAACCAGTCATAGCTCTTGCTCTCCACCCAGAGATACATGAAAATAGGGATTAAATCACTCCTTTCTTCTTCTTCTTCTTTTTTGGTTGGGACCTTCTCTATATGGCTGCAGCAAATGGGAACCTAAAATGCTGCAATATAGAGTTAACTAAGACCAATATATGGGCAGCAACCTTTCATTATGAATTTGCTAAGAATGGCTTCTCAGCTGCATACCATTCTCTTTAATTTCTTATTTAACAATGTCAGTTACCATCTCTTTAATACAATATTTGGTACATAGAATTTCGACAACTTCTAGATGAAAAATATTCTTTCAAAAGTGTTTCAATGTAAAAACTACATCAAAAGCTACCACATATCTCATTACTTGTTGCATGTTTAAACTTTAGTTCCAGCCTAGAGGGGACATTTTCCCCTCATGTTATGTAAAACAGAAGAATCTGTCATAATGTTGAGACTAATAATGTCTGCTATTTTTTTTTTGTTTCTGCCTTATGATTTAAGAGCATGTGAGCTTGTGCCCTATTCTTGCTTGAGCATATTGCTCATTCGTGGCTCTTATGGGCAATGTATGTTTAGTATAGCCCTTAAGGGCATAACATAGTTGGTTAGGCTACCCTACTTGTTAGTTTGACTCCTATCGTTGCCACCCCTTTACAATGCAGAGAATGGATGCGCAACACTCAAGTAGACAGGCTCATTTTTGTCTCTTATAAATAATGTGTTTAGTGCAGCCTCGAAGGACCATAGCATAGCTGGTTGGACTGATGGACAAAAAATATCATAGTCACTCGCAATGTTGTTAAGTGCTTTGATGCTGAGCAATGCACTAAGTTTGTGAAGCGACACATAGAACACCGATGCATAATGATGCTTAAGTATCAAGATAAAAAATGTCAAGTATATGATATCCACAAAAATAATAAGTTCAAAAACAATAATAAAAATAACATGTAATTATCATACAAAATGATAAGCATTAACTTGAGGTTAGTTAGAAACAGTATTGTTTGCAAATTAAGATACGAGAATACTCATCAACGGACATGTATCAAGAGTAGCCATCATTTATGACTCTCCCTGTCCAAAGATTTGTTTGGAGGATCCCTATCCACCTCACAGAAAAAAAAAACAATGTATTCAAGTCATAGTCCCGTCCCTTTATCTCTTTTACGTAGATTAAAAGAAAAAAAGGGGTCTTCACAAGCATGAATATAGCAAATGCTGAGCTTTACAGGCACCAGCCTAAACAATTCTCCATGAGTATGAGAACCTTGTACACATATATTGGCTACACATGAGTTTAAGTCATCCTGAAGGTGTGTCACAGTGCACCACACCCGACAGATTTTTCAACTGCAGAAGATCCAAATGCAATAAGAAGCAACGACCATGTCCCTGGTGCTACTAATGAGTTATATCATTCCCATTTTGCTCGAGTATACACACCAACTAAATGGAGCTACATCACATACATAGCCAATGATCTGATTTTTTTTGTTATTCCATGGATGAGGTTGACTACTATCCAGGGGTAGAGGCAAGAGTGGTCCATGTGCGGGAAATTGCCCAAACAGACCCCAAAACTTCTTATTTCATATTGGTATTTATAAGCAATTTTTGTCATTCACCTATTGGCACCCCTTAAGAATTTAAAATTGTTTACCTACTGCCCCTTAATCAAAATTTTCTAGTTCCTTTCGTGCTACTATCCAACAATGCAACTATATCATATATTTGATAGGAAAGCGTTTATATGAAAAAATCATGAGTTAAATTATTAGATTACCATGCTGGCTTGGTAGAGGTGTGCTTTGGTGCTACTTCACGTAAAACAAAGCATTTCAGCAATAGCCAGCCAAATATGTAAGAAGCTAGGTTCACCTCCCTCCGCATTGCAACTTAATTTCCTTAAATACATAACTGGATCATTAGTTTGGAACTTTGATCTCTCACTCTCTCTTGCTTGCTACTAATCTTCCAAGCCCTCATACTCAAAATCCCACTACTCCTGAGCACTAATCTTGACATGATCTTAAAAAAACAAAAACAGAAAAACGAAACCAGAGTTTACACCAGTCAACAAAGAAAACTTAAAGCCAAACTAAAATCTAAGAAAATGAAAGAAGAAGAATAAGCTGCTCTAGTTGTTCATCACAGGCGAATTTTCAGAGACTTGGAAGATATAATGGCATCAAACTTCACGTAAGAAGAGATTCCACATAATAGTTTTCTTCTAGAAAACAGGCCAAAGTTTTCTTCTAGAAAACAGGCCAAAGTTACAGGCCGAATGGAGTGCACTAACTACTAGAGCGAAAAGATATGAGAACCTAACAAGAAGAATGTAACGTGAAAAACTGAAAGGATTGGTAAAATATTAAAAAAAAAAAATGTTCATGCCTGATGCACATGCATCAGCCACAAGCCGGCATGATGCGTGCGCATCACCCCTCCTGTGATGTGCATGCATCATGTCGATCGACGATGGCTTATCATCCCCATGTTTTGGTGCGTTAATGGGGATGGTGCACGCAGCATCTAACAACACTGCTAGTGAATAATTTTAAGGGCAAGAAGCATGTGTTAAAAAACTGTTCGTGTCAGAAGATAAGCGTCAAGATATAAGTTTCAAGGCTAAGGAATGAATACAAGTATCACATAACAGAGCCAAGTAGAATGGCAGAGGTGGGATAAAGGTGAACCTTCCATTTAAGAGAAGAGACCCTTAGGGAGCAGTGACTGAGCTAGAACTGATTCACAGGTTTTCATACTTGAAAGAACACTTACATGTATAACAAAGTAAACATTTAACTATCTTCATGTAAAAAAATGAAAGAAGATGGAGAGGCTGGTGTAGGCAGTTGCCCACACCAGCCTGTATGTGGCTCTGCCTCTGTTAGAGAGAACCCATACACCACCCTATCATTATGCATTAAAGAGTTCTACTGGCCCATAGCAACCAACGAAAATGGAGTACATGATTGAGTTTTTCTCAATTCTTCACGCCAGCCTACCTTTCTTAGATGCCATCCACAGGTTTCTACCCTATGCCTCATGTTGGGGCATCAATCAAGCCACGGTGCCCAACTATCAAGTTCAACTGAGTGAACTTAATTTATAGTTGGGCAACTTTGGAATGACATGTACATGATGATATTGACGGCCAAGTTTTCTTAAACAAGTAATTTAGATATTGATAATTAAGCACTCTAGATGATATATTTGTGCTTGGATTGAACATATTGCTGAAAGGCTAAGTTTCTCTAGAAGGCACAAACAAGTATTGCTGCTGCAATCGTAAGTTTCATTGGACAGTTACATGATAATGTGTCCCTCTCTTCCTTTGAGTTTTTCATTGCTTATGAGACCTTGTTTTCTGTTAGTTATTACTGTGGTATCCTTTTTTTCTATACTCATGCATCTTGGAAGGTACTATAGATCGTTTCATATCTAAGCTATTGTTTCATTGAGTATATGAAATGTTTCGATTGCCAAGAAATTGTGGTCGTTCAGTGCTAATTTTTATCTTGGTTTCTTCAGTGGCATTAAAATTTGTAACTCTGTTGGTTTCTGATTTCAATCCTAAGGGCATCTTTATTTGATCCAAGGATTGTGAAGGAACCTGAAACATTGTTGGCACCCGGGTATGGGAGTTGAATTGCACCCTACACACCTGCAACAATAAAAATGCTCACAAAGATGTGAAGTGAGAAAATCTGACATATATCTGCTAACTAGCTTAGATTTTTCCCATCCCACCTTTTGTTTACTCGTTTTGAGGGAGATACCAAGATGGAGCTACCGATATTGTTGGTTTGATTGTGTCTCAACACTTGAAAACTATGCCATGAGACATGCACAATGGTTCCAGAATCTAAATACCAAGATGGGTTCCATGGTCTACAGTTTCCCTTTCCTTCTATACAACATCGAAATACTAAACTGGTGTTGATGCTCTCACTAACACAGCGTCATGAAGCGTAGCTTTGCATCAAATGGTGCCGGCCATGAGGGGATCTCAAGAGAGCAAGGGGCATGCCTGATGCCCTTTATTATATTTGGCTTCAATGGATTTCTAGTGCCTATGCCCATGCTTAGTTGCATTGCAATGGTGTGACATGGGGTTTCAGAGCAGATAGGTTTGTTAAAGCTAATTTGGTTGCATTGTATAGTAAATGCAGTAATCTTGTAACAATGAGGCAAGTGTTCGATGAAATGCTTGCAAGAAATGTGATTGCTTGGAAGTTGGAAGCCAATGATTATGAGTCATGAGCAAAGCGGCCTTGCTGAGATGGTTATCCTCATCTTTGATAACATGGAACAAGCCAAAGTGGAGCCAGACTTGGCCACCATGATTAGTATGCTCCCTACGTGCTAAGAATTGGGTGCATAGGATTTGGGTGAGTCATATAAGTGTTTGCATCATCACATCCTGAAGAAGGAAATGGCAAAAGCCTGACCCTGGGGACAGTGTCAATTGAAATGTACGAATGATGTGGCAGTGTTGACAAAGCGAAGGAAGTGCTTGAAAAACTGCAACAGAAAAATGTGGTTGCTTGGACGGCCATGATTGCAGGGTGTGGAACGCACAGGTTTGGACTGGAAGCCATGAAGTGTTTGACGAGATGAGGAGCTCAAGGACAGGGCCGAATGATGTCAATGTCATTTCTGTGTCATCTGCTTGTGCCGATGCGGGTTTGGCAAGCCATGGCCTGAATGTGTTTAAGCGAATCCAGCAGGATTACTGCTTGAAGCCAAGAGCTGGGCATCATGTTGTTGGTGTATGTAACTTGGTGAAAATTTTTCATATGTAAGGGCATATATGTCATTTTGTACAAATACGGATTTGCCCTAATCGTTATGTTTAGAGGATGGCCGCCGCTGATGTGTGTGTCTGTTTCTTTGTGTGTTTGACTGAGAGAGAGAATACAAGGGATCTGTGCGACCGTGGACCTAGGAGATTATTGCTCTGAACCATGTAAATCGTTGTCTTCTTCCTTGTTGCTTCTAACCCCCTCTTGAGAGTGCGAGATGAGAGTTTATTGTGTATTGTTCCTAACAACTGGTATTAGAGCTCGGTTCGTTTGCGGTAGGAACAATGGCGCTGGAAGAAGGAAATGTCAAAATCGATAAGTTCGAGGGTAAAGACTTCGGATTCTGGAAGATGCAGATCAAGGACTACTTGTATAAGTAGAAACTACATGAACCACTCGTGGGAGTGAAACCCGCAACAATGGCTGATGTAGATTGGCAGTTGCTGGATAGACAAGCCCTTGGAGTCATTCGGTTGACGCTGGCCAGAAACGTCGCCTTCAACATTGTTAACGAGAAGACGACAACAAGTCTGATGAAGACGCTAACAGATATGTACGAAAAACCCTCTGCTTCGAATAAGGTATATCTGATGCGTCGATTATTTAATTTGAAAATAGCTGAAGGTGCCTCTATTACAGATCACATAAATGAGTTCAATGTTATTACTTCTCAATTATGTTTTGTGGATATTAAGTTTGATGATGAAGTTCAAGCACTAATTTTACTGTCATCTCTACCAGAGAGTTGGAGTGCCACTGTGACTGCCGTGAGTAGTTCGTTGGAGTCAAGCAAATTGAAGTTCAGTGGTGTTCGAGATTTAATACTTAGTGAGAACATTCGTAGAAGAGAGGCAGGAGAACCTCTCGGTTCTTCCCTAAATATTCAAAATAGGGGCATAACTAATCAACGCTACCAAGAGCGTGGATGGTCCAAATCTAAGGGAATGAGTCAATCCAAACCTCGAAGTGATGGCTGTTGGAACTGTAGTAAGGCAGGACACCGGAAAAGATATTGCAGATTGTTGAATAAGAAAAACTCAAATCGTGAAGATGATTCAGCAAATGCAACAACATAAGATATAGCTGATGCACTTGCCTTGAGTGTACACAGCTCTATAGAGTCTTGGATTTTAGACTCTGGTGCATCTTTTCATTCAACGTATTCTAATGAAAGTATGCATAACTATGTTGCAGAAAAATTCGGCAGAG
The DNA here is from genome assembly GCA_011799765.1 of Nymphaea thermarum. NCBI lineage: Eukaryota > Viridiplantae > Streptophyta > Magnoliopsida > Nymphaeales > Nymphaeaceae > Nymphaea > Nymphaea thermarum. The sequence continues at coordinate 123,032 of JAANDH010000634.1, read as the reverse complement.
TATACCTTGCAGATGATGAACCTCTGGATATTGTAGGAAAATATGAGGTTCATATAAAAATGTAGAATGGACATGTATGGAAGTTAAAAGATGTCAGACATGTCCCAGGGTTGAAGAGGAATCTCATTTCGGTCGGGCAGTTAGATGACAAAGGCTATGTTACTACCTTTGTTGGCGGATCTTGGAAGATAACCAAAGGTGCTATGGTTATAGCACGAGGTCACAAACTTGGCACTTTGTACATGACTGCAGATGTGAAAGACATAGTGGCTGTGGCGAAATGTGAGAATAAATCATTGTTGTGGCATTGCAGGCTTGGGCATATGAGTGAGAAGGGAATGAAGATCATGACAACGAATAACAAGTTGCATGACTTGAAATCTGTAGACATTGGGCTATGTGAAGACTGTGTCTTCGAAAAACCGAAAATGGTCACCTTCTCCAAAGTTAGACGGCCTCCTAAGAAGGAAAAGTTAAAGTTGGTGCATACTGATGTTTGGAGACCAGCTCCAGTTCGTTCTCTTGGAGGATCCCTATACTATGTCACATTCATTGATGATTGTACCAGAAAGGTATGGGTCTACTTTCTCAAACATAAATCTGACGTGTTTACTGTTTTCAAAAGGTGGAAAGCAGAAGTAGAAAATCAGACCTGAAAGAAGATTAAATGTCTGCGGTCAAATAATGGAGGTGAGTATGACAACAAAGAGTTTAAAGATTTTTGTGCAGATCATGGGATTCAAATACAAAGGACGATCCCTAAAAAGCCACGACAAAATGGGATTGCTGAAAGAATGAACAGAACCCTTTGTGAAAAAGCAAGGAGCATGAGACTGCACTCAGGCTTGCCAAAGATGTTTTGGGCGGATGCAATCAATACAGCTGCATACTTGATAAATCGTGGGTCTTCCGTTCTTTTGGACTATGGGATACCTGAAGAAGCCTGGATCGGCAAGGAGGTAAATCTTATACACTTAAGAGTCTTTGGTTGTGTCTCTTACATACATATAGACTCGAATAAAAGGGATAAATTAGATCCTAAGTCCAGGAAATGTTATTTCATTGGTTATGAAAATGATGAGTTTGGGTATCGTTTTTGGGATGATAAAACGAAGAAAATTATTAGACATAATGACGTAGTGTTCAATGAAATGGCTCTGTACAAAGACATGGATAGTCTTATGTCTGAGAAGAATGAACATCATGACACAAGTGAAGACATTGTAGAACTTCAAGATGTCTCTGAAGATGATGTTGCATTTAAGACTCAAGTTGGAAACAGTCAGATGGAACAAGAGCCAAACACATCTCAACCTCCATTGAGGAGATCAAGTAGAAGGCCAAAACCAAATCGAATGTATTCTCCTTACTTATATTACTTGTTGTTAACTGATGCTGGAGAACCCGAGTGTTTTGATGAAGCAATGCAGGTTACAGATTCTGTTAAGTGAGAGTTAGCTATGAAAGAGGAGATGGACTCTCTACATGCTAACAAAACATGAAAATTAACTGAGCTTCCTTGTGGGAAGAAGGCATTGCAAAACAAATGGATTTACAGGATTAAAAAAGAAGCAGATAAAAGAAAAATGTACAAAGCAAGGTTAGTAGTGAAAAGTTTTCAACAGAAAGAAGGTATAGATTCTACAAAAATTTTCTCTCTACATGTTAACAGAACATGGAAATTAACTGAGCTTCCTTGTAGGAAGAAGACACTGCAAAACAAATGGATTTACAGGATTAAAGAAGAAGCAGATGGAAGAAAAAGGTACATTAGTAGTGAAAGGTTTTCAACAGAAAGAAGGTATAAATTATATAAAAATTTTCTCTCCTGTTGTAAAACTAACTACTATAAGATTGGTATTGAGTTTAGTTGTAGCTGAAAATTTATATTTAGAGCAACTAGATGTAAAGACTGCATTCATTTATAGGGATTTGGAGGAAGATATTTATATGGTGCAATCTGAAGGCTTCCAAGTATTAGGAAAAGAAAGTCTTGTATGCAAGTTAGAGAAGAGTCTCTATGGTTTAAAGCAGGCACCGAGACAGTGGTACAAAAAGTTTGATAACTTCATGAGAAGAAATGCCTTTAAAAGGTGTGATATGGATCATTGTTGCTATTTTAAGAACATTGATAGTTGTTATATCATTTTACATATGTGGATAATATGCTTATTGCAGGCTCAAATTTGCAAGAGATCAATTCTTTGAAAGAACAACTATCAAAGGAGTTTGAAATGAAAGATTTAGGCGCTGCGAAACAAATCCTTGGGATGAGAATTAGTAGGGACAATAAGACAGGTACCTTAAATTTGTCTCAACAAAATTATATTGAGAAGATCTTGTGCATGTTTAAGATGCAAGATGTTAAACCTATTAGTATGCCTCTTGTTAGTCATTTCAAATTGTCCAAGGATTTGTCACCCAAGACAGATGAAGAGCATGAAGAAATGTCAAAGACTCCATATGCTTCAGCAGTGGGTAGCTTGATGTATGTTATGGTATGCACCAGACCAGACATAGCATAAGCAGTGGGAGTTATTGAGCAGATACATGGCTGAGCCTAGAAAGAAACATTGGGAGGTTGTGAAGTGGATATTTCGATATTTGAAAGGAACTTCAGGTATGTTAAGAAAAATGAATTACTTTTGCATGGCTTTGTGGATGTAGATTTGGGTGGTGATCTTGACAGTAGGAGAAGTACTACGAGATACATTTACACCCTAGGAGGAACCTGTGTCAGTTGGGTTGCACAGCTTCAAAAGGTTGTTGCATTGTCTACTACAGAAACTGAATATATTGCAGTTACAGAAGCCAGCAAAGAGATGATTTGGTTGAAGACTATTCTAAAAGAATTGCATGTAAAGGAAGATAAGAGTGTTTTCTCTTGTGACAGTCAAAGAGCAATTCATTTAGTCAAGAATCCAGTGTTCCATGCTAGAACAAAACATATTGAATTGAAGTATCATTTCATTAGAGATTTGTTGGAAGAGAAGATACTATCTCTTGCAAAGATTCGTGGAACAGAGAATCCAGCAGACTTGTTGACAAAGCCAGTGACTGCTGAGAAGTTGAGGTTATGTTTAACCTCAGTTGGTCTCCAAGGTTGATTGATGAGGAGATGTCGCACAGGTTGAGTATGTGATGTACAAGCACTTGGATGGATCAAATTCCAAGTGGGAGATTGTTGGTGTATGTAACTTGATTCATACTGGACATTCATATGTAAGGGCATATATGTCATTTTGTACAAATGTGGGTTTGCCCTAATCCTTATGTTTAGAGGATGGTCGCTGCTGGTGTGTGTGTCTGTTACTTTGTGTGTTCATCTGAGAGAGAAAATACAAGAGATCTGTGCGATCGTGGACGTAGGAGATTATTGCTCTGAACCACGTAAATCGTTGTCTTCTTCCTTGTTGCTTCTAACCTAATTTTGAGAGTGCGAGAGGAGAGTTTATTGTGTATTGTTCCTAACACATGTTTGTATGGCTGACATGCTTGGCCAAGCGGCTTCCTCTGAAAGAAGTACTGTTCATTAAAACAAATGTACAAGGTGAAGTGTCGACTGCAATGTGGACAGCAATGCTTGGTGCATGCCAAATGCACTAAAAGATTGAACTGGGTGAAGAAGTTGCTAGCGTCTTCTCCATTGAGAGCCTGATAATTCTGGACACTATGTGTTGTTGACCAACATGTATGCTGCAATAGGAAGAATGGACAAAGACGAGGTAGTGAGAACTACGATAAGCAGAGGGCTAAAGAAGCATCCAAGATACAATTTAACTGAATTGACAAGCAAGCATGCGTAATCTCCATGAGGGATAGAATACACCCAGAAACGATGGAGATACATGCAGAGGTGAAGGTGTTGAAGTGGATGTCGAGAAAATTTGCTCACATACCGGAAACATATTTAAGTATTGCGGAAGAGAAGGTGCTGTAAAGTTTCTAGCCACTGTGGAATAGGATTTGATGAAAACCAACTATCAAAAAACCAATCATTGGGATACCTAATAACCTTAGGATGTGCTTAGATTGTCATACAGCCACCAAGTTTGTATAGTCAGAAAGATAAATAATTATACGAGATAAGCACAGGTTCTACCACAGGCAAGCGCTATGTTCATGTGGAGATTATTGGTGAAAATGTTCACTAGAACCAGAAAAGAATGGTGTCGAGGTTGAAATCGACTTAAGAATTCCAGAAACTTAACATAGCTGGTCTTGCATCCTGAGTCTTCTTTGTGCATTCCTTGTGGAGAAAGGGCCGATAATGTAGATGTCAGGGCAAGTCCAGCAAAATTTTCTAGGAAAGCAGAAGAGAAATTAACCTTGGTCTCTTGAAATATGAGACCAAGTTCAGCAGATAAAAACATGAACCTCGGGTTTCTTAACTAGAACTCTCGTATTGCAAATGTCGATTAAGTTATTGCATTTTTTGGTTCTATCAACCATCAAACTAACAGTTAGGTGGACAACACACCAGAGGCCCATATGCTACTTTGCTCGATCCTCCTTAGGTTCAGAACCGTGGCAAATACGAAATTGAAGCCGATCCACCTTTTGATATTGGTTGATTGCTTGTCATCTGGAGAAAGAACGAGCAAGAATTCCGCTTTGATGAATGAGATGCAAACGATGTGTTGTTGTACTTTACAACATCCCCAATAGTTAAAGAATACCGTTTAGAGGATAAATGTCATGTCAAAATTTTTTTATCTCCTTTTGGTCAACTGATAATGAAAACATAAGTGTTTTGTCGTTTGAATTTGACTGGCAGAAAGAAATCTCAAAGAGCCAAAATTTTTGCTTTAGTGCACAGGGTTGCTATGTTTGTCTACTCCAGGCAGGACCTTTGTATGGCATGCATCTATGAATCTGCAATAACTCTTCATACATTCACATCTGAAGCTGGGTTATTGTACCAAGGCTAGTTGAAGCATTCAAGTGGGATGAAAGCTTTCAAATTTGTGAGTGTACAAGAAGAGTATTTCATCTTTCTACTCAGAAAAGAGCTGAAACTCCTTTTAGTATATCAGGGTGGGGTGTTGTTTCTGCACACTTAACTGTTAGTGGCTCCTTTTTTGCAGCACAAGAGGTTGATATCCAGTGAATTTATGAAAATGGCCGACTACCAACCCCTGCCTCAATCGTTGCACCAACCACCTCGGGGATGGGAAACTTTTCACTTTGCATTTTTTATTTTCCCCTTGGAATGTAGGTTGGTTGTCCTTGAACTGTGCTCTCAACTTTGCAATCATAAAAAATATGATCAACTGAAGCTGATTGATGTGCCATAGATGGTATTGATGGAACAGTGTATGCCATTTGCAGAAACCGTGTGAGTTCTACAGGTTAGACTGTCTTAAAGTCATGCACATGAGACAAAGCATACCATGTGACAAATGAGGAGTAATTCATCAACAAGTACAGAAAATTTGATTGAATTGCACACAGAGTTACTGGTATCATGAGACAAATCATGTGAACACTGATTTTGGCTCTATATAAAATTTCGATCAGACGGATCAACCAAAAGTTCCATGCAGGCACCTCACTACCCAGGAGGAATTTGGGAAAAGCTCTTTGTTCGTCAAGTTCTGTTCAGAACACCTTGAACATGCAGTTCACAAATGGAATGACCTTTTACAAACCACCTCGAGAATGCAGCCAACAGCTTAGACTATGGGAGACAGAAAGAGCTGCACCTCAAACTAAGTTTCGCTCAGCTTGTTTAGTAGCCATAGTTTTGAGAATGACAGATTGACAGATTGCAAAACATCAGAAAAAATAGGTCTGTTGCTTAAAATATAACGATTCTGAAACCTCCTCCTCCTCCTCATCAACCCTGTTAATAAGGGTGAGCATTGGGCCGGATAATCAACTATGTGATTAGTGATGGAATCCTCATCAACCCCGTTAATAAGGGTGAGCATTGGGCCGGATAATCAACTATGTGATTAGTGATGGAAGGGGCTTGGGTTGGTTAGTTGGCTTCTAGGTCAATTTGACAAAAGAAACTCACTAGGCCGGGTAGACTCGAGTTGGGTATTGGGGGCTGGACTGATTCGATATATGTTAGCAGAATTGATATCGAGAGAAAAAATAGGGATATGCCAACCAACCTGAAAAACAGAGCAAGAAACTAGTGCTCTCTGTTCATGGACGTAAGTCATTAGACTGAACCACGTTAAAAATTGTGCCATTTTCTTCTTCATCTTCCTTTTTAACATGGTATCAGAGCCAGCCATTGGAGAATAGATGCAACATTATTGTTGATGATCTGAGGAACACATCCACCAATTTTCAGCCGCATTGAAGCCAACTAGAGAAGTCGCCATCAAAATTGGTTAGCAGTTTACCATGGCAGGACATGAATCAGGAGTATCTCAAAATTTCGACAGTTCGGGTACGAGTCTCAATTCCCTTTTGTTTCAGAATCCTAATAGTCTTCAACATTTTCTTGCTATAAAGTTGACGACAGAAAACTATCTCATTTGGGAAGATCAATTTACACCCATACTGATCACTTATGATCTTATGGGATTTATCGATGGTAGTAAACATGCTCCACCAAAGTTTAAACCAGGAAGCATTACTGAAGTTAGTAAAGAGTATATTGAATGGTTGCATAGTGATCAACTTTTGTTGAGTTGGATTAAATCCTCCCTATCAGAATCTCTCCATACTCAAACTATTGGGTTAAAAACTTCTGCGGAAGTATGGAAAGCTCTTAAAGATTCCTATGCTGCTCATTCTAGATCTACAGTTATGCAATTGAAGTGCCAACTCCAAGATCTCAAAAAGGGAACATACTCCATGGATGCTTTCTTTAACAAAGCAAAGAGTATTGCCCATCAACTAGTTGTAGCTGCCAGACCTGTTGATGAAGATGACCTCATTCTTCAAATCTTACGAGGTCTTCCTACTGAGTATTCTGCTTTTCGCACCAGTATAGAGACTCAAAAGGATCAGATTACTTTAACCGAACTCCATGGGCTATTATTAATCCAAGAAGCCAATCTTAGAGAAACTGAAGAGCAAAAGTGTGAACAGTTGCAACCTGCGGCTAATGTTGCCTTCAACCAAGACGATTACAATCGATCCTCTTATCACTATCGGAACAGAGGAAGAGGAAGCTATAGAAACAGTAGAGGAGGACAGAGGAATGATTTTTAAATTAGTAATCGCCCTGTTTGTCAAATCTGTGGAAAAATTGGTCATATTGCAAAGAATTGTTGGTCTTATACTAATCTTCTAAAAGAGAAAAAGACAGGCCCTGCTGCCTACAATACAAGATTAATCCAAGGTGCAGACCACGACTGCTGGTACCCCGATTCAGGTGCTACGCATCATGTGACGAACGACATCAACAATCTCTCAATCCACAGTCCATACCAAGGAGGCGACACTTTGAAAATTGGCGATGGTTCAGGTTTGCACATTTCCAGCATTGGTTCCTCTCAAATTGATTCCTTAAGGATGAATGATATTTTGTTAGTGCCTGATATCAAAAAGAATTTAATGTCAGTTCAGCGTCTTGCAAAAGACAATAATGTGATTGTTGAATTCTCTCCTCAAACTTGTGTCATTAAGGAACAGAAAACAGGGAAGGTTCTTCATCAAGGAACAAGTAGCAATGGACTGTATAAGATTCATCTTGGTCAATCAAGCAAAGAAGCATTGAGTACAAAGAAGGACTCGTTAGAAGACTGGCATAAACGATTGGGACATCATGCTCTTACAATTGTTAGACATGTATAGGGGTGGGCATTGGGCCGGGCCGGCCCGGCCCGGCCCGTTAAGACCAGGCCCAGGTCAGCCCGTCGGGCCGGAAGCTCGGGCCCGAGCCCGGCCCGATAATGTTGCCGGGCCGGGCCGGGCCGGGTACCGGGCCTGGCCTCCAAAACTCAGGCCCGGCCCGGCCCGCCAATGGAGCTTCCTCGCTCCAATGGGAAGAGAGAAACAGGAAGGGGGAGGGAGAGGAGAGGGAGACGCTGTCGTTCCTCCTTCCCTGTCGCAAGGCGAAGCTGAAAAACAGGAGCAGCAGAGGAGGAGGCGGCGGCTAAGAGGGTCGGACGGTCGATTGGAGCCGTGCCGGAAGAACCCTAGTGTCCGAGAGTGGGAGGAAGACAATCTCCTCCTCTCTAGTTCGTTCCCCTTTGAAAACAACGAAAGCAATCTCACCGCCGGGCGAACCAGGGGCAAGAATCAGGGCTGCTAGTGAAAGCAACTGCTCGGAGGGACATCGAAAGGCGTCCGGGAGAAGACGGCCTGTTGCTCCACGAGAGTTGCTAAAATCGTGGAAATCAGTCTAAAATGGGGCGTTGAGAGGAAACGAGGAAGGAGCTTCCCCTCTCTCTGGTTTTGATTGAGGAAGAACGGTGGAAGCCACCGTTGGTCGAACGAGAGGAAGGAATGCCGCCCGTGAGGAGAGAGAAAGTTGGGCGTAATGAGGGCTAGGGTTCGAATGACTTGAAAACGAAGAATTTCAGGGAAGGAAGAGGGGGAGCAGGGATGGGAGAGGAGGAAGGAAAGGGAGAGGAGGAAGGAAAGGGAGGGAGAGGGAGACGGAAAGGGGAGAGGGAGAGGAGGAAGGAGAGGGAGGGAGACTGGAGAGGGAGACGGAAAGGGGAGGGGAGGGGAGGGGAGAGGGAGAGGAGGAGGGAGAGGGAGCCGTCAGGACGAGGGGGAGCGGGAGGGAAGCCGGGAGTCGGGCCAGCCGGGCCGCCGCTGGGCCGGTTTATGGGGGTCGGGCCCGGCCCGGGCCAGCTGCCGGGCCGGCCTATCGGGCCCAGGCCCGGCCCGGGACAGGTTTTCCCCGGCCCAGGCCCGGGCCCAAACGGGCCGACGGCGGCCCGGCCCGACGCCCAGGCCTAGACATGTATTGAACTCTTTTGATATTCCCTATAGCAATAAAGTGTTTAACATTTGTGAATCATGTCAAAAAGCAAAGAATCATAGACTGCCTTTCAATTCAAATATGAATGATGTTCAGTTTTCTCTTGAAATGGTTTATTCAGATCTATGGGGGCCAGCATCTATCGAAGGGACGCATGGACATAAATATTATGTTGTTTTCATTGATGCCTTCTCTAAGTACATTTGGTTCTACTTGATCAAACAAAAGTCTGATGTATACAATGTCTTTAAAGCATTCAAGTCTCTTGCAGAAAATACCACAGGACATAGAATAAAGTATTTCCTCTCGGATTGGGGCGAAGAATTTCAAGGACTGACCAAATACTTGATTGAATGTGGCATTGGACATAGAGTATCATGCCCACACACACCGCAACAAAATGGGGCTGCTGAAAGACGTCATAGATTGATCGTTGAAACTGGTTTGGCTCTCATGGCAGAAGGAAGCGTTCCAAAAAATCTATGGAGTTATGCTTTCAGCACTGGCGTCTATCTTTTGAACCAAACTCCCACCAAGGTGCTGAAATTTAAATCTCCTATAGAGAAACTTTTTGGAAAAGTTCCTGATTACAAGTTTTTAAAAATATTTGGTTGTGAATGCTTTCCTTGCTTGCGAGATTATCAATCAAACAAGTTGGATGTCAGATCTGAACAATGTGTATTCTTGGGATATGCTCCTCAACACAAAGGGTACACATGTATAAGTATGAACAGCAAAAGACTCTACATCTCTAGACATGTTACATTCAATGAGGTCAATTTTCCTTTTAGGAACAAAAGAGAAGTCTCCAAAGAAGAAAATAAAGGCTCTCAAGGTATAGTAATACCAATACGCTTTGTTGACCCTATCCATAATAGTTTCATTCCCCCTCCGCTTGAAAATCAATCAGACGTCCATCTTGATAACCATGATATCAACCCAGTTAGTCAAGGACAGTCAACCCATGAACCGGTTCAAGAAGTCATTCGCACACATCAAATGGACGTAACCTTATATCTTGGAGCTCGAAGAAGCAAGGTGTTGTTTCTAGATCCAGTACAGAAGCTAAATATAGGTCGCTGGCCAATGCCACTGCTGAAATAATGTGGGTCAAATTTTTGCTGCAAGAACTAGGCGTTAAAGAAGGAGCCCAAACCCAACTATGGTGTGACAATATTGGAGCTTCTCATCTTGCTGCTCACCTTGTTCATCACAGTCGTTGCAAACATGTTGAAATTGACATACATTTTGTAAGAGAAAAGATAGCTCAAGGAAAACTTGATGTCAAGTATATCTCCTCCAAAGATCAGATTGCAGATGTTTTTACTAAACCATTAGGACGCCAAAAATTTTGTCACATGATCAACAAACTTCCGTTGGTAGCATCCACCATCAGCTTGAGGGGGGCTGTTAGCAGAATTGATATCGAGAGAAAAAATAGGGATATGCCAACCAACCAGATAAGCTCAATCAATGCAGCAACCAACTCAAGATCTCTCACTAATCAAGGAGAGAATCAAGGCAGCAACCAACTCAAGATCGGAGGCAGATCTCTCACTAATCAAGGAGAGAATCAAGGTGGCAACCAACTCAACAAGAATATAATTGATCCAAGAGAGAATCATGGAAACAATCGTTGTAATCCTAATGATTCTCTATGTATAAATACAGCAGCAAGAGAAAGGAATAAGAGTGTGAAAAACAGAGCAAGAAACTAGTGCTCTCTGTTTGTGGACGTAAGTCATTAGACTGAACCACGTTAAAAATTGTGCCCTTTTCTTCTTCATCTTCCTTTTTAACAATATATACATTTAAACCCCCACCTCTCTCTCTCTCTCTCTCTCTCTCTCTCTCTCTCTCTCTCCCAAGTGATGGGTATCGCAACCGATTAGGTAGGGTGGCACGTTACAACCGTGTTCTTAATTCGATTTTTTGGAATGTGCTATCGTGATGGTACTGGGAGTAGTCTTAATCTTGAGATTATGGGGACCATTATGAAGTGAAGTGGACTGGTTCTTGTCTTCATCTCTTCTTCTCTCTTTCTCTCTCTCTCTCTTTATATATATATATATACATATTTCTTTCTCGTTATGATGCTGGCAGTTTGTTTTCTTAGAAACTCTTAGTGTGTTAACTCTTGGCACATCTCTGCATCCATTACAAAACTCTTGGTAGAGGCGGCTGAAGGTTTCTCAAATATTAAAGAAGGAAATGCTAAGGGTGGGTATCGAACCAGGTACCCAATGTGCATGAAGATGACGATCAGGCCCAACACGATAAATTAAGTGTGCTGGGCTTGAACTTCCAACAAGATGTTTGGGCCTGCTGGAGCCCAGCTTTGTGGAGCTTGGCTAGCCCAATGCCCAGCCCCACCCATTTGGCAACGTTGGTGCTCAAATCACCACGGTCCAATCCAAAACAAGGAAGTCTTTATTCCCGGTTAGCAATAAAATATATAGCTTTTATTAACTTAGTCCGATGCCTCAGTTCTAGATCCAGTTGCAGCAACCCACAAGGCCCAGGTCAGATCCAAACTTGTCAGTTTCAAAAGTTTGTCTTGGTCTGCCTTGAGAGTGAACTCTGAACCACATCAGTTTTGATTGACTTGGACATGGATCAAGACAAAGGAGATCCAATCACGACATTACCTGGACCAGGTCACGGATCAAGACATACAACTAGGTACAGGTCATGGCATTGCGTCCAGTGTAGACGATTGGATTCATTTCATATCCTTGTTTAATTAACAACATCCAGCCTCGAAGTTGCCGGGACCAAGACATGGGTCATGACAAAATCAGATCCAGGACAGATTGTGTAGCACCACCAAGGGACAGGACAACTCGTCTGGATCTTGGACGGCATGAGCTGGGTCCCGGACCTGACTGCTGACAAAGGTGTTAATTGAAACTTTAATGCAGCAGCAGACAAAACAGGGAAGGACTGACAATCAAGTGGATCCCCCGGCTTTGTTCTCCATAGGTATGGTATAAGGTGACAACTTTAGAGTGATGCATGTGCATTTACTCTCTCTTTTTCTCTCTCTCCAAGTCATAAATATATCTACAATTCGGATCTTGATTCAGGAATCAGTTACAGTGAGAAACAAAAAGAAATGGCATACAATTTAGAGAATTTTATTGTTTATCTTTTGGTGAGTCATTTGAAACTCCATGAACGATATTATTTATAGAAATGAAGCGGTCTCAATTCAGCTAATGGCATCCACTGTTTTTTATGATGTCTAGTTAATTTATCGTAACTTGGGAGAAATGGTAGTATCTTTAATTTTTTACAAGAATTAAGAACTAACTTTTAGATGTAATCTCTTTTTCAAGTTCAATTTTTTGATGAACTTATGTTAATGTTATTTTCTTTTTTTCTCTCTCTCTTATATATATATATATATATTGAAAACAACAGGCTAACCTCTCCAGTAGGATGGTTTAACCATTACAAACGTTATATTGCTTGATGGCTGTTGATTTGCCACAGTTTTTAGCCATTGATTGCATCATTTTGTGACTTTTTTTTGCGTCGTAAAATAAAAAATCATCTTGTCGTAGACTTAGCCGGGTGATTTCAAGATATACATATTTATAATTCTAACTTTGTATGAACATCTGTGGACTGTAAGATGTTAGATCGGATGACCCAGAACTGTTGTCTCACATCTCTATCTCTTAATTGGCTTAGTTTTTTTTTTTTTCATGGAGCACGGTACCGAAGTTCTAACTATATGGCATCCTGGCTATCAATCAAACGGCAGAGCTAGAAATCTCTCGCTAAAGGGCACATACTAATAAGATTATATTTTAAACTTTAAAAGGCAACTGTATATAAATAAGCAAAAGTTATAAAGGTATCTAGGCACACGTCGGCCCACACCAGGGGTGGAACCAGAGAGAAATATGCAGTCCCATCTCAGCATTTACCATGATTGATATTAACTCATTAACTCAAGTTCATATATATATAATATATATATATAGGCAGTTATATATGCATTCAATAAATATAATTTTTCTTTTTTGTGTTTTACGGAATATATTCTCTCCAAGGGCTACGTACCATTTTTGTTCTTTTTAAAAAAAAAGACAGTTTAGTTATTTGTTTGCTTTCCTTCGAAAGTTGGAACCATAGAATGGTCTTGGCCCGGTAAACCTTACCAAGCCGAATAATTTTGCTTCGCCAAAACTAGAAATGTCTTTACGTCTTTAACTTCAGGGCTGTGTTTGACAGCCTCGGATCTTTGGTCCGAGACTAATATTTTAAAACCAAGGGTCTGCGGTCAGACCCCTCTCTCCTCTAAACTATAAATCTGTGACGTTCACAAGGTAACACAGACAGATTTGAGATTTCCAATTGAGATTTAGCCTAAGGTGCATTTAAAATCTGTATTCACTCTCAGATCTAAGGCTATCAAACATGTCCCAAAGTTTCCGAGCCCTTTGATTCGCACGCACATATATCCACATATATATGAACTGAACCATGACTTTACATATAAGCTGTTCCTGGGATTGCCAAAATTCGCTATCCAATCAGGCATGTTTAGACGACCCTCACAATCTTCATATGATGGCCAAAAAAAGGTCCTCAATCCCTCTTTTAAACACCTCCTTTGTCCTTTTTTTTCATATAAGAGAATGGTGACCCTGATTATCTACAGTTACTCAACCATCTAACGCAGGTGTCCATCAACGTTCATCTGATGTAGATAGATGGTTGAGAGGAAAATGTGGAAACTAATACTAGATGATGAAAATGTTTATCATCTTTTTTTCATTGTTCATTCTTAACCATTCATCATGTTGGATAGGACGGTCCTCATTAGATGGTAGGGTGGTTCCAAAAACCTAAAACTACCATTCAATTTTCATATATATATATATATATATATATATATATATATATATATATATATATATATATATATCCAAATAGTAAAAGCTACAATATATTGTGAATATATGGTGCTAAGAACATGAGGAGGTCAGGAAGGGACCATCCAAAAGTGTTGTGGTCCATTTGGGAGGACCACAGATATGTAGCTCATGAGAAGCTGTTATGGACTGCCCAATGCCAAAAAGCAGGGCCCTTTGCTTCCTTTAGTTCATGTGCCCCAGACACTAGGAAGGCAAATCTTGAGTAAAGTCACTCTCGTTGTAAGGTCACAAAGTGCATGTTCACACTAGGAAGACATTGATATTATAAAGAGTGATCTTGTGATCTTCAATGGAGATCAAGATCCAGTCATGTCATCCAATGAAAGCCCTAGTGTTTGGAATAGGACCCTCTTGTCATGTTGAGGGTTTGAACGCTCTTATCATAGTCTATAGTATCTGCCTTCTCTAGCTTGCTAGCTAGTTTGAAAATATCAGATGACATAAGCAATTCTACAGTTAAGTTTACTAGTACTTGCATCTTCATGAATCTAACTTGAATCCAAGTGTCTCATTAAAAAATGTGAAATGGTAATATACACAATGTAAAATAATTTGCTTTATGATGGTATATTTTTGCATCGCTGAGGACGTGAATCAGATGCAATGGGTTGAGATGTTCTCAGTCATGCCTTATGCAGTTGTTTAGCAATAGAAACAATAACACACTATTTTATGTATCCGTTATATAGATTAGCTTCACAATCTAGTTTTGTATATTCCGACCTGCTTGCTAGCAACTTTAGTTTCAGTTTCAAAAAGGTTAGAAACTACGGCAACTAATTACTTAAATAACTCATTATAAGTCCTTCAAGATTTCTCATAATTTTATATGTGAGACTAGACTTTTCAAAGTGTAGCATTACAATTAGAGCATTTATAGACACTATGTTATAACATTTCGTGAATTTGCACCCCTAACCTTTAGGCAGATACATGAAACAGTATGTTACTATTCATATTGCCAAACAACCCCCACAAAGACATCAAATAACATAAATGACGCATTTTTTCAAATGCATTGTTCCATGAATGTGTCCCAAATATGAGACATTCAAGGTGCACTTCAGTCTAAGGAACGCCCGACTTTCATATACCAAATGCCCTCTATGAGTCTAGAGTGAACACTTTAACTCCAGCACTGATTAGAGCTGCATACAAGTTGAGTTGAGCTCAAGTTGGGCCACTTTGAGCTCGACTTCACTCAGAAAACTCGAGCTTCACAAAACAAGCTCAACCTCGACTCGAAGATACAACGTCGAGCTCGACCTCAACTCGTTTAACTTATTTATCTTAAGCATGTCTTGTTTTTTGTTGCTACATAATTTAATTATTTTTCCATTATAATTCAATATTCATTGAGTAGTTGAGCCGAGTAGAATTCTTACACATCGAACTCAACTTGTTTAAGATTTTGATCATACATTTAAACTCAAGCTCAGCTCTTTTATAAATGAAGCTCTTTTATAAATGAATCAAGTTTTAACTAGCAAGTTCGAGTGGCTCACTATGTATGTCGTGATCAGCACCCTATGTTATTTCTTACAAGGCAAATCCGGCAACATAGTACTTGAAATTCAAGCAGTTCACCAACTGAGGTTCCGTGATCTTCTTTGCCACACGTCGACTGGTGAGAACAGGTATGTTACACATTTCCCAAGCCACCGCACACTGAATGTACGCACTGCTCTGCCCTCTACTTGTTTCAGTCTGACACTCCATTTCTATTTTGACTTCAAGACACACTGCCTTAAGCAGCCTCACCAATTTCTCTTCCCATAACATATATGTATATATATAGTGATGGGTAGAAACCATGCTAATAGGTTAGGGATGAAATCAGACTCTTTAATATGATATTTAATGAGTTTTTTTTTTAATATAACTTCTCCAATATGATATTTAAAGATGGGTTGATGCAAAATATATATTAAGTTTATCATTTTTGTAGGTTTTAAGGGTATTTTTATAATAAACCAAAAAGAATGGCTTTTATAGCATCAACATTTTGATAATAGAAAAGTTGAAATTTTTAATAAAAATAAATTGATATAAAGCATGTTTTTGTATCAAAATAATTTTTATAAATATATTAGGACGTTTATGTTTAATTTAAAATAATTTGTTATCAAAAAATTAAAGGGTCAGGTTTTTATTCGTGACCGACCTGAGTATCTAGTTTTGCCAACTATACTAACAATCTGGATGCGTGCTCTAGCCTCTCACTCAATTCTAACTTATTTTTCTCTTTCACTAACTTTTTCATTTCCTCTTCTCTTCACTTTTTCAGTGTTCTTTTATAACTATCATTTTCAATGTAAGATTGGTGAATGAGAGGAAAAGATTCATAATCCACTATTATGGTGAGACTATTTTTATGTGTCTTACATATATATCTTCACAACCAAAAACAATTATCCAATTAAGTACTTGACGAAAAATATTTACACAAAAAAAGACATAAAAAGATCTAGTTGATTTATTGTGTGTGACGTAAATTAATAATCTCCGGCCATCTAGAATATCTCATACATGAAGCCCATCCAGATGGACGTAATTTAATAATAGGATTTCAATAATCCCATTTGATGTTCAACATGAACATTCAATGATCATGAGAAAACTAAACCCCTTTGTTAGGTTTATTAAGTTGTCAGTCAGGATCTAGCCAGTGTGTATGGTATATATATTATTTATTCCTGTTGAAAACTTCATTAAGTTCTAAGTGATCAATCCCAAGATGCAAGAAAGTGCCATTGAACCAAGAATATTAGGCAGGGCGAAGCCAAGGGGCGCTGGCAGGGGCCCTCGCCGCCCCCCCTAACTCCAAAAAAAATTCTTTTTTAAATTTACATGTAAATTTAAAAAAAAAAATCATTTGTCCTATATAAAATTTTTGAAGAATTATATTTTAGCTTCTATCAAAATGTTGAAACTATAATTTGACGTACGTCATAAAAAATTCCTAGCTTCCCCTCTTCCAAAGGGCAGTATATTGTGGTCTTATCAATCTGAATCTCTGCCTCATAAGGAGTGCAAAGATCAATGAGCGCAGTAGCAAACAAGTCAAGTACTTCTTCGAAAGTACAAAAGGCTCCTGCTGTCCGTGCCTTGTCTAGGAGCTAACCTAGCATGGCGCCCATCCTAATCAAACACAAAAGCATGGACCGTTTTAACTTATTAATAACAGTTTTCATTTAAACAGAACATTCAATAACAAAAAACCTTAAAAAAATTAAAAATGAACTTTTCACCAAAGCATGAGCATATTTTTTATAAAAAAAAATTTACCAATGTGGCTGTGACTGTGAGGATCATATTTCCTTAACAATCAATTATAAACATGTAACTTGAAAGAGTGTATAAGCATTCTTTTTATGTCAATATGCATAATTGCCACTAGTATCCGTTTGATAATGCAGCTAGACCTTAACGCCGGAAAATTAACATTTTTGAGTCATTTTTGTGGTAAAAGAAATATGTATCTTACCCGTGTGTCGGATCCATTCTCTCCCTCGCTTCCACACACTCACAAACATGTGCATGCACATACGCAGTCCATTTTCATTAATGTGAAAATCATAAACTGTGAAAAAATTGCAAGAAAATCACGAGAAATTCATTTTGGCCAAGTTTTTTCCCGATATTTTTGTTTTACTTATTTCTTTCATAAATACAATGAGATTTTCAGAAAATCTCGCGATAACCTACTGACTCTTGTCACAAACACATCTCTTGCAATGCTATAGCTCACGGAAAGAAATATATCGCAGCCATAGCTAGCATCTTTTAATCTCATCATTAAAGTCCTGTACTCTTTCCTGTGGTGTACTCGAATGCAAGTTAACTTGCCTTGCATACACTTGGCGTGTTTGAATGGTTCGGATACTTAAGTTCTGACTCCTTTTCTTTCTGCCCCCACAGATCGACATTAAATGATATGCCTAACCACTAGTCATGAATATATGACCAACAAAACATAGAGTTGGTGTACTGTGTACTGCGTAAGATAATTACTTTCTAATTTTGTTGTTGATTTGCCAAAGTTTGATCGTCGGCATGTTCTAAGCAGTCAAAATATCATTTTTTTTTCACTTGATATTCTTCATCTGGCCCATTAATATATAAAAGTCTAGAAAGACCACGTCCTGAATTAATATGTTAAAGACCATAGTTGAGCTAAACTTTTCTTATAGAATATGTTTAGTCTACACTTCTGTTTGCAACAAAACACTTGCTGTTGATATGTTTTAATAGTCGGATAAGTTGCTTCAATCTTTAACCTCAAAATATCGTAAGAAACCCAAGCCCATGTAATCTATTATTTTGCTCCTAGGTAGTGAACTAATAAAAAATTTTAGCAGATGATTCTGATTTCACGTTGTTTTTTGTCTTAAATGATAATGACAATGAACTTTATCAGCATGAAACTAGTAAGAACCAAGCGGCCTACGGCCTCATGTCACATGCCCTCTCTAATCAGATGAGAATGTAACTATAGATCTATATTGAATTATAGTTTAAAGGACACATCCACTGCTAATAGACAACATAAAAATGCTCGATCGTAGCTCAGGTTACAAAAGTGTGTTTGATGAGCTTTAGTCAATGATTAATCACATGAGCTGAACTAAGGCTGAGATGCATGTGGCTTTGAATTTTTGTTAAGCGTCCTGATATATGTTGGATGTTCTTGATTTAATATTGCATTTTCTTCTTCTGCAAGTTCTCTTTAAGCAACTTAAGTATATTTTATTGCATGTAGCTAGCTACAGAGGTAGATTATTCACATGCCACACACGAACACATAGGCAAGCTATATAATACCAAATTTTACGTATAATTCATCAAAAAATCCGGGCCATGACAAATAAGGGGTTTCAATAAACAAAACGGCTGAGGTCACTTGCGTTCTAAAGATCCAATTGAAGAAAAATCAATATGCATGCAATATGAGTATATGCCCAAAGTATTATAAAAACTTGGTCTTATATTGTATATTTTCATTGCAGCATTCTTAAATAATACAACCTGAAAGCAAGTCGATCTATAAAAGAAAGCCTTTGCAGCATTCTTAAATAATACAACATGGAAGCAAGTCGATTGATATAAGAAAGCATTTTGCGGCATTCTTAAATAATACAACATGAAAGCAAGTCGATTGATATAAGAAAGCCTTCACAAGGCAAGAGAGAAATCTGGACTCAATAGTAATGCAACAACTCCATAGACAAGTATACTAGCTACCAAATATGGTCATAATCTTTGTACTTTAGTTTAAATGTTGAAAGGTAAGGTCTTCTATACTCTATAGAAGACGTGGAAACCTCTGGCTTTTGTTCCTGCCATGTTTCCCACATAGTTGAGGAGAATGGTGATGAGTGCCTCTGCAACTCATTAATTTGAAAGCAAGCCTATAGAGCTCATGTGGGGACATTCTTCCCTTTCGCTGAAGCATTTGGGGAATGAGAACTACTATGCTGGTACTGGAGAAAGTGCGCATTCATGCTTTCTTGAAAAGGTCTTAAAGATTGATCAAGTGTTTCAAGAGAGGGCGAGAGAGAAGGTTTCAAGGATTGAGAATTCATGTTCAGCATCTGAGGATGACTGCATTGTCTGAGATCAAACTCTAATGGAGTGGTTGCATATGAGGGAATGGTTGATGGACCTGCTGTAGGTTGGTAAAGATAGAGATGTGAACCAGATGACAATGACAATGTGGAAGATATAGAGTTACCATTGTAGTTACTAGGTTCTTCAGACTGAACTGAATGGATTTGGGCACCTAACTGTGACAAAAAGGGACTTGGATACCTCTGGGAATGGGGATTACCTGAGAGTGCATTGATGAGTAAAGCAGGGTAGGAAGACTGATGGGAAAGATACAAAGGGCTTTGGTTGCTGTGTTCATACCTCTTGCCCAAGTTGGTTTTCTCACTGATCATTCCACCTATAATACCAGACTGATGATTGGGCCGCTCAGCTACATGGTCGCTGCCAAATTGGAGTTTTATAAGGTGCTTCTGATCTGCTCGCATTGCCACTGCATCTAGCTCGGTTTCATTCTTGTCTGGTAGCAAACTCAGAGATTGAACAGCGACATACTTAGAAGCATCCAGATCTGCAGTTGTTTCTGTGGGCACTAAAGGCAACAAAGTGTTTGATGTGGAAACCATCAGTGGCTGGGAGAAGTTATAAGCTTCATCTTCTTGAGGGATCGGCAGTGGAGGAAGCTCATCGATTTCATGCTGAGCATTCTGAATCAACCAATCAACAACTTTGCTAGGCTGGTTCAGACCAAGTCTGTCTTGAAGATCATATAATTGGATGGCAGTCGAGACAGAAAGCCTAACGCGCCTGTCTCTCAGCCCCTTTATCGTTTTCACTTTGCTGTGCCTATCCTTTCCCCCAAAGGAGCGTGAAACACGTACGATTCTTGGGTCTTTTAGCCCCGACCATGATCTCAAACTGTAGGGTCCTCTACCGTTCTTTCGGTCTTCAACAAAGCCTTCCTGCTTCAGCGGTGCATCGTTCCGATCTGCTAAGTTCTTAATCATCTTGTTGCCTGATCATGATCCTTGTGCTAACGCGCGTTCTTGAAGATCAGAAAATTATTTGCTTCGCAGAAAACCTTCGGCATGTAACTACCAACAAAAGCTTTTTGTTGTCATGACCAAGATTATCATCAGATACTCTTCTTCCTCTAGCTGATCTCCCTCCCAATCTGCTATCTCATCAATATCTAGTTAGAAAGAGATCAAATCTATCAAAATTGTGTTAGATGAATTGATGTCGAATTATCGAGACAAAGTTTTTCTAGTTGAATCTCTTGATTTATTTCTATGGATATCAGTCAATCAAATCAATGTTGTGGACGCTTCTGCGTACATGTAGAGGCATAAGATTGAGAAGACAGATAGTAAGAGGCTTATTGTTTCACTGTTGATTATCTAACATAAGATTTCAGTTTCATAATCCAACCAATTCTAGACTAGGCTCCATAGACTTTGCACAGTTACGTGTACGTACACAGATGATGACTACAGAAATCTCGAAACAATAAATATGTAGATGAGTGCAATTGTTTTTTTTATATGCACAATCTAGGAGATCGCATAAAGACTGTCAAAAAAAATTAAAAGAATGAAAGAATGGTCAAGTAATCTGAATGTTAAAATGCTGAACAAAAGATCAATCAACAACTTGTAAGGTGTGATTGAGGGGAATATTAAACTTTGCTTACATGTATAGTTGCGGTGCGAGCAGATAAGGTAAGGCTACTCTTTCTATTTCTTCCTTCTGTCCACTGTACTGCCCAGATGGTCTTTTGCAGTTTGCTACGAGAGGAAGAAAAAGGAAATGAAAGATCTCTCTTTCATGTTATGACATTTTATAAATTAGAGAGCAGAGGCTGAAAAAGTTTAAAATGATCTCTCTCTCTCTCTCTCTCTCTCTCTCTCTCTCTCTCTCTCTCTCTCTCTCTCTCTCTATCTATCTATCTATCTCTCTCTCTCTCTGTGTGTGATAGGAATTGTTTAGAATGCTTGGTATCAAAGATCAAGCTCAAGGAGGAAAAGCAAACATGTGGTGCAACTTGTATCACATGGCATGTGTTGACACCTATAAGAAAAGGCCCATCCACTATGTTAGGTCATCATCAAGTCATTACGGCAAATTTTGTCGTCACATATTATGCTATCTATGCTTTGTCGAATAATATTACTCGACTCCATACCATCTTCTTAACTTGTTACCGCAGATCATAACATCAAATGACGCTGTTTTTTTTTTCATGAAAGCAGAAACCTTAAAAAGATGTCAGACGGTGTTTTACGAGTGAGTAAAATTCATATACTAGTATTTGCATCTTTTCAATTTAGAAAAAAATGTATTTCTTGTAAATGCGACCTTTTTCATAGTACTAATTCTGTGCTATCTTCTGTAAATAATATTTCAACTTTCAATTGCAGTATAGTCGATTTCACTTGGATTAAAGATAATTTTCATTCCTCTTTTGCCTACAGAGAAAGGAAGAATGCCCTTGCTTAGACTTAATTCCACTTGGATATTTCCAATATTCCATTGCATCAATTCTCACAATGAACTATCCCTAATGGAATATATGCAACAATAGACTGGCAGTATCACTACAGTGGAAGAGGGCATAAAATGGGACCAACAGTTTGCATTCCGTCATCAGTATTCCAAGGATCTTAAAAAAATATCTAGAAAAATTAAACTATTACAAGAGCCTTCGTATTTTTGTTTTCTTCTCATATATGCCTGTGAAAAGAAAGTTAATGTATTTCATATTATGACCACCGTTTGTGTCCCTTTATTAGAAGAATTTTATGCTTTACACATGTAATTTAAGGTCTTTATGCAACATACTTAATCATAGCAGATAAAGCTTTCTAGTCGCCTTGCTTTGGAAGCTTACTGGTTGCAGACTGGCTTGGCAGAACAGTAAGCAAGAGTAAGTAGATGGTAGGATGAAAAACTAGGTCGCTTGACAAAAGATTCCAATCAAGCTGATAAGATCATCTACATGAATCTCAAAATTGTGGTTTTAGAACAAGAAAGCTTTTCTTTTCCTTTACTGTGGATGGATGTGCTCTGGGCAACCTATAAAATGGTTTTCATATAGCGCAGGGACCAGCCTAGCTTCATTAAACCTTTCCCTCCACATTGCAGGACCACTCTATCTCACATAGAATTCTAGCGCGGAGTTTTTGGCTAAACTGAGTTGGGGGCAGAAAAGGCTGAAAACTCTCAATCTAGCTACTATCCAAGAAACAGTCACATGAAAAACTGAAAAATTGAGTCATAACCATTACAGAAAAAAAAAAGGGGAAAAGAAAAAAACAGTCTGTGATAGCTAGCTTGAAGCCTTGAACCAATATTGAGAAGCCTTTTTGTTAGTACGCTAGTTACTTCTACGAATTCTATTCGAGCGAAGGATTGTTTGCTTTTACAATTATCTAATTGGTGTGCATACTATAAGTTTCGACATGGGTGCCCATCATGGCATCGGAGTATGAAATTATATGGCATTTATCTTCCTTGCAGTGTTCAAAAATGGTGGATTTTAACAGGCAATGCAGTGCTTGGTTGTCTGACCTTTTAGTTACGAACATGCTTCACTTTACTGCCTTACTAATTTCTCGTACTATGTTATGCAGGTAAAGTACTGTAAAAAAACACTGCTGCTTCTGATTTGGTAGAGGAACACAAGGGGAAAGAGGCGATCTCCTCGAGATAATTAGTTAGAGTTTTCTGCAGCTCCATTTCCTTGTATAATGTTATGGGCAGGTAAGCTCCTATCTTACCACTATTGCTTCTTGTTTTGGTAGAGAAACAGCAAAAGAGGCGACGATCTCCTCAAGATAATTAAAGGTTTCGTCCAACTTCATCTTTCAGGTAAGACTGTGACAACCAATGGGCATTTCTGCTACCAATTTCAATTTTCCCTTCTCTTTCTGCTGCCTTTGATCCATCTTTAAAAGCCTGAACTCATGCATCTAATTTTTCATACCATTCATGTGTCTATATATAGCAGAATCACAACCATACATCTCCCTGTTCATTTTTAAGAAGACAAAAGTGACCATTCAAAACATTCCCCACGACAACTAGAACACTTTCTTTATCTAAAAAGTGGAGAGCAGAATGTTGGTTCTCTAGCCAAAATCATGAGATCCGTTTTCACACAAATTTATCTTTACACAAATCCAAATCGCGCTTCCATTCTGAAGAATTCGAATATATGCAGTGAAATATATATACCTGCTTTACATTCTTACGTATTGAACCATCAGATTCATTGTTTCCAATCAAGAGCTTCCTTTTTTGGGGGGAGGGCCGGGGTTCTTGATGAGTTTGATTACATCTTTTTTATCATTTTCCTTTTTGACTGAGCGTGCATGCTGTAAACTTGTAGCGACGATCTGAAGGGATCAACGTGTGAGACTTTTGCGACTCTAGCGTGCATGGCCAAAAGCAAAAGAGCGGAAACAATGGGGGAGGGATGACGATGACTGATAGGTGACCTCCATTGTCGGTGCAGTCCACACGTTGTACCCAGCTTCTCCCTCATTCCATGCCAACTTGCAAAAGGAAAAACAAAAAGAAAGAAACACCGGGGGAAAGAAGCAGGCTTAGAGAGAGAGAGAGAGAGAGAGAGAGAGAGAGAGAGAGAGAGAGAGAGAGAGAGAGAGAGAGAGGTCCATCTCTCTGTCACGATACAGCTATGAAGTACCTCCCTTAGTCGTCCATTATTGCCGCCCTTTCTTGTCCTCGGTTTATCCTCGGCTGCTTTTAATATTATTAGATTCCCGCCTCCGGATATCTCTCATTCATATATATTCCACCTCCGGATATTTCTCATTCATATATATATATATATATATATATATATATATATATATATATATATATAGAGAGAGAGAGAGAGAGAGAGAGAGAGAGAGAGAGAGAGAGCAGTGATTTCTGCTTTTCATTAGTCCAATTTCCAACCACTCTTGTTAGTCTCGTTGCAATATCAGCCAGCCGATACAAGATATGTTGCATGGTATCGGCCCTTCAAAAGAATGCAGATGTTGATACCTTCCCTCACTTTTCTTCTGAATCGGTAAATAGGGTTGAGCAGGTCGATCTGGACATAAAATAGCGTCTCTTTTCTTATTGGTGATAGTAATAACAGTAACAATAAGATCTTTTATACTTTCTACAAAGATGGTGTCTCGAAAAAAAGCTGATACAGCCATGCGTGGCAGATTCCGGCCAATTTGACTGAATTCGCCTCTGTTAAATCTGCGGATATTCCAGGTTTAACAACAGTACTGTTTGTCACATTAAAAAATAAAAACAAATTAAAAATATATATTAAGAAACCTATTATACGTGAGCTTTGATGCTAGTTTTTTATCTAAGTTGCAGAGAGAACGAGAGGGGGTTACCAACTTGAGATCTGAAGGGCACCTCCTTTCTTTTGAGTGACCAAGAAAAGGAAAAGGTTCTAAGTACCGGCAGCTATCAGTATTCTTTTTCCGTTCATTGTAAATAAAAAAGAAAGATGGTCATTTATTGCAAGAAGAGATCGTTAGATGTCCACATCCACCGTGAAAGTCGCCGGTTTTACTTCCAGCAGGTAACTCTTTTGAGCCCTTCTGGTCTGGTCGATATTGCACGATGGTCGTGAAGGTTTCCTGCCCTTTCCTCCGAGAAAGAATCTCATGCTCATGCCCGGCATCTTTGGGTTACAGAAAGAGAAAATTTTCCATATCTGCAAATATAAGATGGAATATGAGTCACGAACTCGATACCTAGGGCGAAGAAAATAATCAAAAAGTGCTTTAAAATATCGCTGAAGATATATAGAAACAGATCCTTAAATAAATGAGAGATAAGAAAGTAGAAGCAGAAAGTAAGATGGCGATCCAGAAGCCTTACCAGTCTTTTTAACAGGTTTCTTGGTCTTTATTGTTAAGGAATTACTGACATCTCTTCATTTCTGAAGCTCTCCCTTTCTCTCTCTCGCTCCCTGCAACTTCTTTTCGTAAGAGGGGCCATGAACAAATTGATTTCTTTGGATTTTAACAGTCGTATGTGTCCCATATTGAGAAAATTAAGCTCTGCTTTATGTATGTTTCATTTATTATGGACGGAAGCAATTGAAATAGCCATTTTTTTTTCTGGTTTTGGTTGGAAAACAATAAATCGATCGGGGACCGAGGAATCGCCGATAAAAGATGCCTCGTCCTTCCCATAATTGGAGTGCAAAAAAGAAGAATAGAAAAGCAGCCTTCTTTTCTATACGTGTTCAGAGATAAAAAGAGAAGAGTCTGTTCCTTTTTCTTTAATTTCTCTTTTTTTCCTCCATCGCGGAAAGTATAGCATGTGGGGAGGTAAAGAGAGTAAATGGCAGAAGTTGTCCCACACTCTGCGGATGCATGCAGACTGAGAAAACACTTTCTGCACGCATGAGTCGTCTCTTTTTGTACAGCCGACTCTTTCCTGCATGTTGCAGCAGTAACCATCTATGTATGGTTTCATGCCCGACGACATTTCGCGTTTCTCGAGAAATTCATAAAAAGTTATACTTTTAAATGATCTCAATCAGACTGTATTACGTGGATGGATTTATCATGGTGAATTTAATTATTGTTGTTTTACAAATCCAAAGAAAGATGACTGTCTGTATGTTTTTAAATGGATTTTCTTTTTTTTATTTTTTGTAAAAGCATGATATATATCATAGCTAGCGACAGAAAATACGTATTATTAAAAAAACACATTTAAAAGGTTAAAAAACTAGTAAATAAAATGGAAAAAACGAAAAGAATATGCTTTATTCACATTTAATTTCGTTTTGATGTTTGTTCACAGTTTTTTTTTAGTTTATTACAGTTTTTAATTACCAGAATTTTATTTTCATATTTTCTGCATTTTATTTTTAAGATTTTGTTTTAAAATTGGCCAAAATTTTAATTGTTTTAAAATTGGCCAAAATTTGTCCTTTTTCCTTATATTTATGGCTATGATCATATATATAAAGATTGGTCTCTGTAACTTCTGATATAAACAATCAAATTATTTGTTCATTTTAAAACATGATTTTGATTATTTATTAAGATCAGATGGACCTTATAATAAGTCCACTCATGTGTTCCGATCTACTTGAAACTGTCTGCGTGCAATCTGTGATCCCTATGGGCGAAAGACAAATCTTTTTCCTACGTGCATTTATCTTCCATGCATCATTTATATATATTTCCATGCCTTACATTTTCTTTTCTCTTCCGTGGTTCGTAGGTCTCTTGTGCTTTGTTATAATTCCATAGAGAGATAGCCAACATAGCATGATTTATCTTCTCGTACTTTCGTATATTAAAGATTTTCTACGCTGTTTTTTCTTGGCAACACTTATCGAGCAGTTCGATGTTCATGATATTCATTCAGCATTTTCTTTTTCGAGTATCATATTTGAATCGGAATCCCTTGGGCAATATGGCCGTCTAATTTAGCTCACGTACGCTTATAAATCACCCTAAAACGCATACAAATTAATATCTAGATGAACTGGGGACATACATATACAATGCTTATATATAACTCCTCTAGCTATCATTTTTCCATTGATCATTTAGTATCTCATGATGTATATAGAACTACTCCATCTTATCAGTAGCCTATAAATTGACATAAAAAGTTATGTTCTTAATTTGTGAATCCCTTGATTTGGAAGATAGGTTTGGATTTGGCTAATGGGCTAACCCCTTATTTGATTATAGCAGGGGTGGAGCCAAGGGAGGCTGGTAGGGGCCCTGGCCTCCCCATAAAAAAAAATTAAATTTACATATAAATTTAAAAAAACTTCATGTATCCTACATAAAAATTTTGAAAAATGAAATTTCAGCTCCATCAAAATTTTGAAACTATAATTCGGCTTCCCTCCTGAAAAGTTTCTGGCTCTGCCTTTGACTTATATGTATCCCATATGTACATTTTTTGTCTGTATCTTTCTATATCAATCCCATACTGGCATTGGAATATTCCCATATTTTCAAACATGACAATCATATTAATGTAGTCGGCTTGGAAATGCATACCAGAGGCCAAGAACTGAGATGTTCAAGCAGAAGCATTAGAAGTTGTTTGATAAGAATTCATATATATATATATATATATATATATATATATATATAACATATATATATATATAACATATATATAACAAAAAGAAGGAAATTTCAAACAGCGTGCTCAACATGATTATCCGTCCATCAGCCAAATTAAGACTTGGTTTGGATAGGGAAAGGAATCGAAAGGCTGGTTATCGTTTTTGTGTTTGGTTCGCTAATTAAGGGGGAAGAAAATGAGTGAAAAATAAGGAAACATATTTGGATGCAAGGAAAGGAAAAGAAAGAGAGGGGAAGGAAATTATTTGCCCAGCGTAATCTCAATCCCTCCAAAATTGGGGAGATTGGAATGGGAACAAAAGGGTTTTTCCATCCTTTTTTTTCTTCTTCTTTCCTCTCACTTGCCTCCCTATCATCAATCCCTCCTTTTCATTTCATTTTCTATCCATCCATTCGTATCATTTCTTTTCCCTTCCTTTCATCCAAACAATGCGTAACACAAAAGCATAATCTCCCACAAGTGATCGTTGTTCTCCATTAACAAGGATACATAATAACATATCTCAACCCACACTTACCTAAATGCTATTCTTTCAAATGAAAAGATTAGTTTTATTCTATTGTAACATTACCAATGGCATAAATACTAATGAAAAACAGCCACTGAAAAATTTGTGAAGTTCACATATTTTCGCTGCAGTAGGTTCAGTTGAACCCAACTACATTAAATCTTTACTTTTTGGGTGTCTTTCTGCATCTTAGTGCTATCAGAGACTCAAAGTCATTTCAGTAGCTGTGTCAGTGTGATCTCCATTATCACTTGAGTTCTTCATATTACAGCCTACAGGCACTGCTTCCCCTATCCAAATTTTACGGTAGAACATAATTGCAAGCTTGGTCTCTATAAGGCTAGCAACAATTTCCTTTTTCTAAAATTAAATCGCCTTTCCTTCAAATATGTTGGTGGCTCTCCATCTGGATCTGGATCTATTATGGAAAAGAAAGAAGTACAAAATGTCCACGATCACTCAAAGAATGTGGAATTAAACATAGTGATGAGGAACAAGTTATCTTTTCCTATGATCTTGCTGTGAATTATGAAAGGAAATCAAATCAACCATTAATCTAGTGAAAAGATTGGGAAACTGCTCTCTTCTTTGTATTAATTTGGATAAAAACAAAAATGACTCTATTTTATCAGTGTATAGCATATGAGAGGTATTAAATGTCTCTCTTCTTATAATGAAGGTAGGATGAAGAAGTTCACTTTTTCATGGACGTAGCTAAGATATCTAATGAACAATATTAACCACTTTGCTTCTTCTTTTCCATTCTCTCTTACCATTATCTATTATGGAATCAGAGGTGGAAAAACAGCATACTTTATAATTTTTCTTTCTCTCAATCTTCAGTTCTGTTCATGTCTGGGTGTTTTCAGATCCATGGCTTCAAGAGAAACCTAATCATAGCAGATAAATCTTCAAAGCGTATTATCTTCCTCTTCAAATTTGCTATACTTCCTAAATATGAAATTATTAACTGATATATCTTTCATGGGAGTCCTAATTTGCTCCCATTTTGTTGGCTTCTGATGTTTTGGTTGATGGAACAAAACCAAGGCTAAAATGTTTAAGATTACTGCTAATGAAAAAACTCTGGAACTTAATCCTAACTATATATCATAGATGCCTAGGGAGTAGGGACCAACTTTTGTTAGCATAGATTATTTGCTCATTAACCGAATTTATGCCCTCACAGATTGTTGGCTCACAATAATCCTTTCGGGCATGGAAGTGGAACTGTTTAAACTAAATATATATCTCTTGTTCTCAAATAATCCTTTGTATGGCTTGTCAACAATGCAAAATCCACAAGTTGGTCCATTATTCTTTTAATCACAATTGTTTATAGCATTCAAGATTGACATATTCTGACGCTTGGGAGCTAGAGCTGACCATAAACTTGACCAATATAGATACTATGTTATTTTTACAGATGGCTTTTCATGATATAACTAGATAAATGTGATTTCTTACAAATTTGATGTTGTTGTAATTTTTTGGATATCTAAAATAGGGCAGAGACTACTTTTGGAAGAAAAATAAAATATCTTCCAAGTAATGGAGGTGGAGAAAGACAAAGTTGTTGAGCTATACTTGCAAGATCAAGGGATTAGTCACTACGTCTCATGTTCGCATGTATATGAGCAAAACAGTCTTGTTGAACATAGAGATGGACACATAGTGAATTCTGGTTTGTGCTTCATGGCTCAACCATGGATTCTAACTAAACTATTGCAGTTTTTGCTTTGAATATTGTTGCTTATTTGATGAATGATGTTCCCACTATTGTCCATGAACAAGAATCTCCTTATAAAGTTCCACTCAGAAAAAACGTTATATCTGGAGAAATCAGCACTACGTATATGAAGGGAGAGGATCAAGCTGCTGCTGCCCTAATTAAAGGTGTGTCTAAAAAAACAGAACTACGTATATGAAGTTTTATGCTGTCTTGATATACACACCCACTTGAGGGGGAGTGTTAATGCATGTTATTTCTGACAAGGATACTACTTGCCATTTGCCATATTCATTTTTGGGCAAGTGCATCAACTACCATCTTTGCTTATGCCCGTTGGGAATCTAGACATTGAGAGACGTTTGTCAAGTTGCCTCGTGTATAAAACTTGCTATGTAATGTCTGAGATGGTTTTAATGAAAGTAATTCTCCTTTCTTCATGGATGTAGGTAGAGCTTTGCCGAACCATGTTAATGGCTGCCTAGCTTTCTTTCTCTTGCTTTTATGTATTTAAAATTTATCAAATTGCTTTGCGTCCTCTTTTCTATTCTCTTACTATTCCATATTATGGAATCAAAGCTGGTAAAACTGCATGCTTTACTATTTTTCTTTCTCTCGATCTTCAGTTCCATTCATCATCAAAGTGTCATCAGATCCATGGCTTCAGAAGGAACCTAATCACAGCAGAGAAGTCCTCAAAGCCTGTTATCTTGTCTTTCAAATTTGAAATACTTCATAAATATGAAATTATTAGTCGGTAGTATCTTTCGTGGGAGTCCTAGTTTACTCCCATTTTGATGGCCTACAATGTTTTGGTTGATGGAAAAAAACCATGGCCCAGAAGTGTAAGATTACTTCTAATGAAAAGACTCTGGAATTTGATCCTAACTATACATCATGGATGCTTAGGGACCAATTTTTGTTAGCAATGAGCATTAGCTCATTAACCAAATATTTTCCATTCACAAATTGTTGTTTTAGAGTGATCCTTTGAGGTGTGGAACTGTTTCAACTAAATATATGTCACTCATTCTAAAATAATCCATTGTATGGCTTGTCAACAAAGCAAAATCGATAAGTTGTCATTTTGTCCATCTAATCACAATATTTTTACACCCTTTAGGATTGATATATTTTGATATTTGAGGGCTGGCACCAACCATAAGCTTTGATCAATATAAATGTTGTGTTATTTTTATGGATGACTTTTCATGACATACCTAGATATATGTGATTCCTTACAAATTTGATGTTGCTGATATTTTTTTGGATATCCAAAATAGGGCAGAGACTACTTTTGAAAGAAAAATAAAACATCTTCAAAGTCATTGCCAAGGTGCAGAATATAAAGCTTTGGAGCCATACTTGCAGGATCAAGGGATTCGTTACTATGTCACACATTCATATATCTATGCATGAGCAAAATAGTGTGCTGAACTTAGAGTCTGACACATAGTCGATTATGGTTTGTGTTTAATGGCTCAACAATGTCAGTAATAGAAATATTATACCCTTTAATTTGGGTACACCCCATCACTTAAGATGCCTAGGTATAGTTCCCATGAGAATCAAACTGTAAACCTGCTTCTTCAGATACTCCTACCTTGACTAGCTATGTTATGTCCCAAAAAACCCCATCAAACGTATAGACTTAATTCTCCATCTAAACATTGACTAATAATACTTTAAAAGAACCAAAAAAACAAAAAAAATTAATATCAACCTACCAGCATGTACGTTAAATTATTGAGAGAGAGAGTGGATTTGGCAGATTCAATGCGTAGGGTCCATATATTGATTATTGAGAGAGAGAGTGTGTTTTGGGGGTTGTCAATTTGGCGGGGTTTACGAATTGTTCCTAGAAGAAGCTCCCTCATTTGTCTTCATCTGCTAACTAACTGCGCATAAATGCAATCTGCTGCACTTGACAGTTGAGAGAGAGGTTGTTTTCTCTTCTGAGAGGGCTTTGGAATCTTTGAGACAAGTTCTTTTCTCTCTGAAATCGCTTTGGAATCTTTGAGAACGGACGAGTCCTTTTCTCTTCTGAGATATTCGCTTTCATTCGTTTGATTCCTTGGCTGCACTTACACTGTTCAACGTTTTCCCTCCTTCGTTTCCAATTTTTACTAGATACATGCACTGTGGTCCGTAAGAAGGGGAGTCGGAATATTCCATACACAGAGAGAGGGAGAGAGAGAGAAAATGAATGATGAGGAGAAAATATAAGAGAAAGATCATAGGGTCTTTTATTCAATTAGAAGTTAGAGGAACATGGAGTTTGTTCATCCAACGGTCTACTAACTTATAACCAAAAAGAAAATGTTGATGTTATAAAACTACGACTGATACCAACAAATAAAAATGAATAGCCCAAGATCGAAACTATAATGCAGCATAAATTATCCTCATATCATAAATTGGCATGTACCCAATAAACACGACTTTGCAGATGAAAGAAGATTAAACTCACCATTGCAGTACCTCCCAAGTATCCTTTTTAAAAACACATCTTCGAATTAACGTACCATGCTTCTACAGACGAGCAGCTCTTGACTGCTCTTGACGCACAAACATCAAACGAAGTCTTTCTTTATTTCTTCCTTGCAAGATCTGAGGGGTGATCAAGTATAGTACTTCCCGGCAACAGATTGTGAGAACGTGGCTCATCCTTCGGGTTTTTGAGCTCATCTCGGGTCTTTCAATCAATTCCGCCAAATGTCATCTTTCCATCATTCACGCGGATCCGGCTATGGTGCTTCTCGCGGAAGCTTGTTTTGGGTGTAAGGCTACTAGCCTGCCCATGAAATACTTAGGGCTTCAGATTACGTTGTCGCCTCCTGCGCCCTCCTTTTGGAACGGAGTGGAGCAGAAACTTACTGATCGCCTTCAATGTTGGCAGGAAAAGTTGCTTTCTCTCCCAGGTCGCCTTACTCTAGCTAAGCACTGCCTTGCGTCGGTCCCTCTTCATGCATTGGTTGTCTTTCGGCCTCCTGTGGCTGTTTTGCGTAGGTTTGATAAGCTTATTCGTAAGTTTATTTGGAATGGTGATCGACCTTCAGATCGCCTCGCGCACTGGGATGTGGTTGCCTTTCCGCGTCTTCTTGGGGGTGCTGGGGTTACCAACCTTAGTCGGGCTAGCGAGTCTT
>JAANDH010000634.1:0-89470 GCA_011799765.1 Nymphaea thermarum | reverse complement strand
GAAATGTAAGATCTGCCTAACCATGACTTCTCAATTTGCCTAAGGAAAAGAAAAATGTTTGCATTTCATTATATCAAGTAATTGCTTGCTTCCTTTTCCAAAATAGTTGCATCATTTTGGTCAAAGAAGTTCCAACTGAGAAATTAATTTGACATTTGACATCTACTACTAATTTAAACACTTATAAAAAAAGAGACAATGAAGGATTTGTTGGAAGCAGTAAGTCAGAGACCAGAGTTGTGAACGGGCTTGCCTCTCACCAAGGAGCAAGTGATGTACTATTTTTACTTCTATATTTTTCCCAGGGAGGCCTGTACACCATCAATGCTTAGTTGTCTGGTTATATTCGCTGAAAATCTCATGTCATGGCTTGTGAAGAACAATCCAAACATTTTAGAAACTGGTTTGCTTTCAAATAAATTAACATACCGTTTTCATTATTTGAATAATGGCTTGCAGCTTAACTTGTCTTGTACTTAGTAGAATAGGTTGACGATGTGGACCATGTGGTTCTAAATCTTGAAATGTAAGATCTGCCTAACCATGACTTCTCAATTTGCCTAAGGAAAAGAAAAATGTTTGCATTTCATTATATCAAGTAATTGCTTGCTTCCTTTTCCAAAATAGTTGCATCATTTTGGTCAAAGAAGTTCCAACTGAGAAATTAATTTGACATTTGACATCTACTACTAATTTAAACACTTATAAAAAAAGAGACAAGGAAGGATTTGTTGGAAGCAGTAAGTCAGAGACCAGAGTTGTGAACGGGCTTGCCTCTCACCAAGGAGCAAGTGATATACTATTTTTACTTCTATATTTTTCCCAGGGAGGCCTGTACACCATGACAGCAGGGAGGGTCCAAACATGTTCGGAGCAAACACATTGCCTGCTCCTTCCTTTGCAGACCATTTTGACAAGACACAACAAGCAGTTTTAGCATCAACAATGCGTTTTTATATGCTGTGCTGCTTGCATTGAGAATGGTTGAATTAAGACCAACTAAGAAGGATGTGAAAGTCCTTTGAAAATTGGATTTGGTAAAGGACTATATATGCCCTACGGTAGTGAGAGAATTCAAAAAGCTCTCTTTAGCCACTGACTTTGCTAGTCATTGGTGTTCTAACACCTAAAATGACACAAGTTTTCTCACATTGGAAACACGTTATGTAGCCAAGATGAAAACTTCAATGATAAAATCATGGCAAGGTGCCATGACAAGAAACTTGAAATAACTATGGCTGTCGATTTCACCTGTTTTGCATCTGTGGAGCTTAGTTTGTCGCTTTGGCTTGCCTTAGTTTGGCCTGTATAAAGCTTGTTTGCAATTTGACTAAACAGGCATGTGAGCACCTTTTTGGTTTGTTTCACGTATATAGATGAGCTGAGCTGAGCTGAGCTGAGCATGAACAGAAGTTATTTTTGTCTGATCGTGTTTGGCTCTAAAAGCTAGTAACCAATTTTACTTAAGAGATTTAGATCGTGTTCAATGCCAGATCTGAATACACGGTCTATATCACTACCGAGATGTACGTCTAAGTTGCAACAGAACGGGGACAAGATTTGTTTCTCATCAATCGATCAAGAAGAAAATGTAAATTTTGCAAATCTTATCGAAGAAATTACAGTAAATGATGCACATCAAGGCTTCAAAAAACATCTGCCATAAGGCCTAAAAATAAGGCGACTTTCTGTTGGGTAATTAATGGACAGAGGTACATCGGGACAGTGATGGTGAGGGAGGCACTCATTCAAGGTCAGCAGGTGGTAATCCAAGCAACTGCCTTGTCAACATTGAGCATGTGGTTTGCCTATTCCTCTTTGTGTTATCCTTTCTCAGTTAGCATGTAAAGAACAGTATTGAGATGAATCCAATTTGTCAATGTTTGGATTATCTTTAGCTGATCTGAAGTTTCTGAGTTGAATGTATTGTGTTTCCTTCTACGAGTTGACCAACGCACATAGCTTGTGGCAGCAACAAAAGTTAAACAAAGGAAAAGAAATTCAAATCCACCGTTACCATTAAATATATCAATATATCTAATCTCATATTAACATGTCAATGTAACTGAACTTGTCATGATTGACTTGATTCTCAAATATGATGACAGCATTTGATTTGTCACGATGATATCATGTGTAATGTGTTGTGTGGGTGTGTGTTTGTGTCTGTAGAAAGAGAGAGAGAGAGAGAGAGAGAGAGAGAGTATTATTTTACAAACTGAGATTCAGTGGATGATAGATGTACACAATTACTGTCAATCAGATTTCTGCAAGTTTGATACAAAATTTGATGCAGCAAAGGCTGCTGAGCCACCAGCGATGGAAACCAGAGCCACAACTACCTGTACAACTACCTCCAATGTGTTCTCCTCTGGGACAAAGAAGACACAAAGGGGTCCCAAGAGCAGCAGTCCAAGGCTCAGGCTCAACAGGGCAGTAGGAGTCCCTGGATCTGTGGCTGCAGACAGGACTCCCAATTCTTCTGCCTTTGAGAGTAAGCCCAGTTTCTCCACAGTTGAGAGTGACAGCCCGAACTTCTCAGCTGCAGATAGTAAGCCGGCCTTCTCAGCTTTGCTTAACAGCCTCAATTCCTGCACTCTTGATAGAAGCTTAACTGGTGATGAGTTGGAGTTGAGTTGACGCGGACCAGTATATGGCTCACCAACAGGAAATGCTATGGTACCCTGGTTGTAAAGATCATGGCAGCAAGTCAAATAATCTAGGTTGGACTAGTAAAGGAGAAACTGTAATTTTTCTACCAAAATTTTCACTGTTAAGGCATAAGATAAGTGACTGAATACCCCCTGGTATGACAAAGGAAGCCATTTTTATTTTTACATGGACAGCTGTTTGAAACCACACGTGTCTGAGAAATTTGTTCATAGATTTCTACATGCAAAATATTCCATATTTCCATTCTAGTTCAGAAAATTCTGGTACAGAATATTCCTTTGGTTGATGGAGAAAGCTTTTTATCAGAGGCAAAACCAGAAAAGTATGCAAGGAGGACCAGATATGCCTTCTTATAATTTCTAGGGAATCCACCAGCACTTTTAGTAATTTTATGTTGCTGGTTTTACCTTTTCTGAAAAGGAAGGAGGTGGGTTGCTTATTATTTGACACTGTGACATTGTCTAATTTTTTTTTTAGCATTTGTACAGTTACCAGCACAAGAAGGCCAACAACCTCAAGTTTTTAAAAACTTGTAGCTTGGGACTCACTCAGAATAGATTGACTTGTGACTCAATGGGTCAATTTGAATCAGCCTGGTTTTGACAAGTACATTTTTTGCATGAAGTACATTCAATATGTATATCATACCATTGATAATTCATTGTGACAGAATATATTATATATAATATGTTATGAGAAGGAAAATATGTATATCTTTACTACAATTTTGTTACCAGTGCATGTATATGCATCTTTTGTTTGTGACAATGAAAATTTCATAGAATATAAGTATGCATATACACATGCCATGTAATATGATCTATACCTAAGGCACGTTATTCTAATGCAGTATGTGAATCAATCAATGCAAGCTGGGGGCTGTTGACGACACTCCGTCTTCTTCACCCCAAACACACACGGAGGGAAGTTTATCTCAGTTCACATGTCCATGCCTCACACCCATCTCATCTCTCTCTCTCTCTCTCCAACAAGCAGCAACCAGATATTGTCAACAAAATCCCAGTGCTTTTTATCTTTCCTTTCTTTCTTTTCTTTTTCCTTCTCTCTCTCTCCCTCTTCCCTTTTTCCTTTTTTCCCTCCCACACTTTTTGCCTGACCCCTAGGGCTGCACAACGAGTCGAGCCAACTCGGGCTCGACTCGAACTCGCTCGACAAAGCTCGGCTCGACTCGTTTATAAACGAGTTCAAGCTGAAGGTTAAACTCGATTAAATAAACGAGTCGAGTTCGAGTTGCAGGAACACAACTCGTTTAAACTCGGCTCAACTCGATGAACCGGTTCAAGAAACTGGTTTTCAGCTCGACTCGATGAACCGGTTCAAGAAACTGGTTTTCCAAAAAACTTAACGCGCGCCAAACATGCCCAAATCAGTCAATAGTCGAGTTCGAGTTGCATGTTTGGCGCGCTTTAAGTTTTTTGGATCTCGGATCTGAGACCCGACCCGGAACCAGTCTCGAAGATTCAAATGTATCGAGTTAATCGAGTCGAGCTCGACTTTCAGTAGTCAAGTCGAGCTCGAGCTTGCTGTAAGAAGCTTGACTCAAACTCGCTCATGAACAGCCCTACTGACCCCCTTCCATTCTCTCTCTCTCTCTCTCTCTCTCTCTCTCTCTCTCTCTCTCTCTCTCTCTCTCTCTCTCTCTCTCTCTCTCTCTCTCTGGGTCATCTTCAGAAAACCAGTCATCTTAAAAGAACTTTATTCTATTTATTAAAACTTTAAATAGACTAAGGTAACTTTAATACAAAAAAAAAGTTATTTACAAATACAGACAATTAAAGCCATTAAACAGTTAAGTAATTATATAACAGAGTTTACATACATATACCCCGCTTCACCCGCACACAAATTTTTTTGTGAATATTGTCACACCTGGACCCACATCTGCATCCACACCTCCCACCTATCTGACATAGACATATAAAGCATGATCGTTAATACATGCTTGCACACATATATTTATGACTCAGCTAAATCTGTCTATGTTTCAGTTGACCTGTGTGTCCTGTCAATTTCCTGGCTTTTCCATTTTTTAACCAGGTTGAGGATGGTCACTGAGTCGAATCAGTTGACTCCGCTGAGATTTTGAACACAGATCTATCTTTTAGTTCAAAAAGAATTATGACTGTCATATAAATTTGTACCCTGAAACTGGTAAGTTGTAGGATGATGTCGCAGAAAATACATTACATGAACAAAGCCAATAAGACAAATAATTTGAAAAATGCAAGCATCGTTCATTTGCATAAGCACATAAGGTTCTGGAAGCCATGCAACACAGCATGCTACAGAATATGCACCATCCAATACAATATTTCTAGACATTCTAGAAAATGCATATAAGAACCATGGTAACGTCAACTCACCATTAGAATATGATATTTATCTACCACCACAATTTAGCAGAATCCTAGTCTAACTTCCATCGAACCAAAGATTACAACCAAACAAAACCCATGAAATTTCCACTAAGCAACCTAGCAATGTTGGAGAATAGCCATTCTTTAAGTGAAATGAAGCTTAAGCTTGTAAGCTGAACAGGCACCACTACACCAGATTAAATATTTCCAAAAGGACCAATAGTATATTAAATGGAGGTTCACATAATGGACTACTGGATGAAAGCAACTTATTAACCAGGTCAGAGTCACTTCACATTTAACCTACCCTGTTTGAATGGGGAATTTTTTATTCCAAAAAGTAAAACAACACAAATTTTAAGGCATGCACTGATAAATACATGTCTAAGAAATGAGAGAGATGAAATCACAGTTTAAGAGTTAGAGAAGAATCATCTATCAGACATTTCCATCTAGTTACATGCCTCAGCGAACCACTTAAGCCCCTGTAGTCTACCACAATACCCACACATTTTTCTCTGTTTCAGTTTTCTTCAGAACTATTATGAAGTCTGTACCTTATCTTTCCACTGCTGGCCCGTGTAATTATGCTATTTCATTTTTTTCCCAGATAAGCATATGTCTTGCTTGATTAGACATGCCATGAATTAGCAAGTCTGCAGGCACAGACATGGATGTAATACATCTACATATCACAGGAAACTTTTCCTTTGTTTATGATGTTTCATTATGTCAAACTTTCAGCTTAATAGCTCAAGGTTCTACCATGTATGGTCCTAACTGATTGTGTTGCTTCACAAAACCTAATTAATGAGCCAGGATAAACAGGAGTATCAATAGGTGGTAGGCAAGGCTTTGAGAGAGAAATATA
Source organism: Nymphaea thermarum (assembly GCA_011799765.1). Taxonomy (NCBI): domain Eukaryota; kingdom Viridiplantae; phylum Streptophyta; class Magnoliopsida; order Nymphaeales; family Nymphaeaceae; genus Nymphaea; species Nymphaea thermarum. Next base: position 83,548 of record JAANDH010000634.1, on the reverse strand, counting down.
TGTGCATTAATTGAACTCACATTTGTGAAATCTCCTAGGGGACATGTAGATTTCTAAATAGCAACAGAAATGCTTGTTTATGTGAATCACTTGTTTACGTGAAGCATCTTTCTTTCTTCGATGAATATGATTATTGTGATTGAAGGAACAGACTAGCTATTTTCAGGAGAAAACATCATGGACTTTCTGCATAAATTTGGTCCACATAAACTGTACTATAACCTCCTTATTTGAGATTGTGATCATGTCCTACACACCCTTACATACTTACCTGTCTATCAGCAGAAAGAGATTTGCTAACTTGTCCAAACCTGAAAGTATTAAGAATATGTAGATCGTTGCCAACTTATAACATTCTTCATTCAGACACTTCAACGAAAGTCAGAAACAAAAAATAACTATTTTCTATGCTCTGTATTTTCGTACTCTTATATGTACCAGTCTAGGTCACAAAAAAGAAACTGAAAGTAGAAAAAAGTACAAGAACTAAAGCAGGATACATTTTTACAACTTTAAAACTTGATTTGCAGTAACTGAGTAGAATGACGTCAGACAGACAATTAAAAAATGAAATCAGAAATCATGTCGAACACATAAAATTAACTCTAATAATTAAAACCATCTAAGAAATGAAGAGCACATATGAATTATATTATGCAAATCCAAAGTTGCATCTCGCAAGTTCTGGGTCATGTTCCAATAGATTCTGGTACCCACTTCCTAAAACCAGAATCCCCGTGACCTTCCAAACATATGCAACCGAAGACCATAAGAAGGGGAGAAAAGGCGTAAGTAGCCAATAAAAAGCAGAACTGGACACTCATCTTCTATCTGGAACATCAAACACCAAAACCAACAAAAATGAACAGAGAATAAAACCAAACTGAACTACTTCCACCACCACCAATCATTTTTGTCATGAAGAATTAGTATTGAAGTACTACAAGACGAGACCCCATACACGCACGCACAGCGATGATTTACAGAAACCTCACCTTCTTGGTGCCAATGGAGCGCGTGCCAGAAGGCTTCTGAGCAGCAACTGTCTGGAAGGGCGAAGAAGGACGAGGAACCATTCCGCCTCGAGAAGCCATCACCGACACAGAGCCACCATGAAGGCGGAGAAGAGTTCCCATGGTGATGGGGACGGCGTGGATTCCTCAGAGTCAGAGACCAAGCTTCTGATGACACCCCAAAAAAGGCAATCCCGTGGCTTCGAGCAGGTGCACGTGTCGGCGATTCATTGGTTGACTTCATTGCCTGCAAGGATTGGGCTCATCTGAACCAACGATTACGATGAATCACATGTTGCAGCCACGTCGCTCCCGGATCAATGAGTCAGATCTGCAACGCGCCCTTAACATTCGATTGCCGATTCATTTTCGATGCACAAGCTAATAAATGGGTGAACAAAGAGGCTTGAAAGCCTCTTAATTGGCCTTCCCTTTGAATTGACATCAATCAACCTCTCATCATCATACACATAACACTCATAGAAATCAAACTAAAGACACCTAAATAGCTTCGGTTGACCCTTCATGAATCATAAGCTAATTTAGTAAGATAAAAAATGACAAATACTCTCAAAGGAATATCTTTGAGAGTATGAGGATGAATTATGACACTCCAGGTTGCCCTATGATTCAACTTCTTAATAAGCTTGAGAGAGTTAAAAAATACTCTCATTACCAAGAATTTCAATTCCTTTGGCAGGATCCCCCCAAAAAATCAAAGCAAACCAAAAGAACTACAAAAGATCCTGAACACCCGTGAACAAGGTATGATTGATTCCCAATATGAATTGCTTGTCAAGAAAGAGTAAGACATCTGCTTAGCTACATTGGAGAAAAAAACAAAAAACAAAAGTTAATAATTAGGCTGAATGGGACTGATTTTTTGTGATTTTGTTCATGCTTTGTAAATATTTATATTTTGTGCATACCTATCCCCCGCAAACTTGCATTTTGAATTAGTTAAGTCTTTTTTTAATATTTAAATTAATTGAAAATTATTTTTTTATTAACGTTGGAGATTGCTAAAGAAAAGAAAAGTTGGGTATACAGCTCTTGTTATTTTCTAATAAGAGGGCACCTAGGCTTGAACATGAACTTAGTCGGGTTTCAGTTGGGCCATGGATATTGTTGGATGACAAAATTGGTTGCTGAAAGCACCTTACCATGGAAGCATTAGTAATGATTTATAATATAACAATGATTAATGGTGTTTTAGCAAAGGTTTAACATAAATTTGATGACCACCCCACAACATCTGGCATGCTTTCCGGGTTTTGCCCTGATCTCATGTTTATGAGGGCACTGTTTTGGCTTATACTCTATAATGTTAAGTGATATGATAGTGAAAACTGCTCTCTGCGACGGTCGTGGATGTAAGAGGACGTTGTCTATGAACCATGTAAATCTTTATGTGTTCTTTCTTTCTCTCTCTTCTTCTCTTCTTCCGGTTTCTATTCTCTTGGTGGGCGTTAAGAGATGTAAAAGACACTTCATTCCTAACATGGTCATCTGCCCAAATCATTCTTTGAAATGAATCTCACTTCACCCTGAGCATCCAACCAATGATTTCTAATCTAGGGGCTAGAGTTGGATTGCAAACAAAAAAAAAAAATTATGTCTCTAAAGGTTCGTTTGACAATGGTCACACTTTGTTATTGTCTCATGAATATGCTCTATGGGACACTTGTTCTCTATGAACTTATCTCATATTATGAAACAGATTCATGAGACAGTAATAATCTTTTATTGTTTCCAAACAGCTCCTAAGCATCCAACCAATGATTTCTAATCTAAGGGCTAGAGTTGGATTGACAAAAAAATTATGTCTCTAAAAGTTGTTTGACAACCGTTACATTTTGTTATTGTCTCATGAATATGCTCTATGAGATACTTGTTCTCTATGAACTTATCATATTTTGGAAAAAATACATGAGATAGAGCAGATTCACGAGAAAGTAACAATAAGTTATTATTGCCAAACAGCTCCTAAAAAGAGTCAGTTTAACCTATAGAACACACTGATCACATTCTATCTAACTCGTTATCTTCCATCAAAATGCTTTTGTTGCTTCTGTTCTGTTGAGATCTTATAATGACAATCTTATAATGACCACCAAGAAGTGTGGAATAATCACTAAGAACAGTACAAATGACGTTTCTATCTTTGTACCCAGGGGGGAGGGAGGGCAGCCCGCCTAGCCCGTCGCCCCATCCTAGCTAACTAAAAAAAAATTACATTAGAAAATTTGTAAAATTTTAGTTGTATAATATATTTTTTGTATTTTGATTTAGTTTGGTCCTACCCGGATAAATTGGTTGGACTGTTTGGCCCGCTCGAACGACCGTTTGGCTCACCTCTGAAAAAAATTCTGGCTCCGCCCCTGTTTGTACCAATTGTTTGAAGTGTGCAGAGTTTCTTTAAGTAAGACGATGGCGAGTAAGTGAACTTTACATCTTGCACCAGTGTGTGGATGTCTAAAGCTGTGAAGTACTGGCGCAATAAGCTTAATTGTTCCCAAAAGCACACAAAACTAAATATTATTTTTAGAAGTCCTTGGTTTTTTTCCACAGCCATCGTCACCCACAAGAAGAACTCTCAAATTAACATCTTTTTAACATTTACTTATGAAAAATCACTTTAAGGTCATATCTTTATGTCATAGTTGACAAACCCATGACTCAAACTCAGATGGGCAGATGATCATATCATTGGTCAGCGAGTTGACCTGTTGACTCTATTGAGTATTCGAATAACCATAACATAAATCACTGCAGGTGAAGTGGGTGAGACATGGCAAGTCGAGTAGAGTCCGGCCGGGGTGAGTCGAGCCAACCTTGACTCTTAGCTGGATTTCTTGGCGATCTGAACTGCAAGGCCGAAGAGTTTGCTAATTATGTTTTATGCCTCTAAGGTTTTGGTTTTTATGAGGGTTTGGATGGATCTATAGTACATCTTTCAACTCAAGTGTCATGGTTGTCATTATTTACACACAAAAAAGCGATAGTGACGGCAAAATTCAAACCTCTTGAGTGTGAGCTGCCTTGCCACCGGGTTCTGCTCTCAATGGGCATTTGTGATGGGCGTATAGGGGGATGGTTTGGGATTTTCATTTAAAAATCAAAATTTCAGAATCATAATTCCTCTTCAAACTGAAATGAAATCAAATTTCTAGGTTTTGGTTAGCTAATTCCATAAACAAAATACCCAATTTATTTAATAATTCCAATTTTTTTAAAATGAAAATTTTGATTTTAAAAGTTATTCTAGACATATCAAACACCCCCCTAAATTCAATGTACCCAGATTGGCCATACAATAAAGAAGGGATGAAAACAAGTTTGCCTTTCAGCCATCAAGTTATATGGTTCAAAATATTCTATACTCTGTTTAAACGAAAACAAAGACACGGGTTTTCGTTTGACAATAAAAATTAGAAAATATATCTCGAATCTTCTAGTTAGTTGATTTGCATCGACGACATATTATCCCCATATTCGAACACTTTCACGCCACTCAAATAGAAAGCGGCACAACATCAAACAAAATAAAAATAAAAATAAAAATAAGCAACATTTAAAGTGGTTGTAAGCCTCCTCTTCTTCCTTTTTTTTTTTTTTACTGGTTTCGTAAGGGTAGATTGGTCACTTACAAAATAAAAATGAGCCTCCAACGGACAAAATACTCATTAATGTGGCGTCAAGATCATATGGTTGCCATACACTTGCTTAAACTAAATTATTTTCTCTTGAGTTTCAAAATTACAAAAATGCCCTTGTATGAGTTGTAAGCCCCATTTTGCTTTTGCAAAGGCCACCTTCTACGTTGGCCTCCAAGTGGACGAGGGTGTGTTTGCTAACCATGGATATGAGGTCTCAACAAGAAGAACACAATGTTTTATTCCTACAATCATCAAACGCTAGAGAAGAAACATCATTGTCCATGAGGACAAGATAGTAGTGCAATGGACAGAACGTTTTGTCTGTCCCGTCCCAATGGACATCAATCAAATGACCTCTAACGGTGTTTGGACACAATGTTTTATAATTTTTCTAAAGTTTAGATCTGAGATTTGTCTTCAAAAATTAGTGGAAGATTGTATGAGTATTCCCATTGCTTCCGAGCTCTTGGGTTGTGTCGAGACCCAAATGGAAATTTTTTTATAGCATTTGAGAATAACATTAATGGAAATCGAAATAGAGACCTGCCATGGGGTTATGTTATGGCTCTTGAGGCAATCTCTTTCAAACTTTTGAAGTCCTACAACATCGACCAGTTTTTTGACTGATTCAGTATAAAGTTTGGTAGACAGGAATTGTTAAAGTCAAAATATTAGGCGCAAATTGGACTCATATTTGACTACTTATGGACCCAAGATATGTCAAGTTTGTAGTTTTCTTGGGGATATGATGTTATTGCTATCAAGATTTTGGAAGCTTAGGGTGTTGTCTATTCCTCAATAACTTGGAAACACCTATTTATGTGCTGCAATTGCGCTATTCAAATATATTTTATACTAAATAAATCATGTATATTAAATGAGGTTTAATGTGAAAAAAAAAATCAGCCAGCATTAGCTTCCAGATATAAATACAATCATGTACATATCAGGATAAGCCGATCGGGATATGCATACCATCATCCACAAATTTGGATAAGCCACATTTTGAATATAATTCAAGAAACATATCAAGACTAGGGGTGAACATGAGCCGAGTCGAGCCCGAGTTCAGTAAGCTCAAACTCCGCTTGACTAATGAAACCTCGAGCTCGAGCTCAACTTGGCAGTTATATGTTGAGCTCAAGCAAGACTCAATTAAGGCTCGACAAACTCGATTGAATAGAATTAATATTCATCGTTACATGTTGAACTCGAGCTCGACCTGATTAAGGCTCAACAAACTCGTAAACTCGTTTGAATATATCGACTTGATTAAGGCTCGACAAACGATTAAGGCTCAAGCTCAACTCTGCAGTTACTTGTTGAGCTCGAACTCAACTCAATTATTTGAACGAGTCGACTCATGAACTCGAGCTCGACTCGTCAGTTACTTGTTGAGCTCGAACTCAACTCGATTACTTGAACGAGTCGACTCATGAACTCGAGTTCGACTCGTTAAGCAAATGACTCAAGTTCACCCCTAATCGAGACAAGGAGAGAATCACACAAATGAGTAGCAGAACCACATATGGGATGATATCAAAAAAATTATTGGAAATTGCTAAATTTAGATTGGAATGACTCAAAAATCATATATGATTGCTCGCACCAAATCTGAATAAATATATAGTTCAAGTGCTCCTCGGCAAAAAAAATCGCAGCTCCGCCATTGGCATGACTGATACAGCCGTGTGGACATGGCAAATGCTGCATCAGGCTATCAGCTCATAGCTAGAGCCCAATTTCAAAATTTTTTGTGGGTTTATATAAATTATGTGTACAAAAACAAAGAAATATTGTTTTAAATGATTTCCGATACTTAACAGTCGACACGAACCGATACGCCGCATCATTCTGGCTTCCGAATAGCGGATCGAATTTCTTTAGGACATCATTCTCCAACGCTTTTCGACGTGGCAAACTTGGCGAGCGGAGAGGGAGACGGACGGTCAGGATCTGCAGCTGGGCGGGCGATCGCGATTGGCGGAACCGTCAATCTTTTTGGCTTGTCCATGTGGGCCCCACGTAAATGCGAGCACGGGTGAGAAGGGGAAAAGATGGAATTTAGAGGGGAGAAAAATGCGGCGCTCTCCCAAATTTAGGACCACACATTGTCCACAAATCACGGGATTGCCACCCTGTCTCCCAACTGTGCGGTGAAATGACCGAATATGCCCTCGATGAAAAATTACGGGACATGCACAGGACAGCCCTGTTCCTGTATCCCTTTCTTGGTTGCTTGCGTGAGCGAATCAAACACGGTTGAAAGAATACGTGGCAGATAATCCCTTCCGAACTGAATTGTTTTTTCTTGCTATATGAGAGGAGGCCGCAAACTGTACCGAATTTGAATGTCCTCCGGAGAACTATATATATATATATATAAATATAAAGAGAGAGAGAATTTGGCATGTTACAGAGCGCTTAGGTTATAGATAAAACTAGAGTTCTCAAATTCTTATTAAAAATATTTCAAACAACTTATGAATATTTTACTATATTGATAAATACTAATTTAATAGAAAACACATCTTAGTTCATGTAGTTTTCATGAAAAATATTAATTTATATATATATATATATATATATATATATATATATATTGCATCATAAAGGACATCATAAATATATATATATATATATATTTATTTATTTATTTATGATGTCCCTTATGATGCTGCCGAATACATGGTTTACTGTATAACGACGATTTATATTAGATGTAGCGACGGTTTTTAAATATTTTTTCATTTAGCAATTTCTGACCGCCAACATGTTTCGATTTTTATATATATATATATAGTAAGGCTTAAAAAAAACATATTTACCATTAAAATTATGGTCAGAAGGTGGTTTTTAAATTTAAGATTTCTTCAGATTTAACTATTAAAAATTTAAATATTTAATATGATTTTCATGAGTGTTATTATATAAATAAGATAAAAGTCGACACCAAATAATTGGTGCCCTGTATTATTTTGTGAGGGTATTCACGGTAATCCCTGAAGACACCGTAGAGGATCCCATAAGGGCAAATTTCTTCAAGATCAGGGGCTTTCTTGAGCCAGGGAGCATTTTCAGTGATCTTCGTTCCGCCGCCTGGATTTTTCTTTTCTTGCGTTCTTGTTCTTCTTTTTCTCCCTCTTCTCTCCTCTTCTCCTTCTTGTTTCTTGAAACAGAGGGAGATATGCCATCTTCTGCCCCTTAGGGTTCGGGTTTTCTGACCAGTGAAGTGCAGAGAGAAAGATGCAATGTTCTTCCATGGTTAGGGTTTTCGTTTTCTGAACCAGAAGAGGCGCACCACTCACAACCATCACTGTCACTGCATTTCGCGAGAGAGATAGAGGGAAAGATGCATCGCCCTCCGAGAAGGCGGCACCGGGGAACCTTGACGGTGCCAGTCTGGTGGTTTCTTGTCCAGCTGCTGCTTCTTTTGCTTCTTCTTCACCCCTGCAGGGCGCGCGCGGGATCTGGCGGGCCTCAGGGCGATGTAATGGCGCTCCTGCGGCTCAGGTCCTCTTTTCACGACCCCGCCGGGATGCTCTCCAGCTGGAGCCCCGGCGACGCCGATGCCTGCAACTGGTTCGGCGTGTCCTGCAACTCAGCTCGTCGAGTGGTCTCGCTTAACCTGACTGGTGGAGGAGGTAAGTTTTATGGTTTCTCTCGCTCTTGCTCGACTCCGCTGGCGCGGCCCCCGGTATCGGGTGCTAAGCTTGGTGGTGAGGTCTCGCGGTCAGTCGGGAGCCTCACTGAGCTTAGGGTTCTATCTCTTGCATTCAACGAGCTGTCTGGCGGGATTCCACCGGAAATCAGTTCTCTTCACCAACTGGAGGTGCTTGATCTCAGCTATAATCGGCTCTTTGGACTTATTCCCCGTCAGATTTCGGGCTGCTTAGGGTTGAGTTACCTCAATTTGGCCGGTAATCAGCTCAATGGAACGGTGCCGGGGTCCCTAGGGTCTTTGCCGCGGTTAAGGGGGTTGTTTTTGGAGTTCAATCGGCTTTCCGGATGGATTCCGGAAGAACTTGGACGGAGTTGTGGGTACCTTGAGCGGCTTCATCTTGCCGGTAACCTGCTAGTTGGCAGTATCCCGACGACGCTGGGAAATTGCCGGAATCTGCGGTCATTGTTGTTGTTCTCCAACCTTTTGGATGGTTCAATCCCGGTGGAATTGGGAAGGATCTCTGCTCTCGAAACCCTGGACGTGTCAAGGAACAGCCTCAGCGGGCCAGTACCGTCAGAGCTCGGAACTTGTCTTCAACTGTCGATCATCATCCTGTCAAACGTCTATGAGCTGCCATTGCTCCGCTCCTCTGTGAATTCATACCTGGAGGATGATGATAAAGGCGAGTTCAATTTCTTTGAAGGGGGAATTCCCACCACTGTCACGTCGCTTCCTAAGCTCAGGATCCTGTGGTCGCCAAGAGCAAACTTGGAGGGAAGCATTCCTTCCGAATGGGGAGATTGCAGCAGTTTGGAAATGGTGAATTTTGCACAGAATCTCTTCACCGGTGACATTCCTGCAGCTTTTGTGCAATGCGAGAAACTGGTTTATCTTGATTTGAGTTTTAACCGATTAACTGGCGGTCTCAGCGATAGGCTTCCTCTGCCATGTATGGCTACTTTCAATGTCAGTGGGAATCTGCTGTCAGGGTCCGTGCCGAGGTTTGTCTATGGCGGATGTTCAAGTAAATTACCCGAGGCAAACGCGCAGGACCCGCTTGATTTTGAGTCCGTTTATTCATCATTCTTTACTTGCAGTGCTCGTGTTTCTAGCTTGCTTCCTGAAATTGGGACTGGCGAAAGCGTTATATTTCATGATTTTAGTTGGAATAACTTCAGTGGTGACGTTCCCTCTATCCGGCTTGCTGTCAATAGGTTGCAGAAACATCCGGTTTATGCGTTTTTGGTGAGTGGTAATCGCTTCAGTGGACAGATTCCTGGTTTCTTATTCGAGATGTGCAAGGATCTCAGAGGGTTTATTGCTAATTTGAGCGACAATCAGTTGTCTGGTCAGCTTCCAGGCGAAATTGGTAGTTGGTGCAACTCCCTTAGGGCATTGGATTTGTCAGGTAATTCAATTTATGGAACGATACCATCCACTTTTGGGAATTTGAGTTCTTTAATTAGCCTTGATCTGAGCAGGAACGAGCTGATTGGTTCAATTCCCATCGAATTGGGTCATCTGAAGAATTTGCAGTATCTCTCACTGGCAAGAAACAACCTGACGGGCAGAATTCCCGTGGACTTTTCTCTGTTACCTTTGCTGAGGGTCTTGGCGCTTGGTTCTAATGGCTTGTCAGGAGATATTCCATGGCAAATAACAAAGTTGAGGAATTTGACCGTTCTTTTACTTGATAAGAACAATCTCTCGGGCCAGATACCTTCTGATTTTGCTGAACTTACTACTCTTTCGTCCTTCAATGTTTCATTCAATAACCTCTCTGGACCTATACCGTCCAATTTCAGTACAATGTGTGATAGCATTATCGGAAATCCTCACCTTCAGCAGTGCCAAGTTTCTGCAGTTGCGCTGGCATCACCATCGTCTACACAACAGGGACAAGGCGGTAGTCCACCAGATCATGCTTCTTCTCCATCAGGAAGTGCATCTCAGATGAGGAATAGTTTTAGTCCTATGGAGGTTGCGGCAGTTACAGCTGCAGTAGTGATAGTTGTTGTTCTTTTGGTTCTTGTTCTTGTTCTATTCTACACAAGGAAGTGTGCACCTACGGCGGTTGGTCAGGCGCCTGGTAGAAGGGAAGTATTCACATTCTCAAACATTGGAGTGACATTAACCTTTGAGAACGTTGTGCGGGCAACTGGTGGCTTTAATGCAAGCAATTGCATAGGCAATGGGGGTTTTGGAGCTACATACAAGGCGGAGATCTCCCCGGGAGTCCTGGTTGCCATAAAGAGGCTCTCTGTTGGGAGGTTTCAAGGTGTCCAACAGTTTGAAGCTGAGATCAAGACCCTCGGAAGAGCTAGGCACCCGAATCTGGTTACTTTAATTGGTTTTCATGCCAGTGAGACAGAGATGTTTCTTATATACAATTATTTGCCAGGAGGTAACCTGGAAAAATTTATCAGGGAAAGGTCTAAGAGAGCTGTAGATTGGAGGATGCTTCACAAGATCGCTTTGGATATTGCCCGAGCCCTCGCATACTTGCACGATGAGTGTGTTCCTCGTGTTCTTCATCGAGACATCAAGCCCAGCAATATACTCTTGGATAACAATTACACAGCGTATCTCTCAGATTTTGGGTTGGCTAGACTACTTGGCACTTCTGAAACCCATGCAACAACTGATGTGGCCGGAACTTTTGGATATGTTGCTCCAGAATATGCCCTGACTTGCCGAGTTTCCGATAAGGCTGATGTTTACAGCTACGGTGTGGTGCTGATGGAGTTGATCTCTGACAAGAAAGCGTTAGACCCATCATTTTCCTCCTATGGGAATGGGTTCAACATTGTTCAATGGGCTTGCATGGTTCTCAGGCAGGGGAGGGCTCGCGAGTTTTTCACAGCCGGCCTTTGGGATGTTGGTCCCCATGATGATTTGGTAGAGACACTGCGCCTGGCGGTTATGTGTACAGTCGATTCCCTTGCAGTTCGGCCTTCAATGAAGCATGTCGTCCAGCGGCTGAAGTTTCTTCAACCTCCCACTTGCTAGGAAATAGGTCCACGCTTATCAGATTCAACTTGTGCAGAAGATGCCAGAGGTGTATATTCCCGGACTCCATCAGCCCAATTTCTATTCTTTTAAGCTTCTCCAACCTTTTGTCTATGCTCTTTTTCATTGAAAGATGTAAAATGCAAAGAATTTTCTTGTGGTCTTCTGCTTTTTTGTCCTGTAGTGTAAAATTGATGTTCACGCAGGATTCCAGTGCCTTGCAACTTAACCACAATTCTGACCGGTACTGTATATAAACATCTTGCTTACTTTCCACAGCCGTGTCTGTCTGCTGTTCAGTTCCCTCTCTCTCCTGTGGGTGGTAGTATCAGTTAGTGTGACCTTTCTCTTAGCTTCATGGAGAACTTGTGATATGGTAAACGCATTCTTCGAGATCAAATAGATAAATGTAAGAATCTTTCTCGCCATTTGTTTTGAACCAATAACTGCTTAGATAGTCAAACTGTCCCCTCTTCTGCTGAATCTGGCGACAGTGTCAATGTGAACTGAAAACAATCGGTAATATGGTTATGTCTGCACACGAAAAACTTAATCTCTCGCAGTTGCAGATTTCTGGGCAGCATTTAGTTGGGAATGAGTTTTCTGTGGATGGCTTTTCTGCTAGCAGTTAACTGCCATGGACCGATCTTGTTCCTGCAACTGCTGTTAGTAGCCAGACATGGGACGAAGATGAGCAGATTTTGCCCGAAGTTTCTTACATCAAGTGGCGATTTCTTCCAAGAGATTGATTCCTCTTCTCAATGTGGACTAAATGTTAAACGTTGTAACATGCCAAAAAAGACATCTACCCCAAATTCAGACTTAATTTCTCTGCCTTAGACGGACTTAAAAAAAAAATTAAATACCCTTAAGAAGGAAACCACAAAACCTGGTGTAGATTACGAAATCAGGGATGTATAAAAGTATTGAGCTTAGTCAAGTAAATATACATATCTGGCATAAAAATTGGTTTTCTATTTCTTGACAGAGCATTTGATGGGTTGAAGAGTTTCCAAGAGAAATAAAATTGCACTTTTTTTTTGTGGAGACAAAAAAAAAAGACAAAAAACCCTACTAATCTCATAAAAAAGATGAAAAATATTTCTGATTTTATTACAATGTTTGGCACATGTGCTTTGTGTTGAGGACAAATTAATTTCTCCAACAAAGTATATGCCTTGAAAGGCTTCCATTATTCATCAAGCACCTTCTAACAACAAAGCATGACACCTTTTTTTGGGAAAAAATCTTCAAAACGACACCTAGATGTTGAGCAATAACAAAAAAGCACGCCTAACTTTTCATCGCCGGTAGGAACTGCATTGTCAACAAATAATAATAATAATAGGCCGCGCTTTATGAAAACCAAGCTTTGTCAAAACTGAATTTATTTTTTATATTACTTAGAAAGTGCATCCTAGTAACTACAAATGACTTTTCTTGTGTATAAATTATGGATAAGACTCACAGGTCAGTAAGAGTTAAAAAGTCGAATTTTAGTCTATATTTGTATGAAACTGAAATAAGTTCTTTATAAGAATATTCAAGTTCATGTACATGACACACTAGATCTCCTAAACTAATACGTAGCTAGTTTCCCTTTAGCGATTAACAGCCAATTAATAAAATGAGTTCATTTGTTACACATATTGAAAACCACAGTGAGTATCTATGTTACACGAACTCTTCAAAAAAGGGTTCACACCCGTGTCGACATGACACTGGTGCTAGTGTAGCTCCGACATGCAACACCAACCGCATTTTTTTATGCAAATTTAAAATATTTTTTAATTTTTTTCTCCTTGCTGACCCTTTCTTTCTTTATGTATAATAATAAAAGTAAAAAAAAAAGACTAAAATTATATATATTATGAATACATACATTTCTATATAAGAAATATATATATATATATATATATATATATATATATATATATATATATATATATATATATATATATATATATATATATATATATATACCCTCGCCGCACACTCACTCATTGAGATAGGTCGCACCTGCACCCACATCCACACCGCACCGACACTTGTAGAGAAACTTTGCCAGTGTACACCACCACAACGAACGCACCAAAATGGCCTTGTGAGGTGCACAGTGACTTGATGCGTGCAGGTCACAAGCTTATGCATGCACATCATCGTACTGTGCCTAGAGCGTGCAGTTCTTTCATGCACATCATCTTTCAATAGAGAAACACTTTTCAGCCTATTTATCTCAGGGAACTTGGAAATTCCTCATTAGGCGCTGCTGTCCTTCACTCCTCCTCTCCGGCGCTGCTGTCTTTCTCTCCAACCAACACTCTTATTTTCCGGCGACCGGTGAGCCCCGGTGGACCTGTGAAGAGGCCAGCTTGTTTACCTTTTTTCTCTTTCTCCCTTCTCTTTCGGTTGAATGATGCTGGCAAGAATGGCTGTTGTATGATCTGCCATGGACCACTCTGAATGTCGAAGGATAGCAGCAGTAGACCAGCAGACGCCGGACACGATTAATCGATTTTAACATAAATAAATTATTTGATGCTTGAGTAAGCTTATCATTTATTTGATGTTGACAAGCAATATGTCTCAAACAATAATACCGCAATAATATTGCGGTACGGGTATGGAATGATGAAGACCGTCCAATCTTGGTCTATCGGACGGTTGAGACAATGAGCGTTTCCTGGTGGTTCCAAATCCCCGTTTTGCCCTTCCCTAAAAGAAAAGAAGAATTGCAGATTGCGGTTTTTTGCAATTTTTCTTTTTAAATTTGATAATAAAGACGTAATTTCATGCACTAGGAACTTGCAAATCTTTTCTTACGTGGGTTTATGCAGAATCGCAGATGCCTTGTTATGCGGTAGAACATTCGACCTCCCGGAACGATTCAAAGTGTCGACGAAAGAAAAATGAATTCAAAACCTCATATGCTCTTATGCATTGTGACGATCGGACTCATTCTATCTGTCACTGAAACCGGCAAATAAACAAAAAAAGAGGGCATTAAATTGGCCACAGTGAACTGGAAATCATCTATATGGAAGAGGAAAAGAGAATAAAATCGTCCTTGCAGAACTGGTTGCCATGTGTAATTTATTTTAAATGCAAGTATACAATCTACCGTCAAAACAGTTGGAAACAAAAGCACTACAGGATAAGGTATATCAGAATCATTGTCTTGAAGCCAGTGAACCCTACAGTGGTTGAGTAAGAATCTCAGTTCTAAACAACCATATTGATCCTTCCATAGGCAAGATCTTGAAATGCGATCGGGCATCAGCTCGTGTCGTACTTGGGATCTGCCATTACATAGTGGTAAGAAATTACCAGGACAACTATCATGATGCCAAGGAAATTGGCAAAGAAGCCCAAGTCATTATCATCCATCATCCTGCATCAAATAGAAATAACTGTTACCATTTCTCAAATGTCAACAGAAATTAATGACGCCTATAATATAACAAAGAGAAGGCCATAGTCCAGCCAGAAAATTTACACAACCAAATGCTCGTTATTATTAAAGCAATTATGTAAGAACATGCAGAGAAGATAAAGCAAATGTGTATTTAAAGACTGTGCAAGGTGATTGGAAAAGTTGGAAGAGCGGTGAGGACATTTAAGGTAAGAAAGTTTTCATATCTTTGTCTAGGAAAGGTCAAGGCACCCAGATATCAACAAATCATTGCCAACTTAATGCAGTCAAAGAGCTAAATACAAGGCCTAAAATTAGCGCATTTCAGTCAATGCACCCCTGAGACGAAGACTAATGCAGACTGCAGAGTAAGACCTAAAAATAGTGCACTTCAATCATACATGATGTTCGTCCTGTTGTCATATGGATCCATAATATCATGTAAATAACATATACATTTTCCAATAAAGCAAGAACTGGGCATATCCATAACCTCAGGTCACATACACTGCTGTCACTATTGTAGTTCTTGTTCTGATTAGATCACCGGAAGTGAGAATATGAAGATAATCTATAGGCCAAAAACATTACAGGATTTAAATGGTGTTGTAAAATTGAGTAAAAACCTAAGAAACTGATTATATTGAATCACGGATTTAAAGGAGGAACCATCTCTTGGCACCTTGACCCCCAAAATCCTACATAACTCCTGCTCCCACATAAAAGTTCATGGATAATTGCCTTTTGAACCTGCTGCCGGAGTCTCTGGAGAGGGAGATAATGAAAAGGAGACATGTTCAAAAGGTTGAAGCGGCAGACACAGGCAGGAACAAAGGGTTGAAACCTTTGACCCGTTCGTGCATTTGTATAAACAGATAAAAAACAGGGAAAAAAAAAAACCTTAAAACCAGTCATTTTTGGACTCACTCAAAATTAGTCTAAAAAGAGACAGGTTCAGCCTTGGGTGTGTTGACGGCAACCAAGGTTGTTAAAGGCCATGGGTCAAAGTGAGGCACTGAGCATGTCATGCGGCATTGAAGCACAAGCTTTAGGATTAAAACAGTGAACTATATATATCCATAAACATCATGTTAAGATTGGAAAATCAACTAAAGTAACAAGTACATAATTAAGCAGCAGCATGAAATAAGTAATTTCTGTTGTAATTAGTTCATGTTCATCATCATTCACATACACACACGCATGCAAATTTTAAAAAACTTATATTCACAATGCAAGATGAACAAATTATATCCACAATCACAAAATTATATAGAAAACAAGTCAAACATACATGGGTCATCCGATAAATTGGCATGCCCTAGCAAAACCTTCTAAAAGTAGCATCAAACAGACGTAGGGTCATCCTCAATTTGACCTGTCCCAACAATACCTTCCACATCCAAAAAGTTTTTTATCTTAATAAACTTCAATTGTACAATTACTAAAAAATAAGCCAATTCCTCCATTGTTGCATAAACTAACATTATACGACCAAGTTTTTTTTCTCAGGAAAATGTTGACAAATTTTTGAAAAAATTAAAAAGAAAAATCCTAAAAATAGCATGCAAAAAAAATGTGAAAAAAAAATTGCAGCAATAGAAAATATGAGAAGTTACGGTAAAAAATGCATTTTTTCGTTTTTATGGAGTTTTTTTTTTCATTTGGCCATTTTTTCAAAAAGGTAGGTCTTTTTTGCAAGTTTTTTGAAAAAATGTGTTCTCTGTAATTATGGTATCAACCAATAGAACAACCAAAGTGACACGTGACATGTAATGTAATGCATACAATACAAGTATAACATGGATTTTTTTTTTCAAAAAAAATGTGTTCTCTGTAATTACGGTATCAACTATCAACCAATAGAACAACCTGAAATTTGAAGTATAAAATGGATTTTTTTTTTCAAAAAAAATGTGTTCTCTGTAATTATGGTATCAACCAATAGAACAACCAAAAGTGACACGTGACATGTAATGCAATGTACATACAAGTATGAAAATAAATCATGAAAAGCATAAACCAGAGAAGCCAATTTTCATCATCTAATCCTCATGTTTCGCTCGCTATTTTTGGCTCTTGAGAAGCTATTGGGAGCTCGTTGATGCACCTTAGGTTTCATCAGCTTGCAGCGACTATATGAACATGCCTTGCATAAAATGATATCTTTGTTAAAATTAAGCACAGGAGAAGCTAAGAAGATGAACAGATGTGTGTACCCATAGTGAGTTAAAGAAAAATGGTAAAGGAAAGAAGACTCGGCTCATTAAGTCAAACTTCTTGAAATAGAGATATAGGGTGGGGTTTACTTTGGTTCAGTAAGATATGAAATGTTGTAAATGACGAGAATCATATATATGAATGTGATTGAAACAAAAGGAAAATGACATAGGCTTGGATTGGTGATGGCTTAAGTACTCTTAGGAAGCTAATTGATCCAACTCGATAGTCTAAACAATATTAAATTGTTCCTTCATGATGTTTTGACAAATGAATCGGCATAATCAAATTGACATCAGCAGAAATCTGCTTGTTGATAAAAAAATATTGAGGTTTGATATGATTGGAACTTGAAGTGAAAACTCTTTTTATAGTGACTCTGAAATCTTAGTTTGAAATGTGGTATTATTCATTGTCATATATATCGTGTACGGGTATTATACGGCAAGGAATTTTTCAGTATAATACGGCAAAGTTGTATATCTAGAGAATATTTTAGGAAAATCTCGGCAAATTTTTTAAAAATTTAAAACATTTATCCTGAAAATTATAAAAAATAAAAAAATTAATAAAAAATACAAAAAAAGCAAAAAATAGCGTATTTCGCGTTTTTTATTTTCTGGTGTTTTT
This sequence comes from Nymphaea thermarum, assembly GCA_011799765.1. Lineage (NCBI taxonomy): Eukaryota > Viridiplantae > Streptophyta > Magnoliopsida > Nymphaeales > Nymphaeaceae > Nymphaea > Nymphaea thermarum. The sequence continues at coordinate 65,941 of JAANDH010000634.1, read as the reverse complement.
TTAAAAAAAGAAGCGTCTAATTGCCATTTATATGGCTGACTTATTTCTCGCGTATCATACGGGTTTTTTTTCGAATAATATGCGTTTTCTGTGACAATGGTATTATTTGTTTGGCTATACATGGTTGGCCACAAAGGATATCTTGTTAGCAGTGTGAGCCAAAATTAGCTGGCCTGAACTCTTTCTTTGTTTTTTTTTTTTTTTTTTGGTACAATAATGTTCTCTCGTAGAATTTCGCACCATTGAGTTATGTATGGATGGCTTGAGTTTTTCATGCCTGCTTTCACTTAATTTTTGAATTATGCATTGGCTTGAAACAAGGTGATCTGTAGGAGCAATTATTGAGTGACAAAGGTCCTTCAAAGGAAAAAGGACTTAATTGAACCTGCAACAACAACTGAATTGTTTTATGTGTCTGACTCTTTCTATAAATCAAGCCTAAACATGACAACTAAGTACAAAAAGAATTAAACAAACAGAAATCATAAGACAAAATCAATTTCTATTTTATTTTGGATGGGCGAAACAATATGGGAAAACCAGGCAATTATAACACTAACAGTGGGCTTCCTGACCACTCCCCCAGCGATTGTAGAGAGAGGGAGGGAGGTCTTCAATTAAGGGTTGGCGACCCTTGATCAAGAGAGATAAACTGTTCACTAAAGAGAGCTGAAATCTAGGTTTTAGGCAGAGAAATAGTATAATCATAAGAAAATAAATAAAATAATAAAGAAATAACAAAACTAGGTTTGGGTGGATCATACACAAACAAAATCACTATTTTTTTGTGACTGTTTTGCAACTAGTTGATGGAGATGAGCAAATGGGATCCCTATACGAGGCAACGGAATGACTGAGAGCAAAGAAGGAAACTGCAAGGATCTTTAAGAAGAATGAAGATATAAACCTACTTGGAATACAATTGATGAACAATGTGATACGCAGCTCAATCAACCTTCCCGTGCAGTTGATTATGTAAATTCTAAACCTGCATTTTCATTATGATGACAATTTTAATGTAGACAAAGAGATCATGGATGGGTTCTATTCTATGAATGTGTGGAGAAGTTAGTTAAGGATATACACGTAAGAATGAAGAAAAAACATAGGTTGTTAAATGCTAAATGCCTGGGCAACCCTAGGTCCACCAGGCAGTGGTCTAGGCTGCTAAATGCCTACCCAAGCCTAGGTGGCCCAGGCAATGATCTTGACGTTTTGAAACAGCAAGAGCCTAAGAACAACCAGGTAACCTAATGTCCCCAAGCAACGGTTTAAGAGTTTTCAAATGGTAAGTGCCTATAAACAACCAGCCAGCTTAAGAGCCTATCCGAGCATACACAGAAGCCTAGGCATGTTGTTAACAAAATAGTTCTCACGGAAATGAGAACAAAAAACAAGAGACAATTTTCCTCAGGATATGGACAAATAAAAGTTTCAATTCCTACAGAAACACTTTATGCAGCTTCTTATAATTTGATGTTTATTTGTAGTAATAAGTACGTAACATGGACTCACCAAAATAGGCACACCCAAGTCAATGCAGCTCAGCCTACGATGCATTTCCAGACTTTATCAACATGAGGCTCGTGTGTTCACTGGTCAGTGACACCATACACTTTCCGTACAAAATTTCATGAACACTTGACTCAAGTGAGTGATGAGCTGGGTGCTTTTAAAGTTAGTGGAATATAATTTTGTCCTTTCTTTGACTTGAAAAACAGAACCTTCCAATTACTTAGGATTTGACAATGTCTTTCCATTCTCTCTCTCTCTCAAGTGTCAACTTTTCTCTTGCATCTCTTCTGCCCAGTCATCTCATTTCTCCCAATTCCAGCATTCTACAACAATTTTCAAGTGTCACTCCTTTTTGCTTTCTCTCTCTCCCCCACCCCACCCTGCAAAAAACACCACCACAACAACCTCACAGTTGCTTTAAGTTTATGCCTTGAATATGTTTGTCATATAGATAATTTGTTTTATATAATATAATCTATTAATAATATACATCCTAACTAATGTCTTTAACTAATCTGTTCCATTTTTTACTTTTATATTTTTATTAATTTGCATTGTTTTATGTCATATTTAAGACTTGTAACTTTTGCATACATTGTTTTATATCATGTATTCTAATAATATATCCTATTTGTATTTTGGTAGTATATAGAAAAGAAAAGAAAAGAAAGAATTTACAAACTTCCTAAAATGGAGAACCAAATGCAGAGGGGGTAATATCCAACTATCCATAATAAACCATGATATTTTTTCAGTGTCGTAAAAGCAAAGCCCACCAAAATACCTGGGCATCTATGAACGTCAAGTAGAGAATAATGAAATGGATATGAGTTTTTCATGACAAACTTACTCTTCCATGAGGAAGAGTCAATAACGGAGAATGAACACACAACCTCGATGAAGTACAACAACAGATAAGATAGCACTGAAGTCCTTACCATTTTCAGGCAGAATTAAATAACCTTTTATGCAAGAAAAACAAAGCATGAAAAGATTTTGCTTGAAGAAGGTTAAATCGCACAAACCATTCTTAATCACGATAGCAAAATTTATTTTCCAAAAGAAAAAAAAAAAAGGCAATAGTCAATAGAAATAAAAGGTACTAATAGCTTCAAGGGACATAGCATAGGTGCAAAATGAGTGCATAGGCTGGTATTCATGTGCCATATTGGATGAAGCACGGTGCCAAGATAAAGTTACTTTATGTTCTTGGCTCAAAAAAATAGCTAGTGTCAAGGAGCATAGCTTAGCTGGTCAGTTATGCACATATTTAAGGCCGCTCTCTAGTTAGATTCCAGTGGGTGTTATGTCATAGATAGATTGCAAACTTTGTCTCTCTCTATCACGCTTTTGCTTTAACATAAATCATAAACCATAAATCAATGGATACGAGGCATTGCATAGTCTCAATTTATGAAGATTAATGGAGAAGCTTGATTCTACACTTTAAAACTAGATGATCTAGATGTCGTTTAACTGACTAGCCCTTGAAGAAAGTTACGCCTCAGCCTTCCCCAAAACAGACGCTCAGTCACAAGAAGACGCCCCCGTATAACCCATCAGTGGAGACCTGCAGGACGACCAACCACCATTGTTGTCCGTCCGCCACCACCTATCTCCACTACTGTGCACCGCTACAGGTAACGCTCACCATTCCGCAGAATCCCATTTCATGTTACCAGATTTCTGTTGTTCCCCTTTTTTCCCCCATTTCTCAGCAGGAAAGAGGATAACGCCACCAGCGTCGTCCGCCATTCAATTGAGCATTGCCACCACTGCCACCGTGTGGAGCACCAACGTCACCACCACTGTCGCTCCCCCATTTGACTGAGCGTCCCCACCACTGCCGCTGCTTGGAGCACCAACATCGCCTGCTTGAGGTTCCCCCATTCTCTGTCTTTTTCGATTTCATCATATATAATGATTTGTTTAGATCCTCCAAAATTTCACCTTTTTCAAATCAGGGCACGTTAGGATCTATATGACAATTATAACTTAAAGTCTAGAACATTCAATCTAGTCCTTGATCATTTTACCCTTTGCAAAAGTGATAGGAAGGGACAAATCTTGTGCCGATAGGTCATGTCCTACCTCTTGTAATTTTTGCAAGAGATAAAGAGGGGAGTACATTTTTTAACCTTTTCCCTTATGGGTGGTCAAGTGCAAGGTTGTGAACAATTGCATGTAAAAAAACACATTTCTACTACAAATGAAAAGTGTTTCATTACATGGGAATTTAGACCTAATAGTAGTTTATATGGAGCATTTTCCTAATATCAACCATCAAAATGGTTTTGTAAACAACCTAGACTATGTATTTATGGCCTCAAGTAATCTCCGTGGACTTGATTCTCAAAACCAAGTAATGTTAGGATTTGGTTGAAGCAAAACTATTCTAATTATACCATATTTATACTTCTCACACTATCCAAGGCATAGTAGTCCTTGTGTATGCTGACAACATAGTTATGACATGACAACAGGAAATTGCTGAAAAAGTCAAAGCAATATTGCAGGACAAATTTGAAATGAAAGACTTGGAAAAACTAAGCTAAATTTTGGGAATTGAAGTTGCACTCTTAGAAAAAGGCTGTTTCTATGTCAACGAAAAAATAATTTGGATCTGCCTAAGAACACTAGTTTTGTGGCAGCCAAATTAATTGCAACACCCCTTGAACCTAATTACAAGCTCAAAAGGGATGATAGAGAGCCAAATCAAAATGTTCAAAGCTTTCAACAGCTCATTGAGAAACTGATTTGCTTGAATGTCACTAGACCAAATATCTCCTTTATTGTAAACATGATAAGTCAACTCATTTGAAAACAACTCACACATCTTGAGGTACTTGAAAGCAAGTCCAGGTAAAGGGATTCTAATGAAAAAGAATTACAGTTACCATGACCAGGTATATAGATGCACATTATGTAGATTGTAGGGGATCAATATGATAGAAGATCCACTACCATCTTTTGCACTTTTGTTGGTAAAATTACATAGGAAAGCAAGAAATAATCTACGATGGCCAGATCCAGTTCTGACGGATTCGACCAGGTACATAGATGCAGATTATGTAGGGGATCAATATGATAGAAGATCCACTATGTAAGTGCGCATATAAGATAGGGAAATACTGCAACAGCACCCAAAAAAATATGAAATGAAAAAGAAAGACGAAAGAAGTCACTATAAAGCTTCCGAAGAGCATTATCTAATCTCATCAAGCAACATTACCTCAAGAAACAGGAAATGGCGCCAAGCGAATCCTCTCAAAACAGAGAGGCGAGACAAAAAACAAAGGAAATACTCATGAAAATGGTATGCACATTACGAAATTATATTTTATTCTAATATCTATCTACCATCCAAGAGTTCCAAATCGTTAACAGAATGAACGAAGCGTGCGTGGAAGCAAGTTCCCAAATACATGCAATCGACCAACGAAACCTAAGCAAAACAACAATATAACAATGTAGAAGCATTAGCTGTGAAAAAGGATGGGAGGAGGCGGGGGAGGAAGCGGGTGTTCAGAGGGGCCACCTGCGGCAATCCCCAAACCCGTCGATCTTCCCACGATTCACCCTCCTCCGGTGCAGTGAAAGAGAGAGAGGGAGAGAGGCCACACCCTGAGGGAGGAGGAAAACGCCGGTGGATGGAGGCCGGCTGCAGGGGGCAACGTCGCCGGATGTTGGGGAGGGAGATTCTGGATGTGCAGAGTAGAAAGCCCTTACGAGCTAAAAAAAAGTTGGATAGAATGAAAAAGACACTGTGTGACGTATTGTGGCACGATCTGCCCACCGGTTCGGGCCGCCGTCGGGTAAATCGGTATTGGGTTGTTTAGAGTCTGAGTTAAAACTTAAGAAAACGTACCCGAATTGACTCCACTCGTTAGGTTGGGTGTTGATTAGGGTTCGATGATTTATTTTTAAAAATTTTTATTAATTTATATATATGTATTTATAATATTTTATCATAATAATTATATTTATATATTATTTTATATTAAAATATATTTTTAAAGGGTTCGAGTAGAGTATCGGGCTAAGCCGACCCGAAGTCTAAACTTAATGCTCAGACTTAATTTTCATCCTCGATAGGGAGAACTCACCATTCGGAGCCAACATATCATGAGACTGCAAGTTTAAGATAACATATCTTGTCCTTACCATGTCCATGGATCGAATTCTAATTCAGGACAAGACTTTGCTTTATTGAATATTTATATTTAAAATCTAAAGAAGAAAAGTGTTCTTTATATCCAAATTTAAATTCACAATATGAATCCAATTCGTATCCCAATTTTAAGTTTATAACCAAATTGGAATCTGACTTTAAACCAATTCAAAATGCTTACGATATGGTGAAGAACTAGCTTTTATTATGCATTATTTATTTAAAGCTGAATTTGAATATGAGTCAGATCAATAATTTATTTAAATCCAAATCGGAATATGAATGTCATTGAATGACATTTCTTAAATCCCACATGTGTTAATATTTTTTTTAAGTTCAAGTGAGACCAAATCTTCTATGGGTCTGCTTATTATTGTTATGTAATAGAGGTTTTGAACCTTAGATGGCCTCATGAATTTGTAAAATCATAAATCATGGACAATTGTATTAGGCATTTCATAGTCTCAATTCTAAAGATCAATGGAGAAACTTTGAAACAGACGCTCTGTCACAAGAACGCCCCCTTGCAACCCATCGGTGGAGACCTGCAGGACGACCGACCACCACTGTCGTCCGTCCGCCACCACCTATCTCCGCCACCGTGCGCCGCTACAGGTAACTCTCCGTCACCCTTCTGCCGTATTCTCCATTTGGCCCATTTCATGTTACCAGATTTCCGTTGTTTTCCTTTTTCCCCCATTTCCCAGCAGCACAGAGGATAACGCCACCAGCGTCGCCCGCCATTCAATTGAGCATTGCCACCACTGCCACCGCGCGGAGCACGAACGTCGCCACCACGGCGTCGACCTGTCGAGGGCGAGGGCTTCGGCCTGGCCTGAAATCGTCGACAGTTTGAAACCCTCGACAGGTCGACGACGCTCTGAGATTTGGGGCTCAGATTCCAGTCTGTAACCCTCAGCACAGCAGGTCGACAATGCTCTGAGTTGCGGGGCTCAGGACTGAAACACACACTCTCTCTCTCTCTCTCTCTCTCTCTTTCTCTCTTCCTTCGCCGGCTGACTACTTTTTTGTAAAATGGAACGAGATCGGCCGGCGTGCATTTCCCAAGCCAAGGGTCATGGCGGGGGACCTCCCGCCAAATTCTGGTAAGCGGATGTAAGAACAGAGATCAGACCACTCCCGTTCGATCTCTAATCCGTGGATTTCACCCGTTTTGAGGATTTGAAATCCTCAGCTCAGAGATCCACAGTTTGCTAAACTTCTGATCTCATGAAGGAAATCAGACCGAATTTCACCCATTTTAGGGTGCGCCTCATAGATCCTCGGGAATCTGAAAACCTGATCTCGAATTTCATATCTTGTAGGATTAGATACTAAGTTAAATTTTTTATTTCAGATCTACGTTATTTGGATGAAGAACTCACACCATACAAGTTTGGATTTCAGAATTGAATCCGAATCTCAACTTTAGTTGGTCCCTTAGATCTAAAATCTCATTTTCAAACATTTAAATTTAGATCTCTGAATTGGATCATAAAGTATAGATTTAGATTTTTCTGAATCAAACCTTGAATTCAGATTTGGATTTCAGATCACAGATCTCTTTAGGTCCACGTCTCAAGTCCCTAGAAACTGAGTCTCAACTCTGTCTGGACCTAGTTTGCATTCATATTAGATCTCAAAACCGTTGCATGGATTGATGATGATACAAATCATGAACTACATCCATGGGTTCCAAATATATTCTCCTTTAGTTCATGCACTGTACTTTCTAATGATTTGCTTAGATCTTTCAAATTTTCACTTTTTCAAACCAGGACACTTTAGGATCTATGTGACAATTATAACTTAAAGTCTACAACATTCAATCTACTCCTTGATCTGATTGCCCTTTGCAAAAGTGATAGCCACAAAAAAAACATCTATGCTTGGTAGTTGGTGAGACTTTCTGATTCAACTCTGCTTTAGAAAACTTAAAGCCGTGGATCAACGTAGAACTTTTTTGTTGCAGAGATCTAACTATAGTTTCAAAATTTTAGTAGAAGCCGAAATAAAAATTTTCAAATTTTGTATATATATTAAACTAAAATGTTTTAGATTTATATATAAAATTTTAAAGTTTTTAAAATCTTAGGAGGAACCCTTCCTCATTCCACAAGGCCCACACGTGTAATAATTTTACAAACAAAGGTAACGAAGATTTAAGAACGTGTGTTAGGCGGCCAATTTCCAATTCAAATTCAGTAGTTTTTGCTTCTTTGAAAGCCTATGCATGCCGGAATTAGTAGGTGGGGGGATGGCATCCTTTGTTCGTCCAATAACGAACGTCTAAATTCAAAAAAACGGGAAAAGTGAATAATATTTCTAGTTTAAAAAGATAGAAAGAGAAAGAAATCACTCAAATAATAGTATTATGAGCATAAATGCCCTTATAGAAAATTCGGGAAGGTTATCCAGTATGGATCCGACTCCACACTCCAACAGAACAGATCTGTTCTTGATGTGGGCAGTTCAGGTAACCTGACACCACATCTGTTGTTGAAGAGGTCTAGTGACTTTCAGATCAGATTTGGGTGAAATCCAGATTTGGATACTAAAATGGTACCAGATTAGCTATAAAGAGACCAAGCACAAGGGTTTTTCAAGTGGGAGTAGGTAAGCTTTTCAGCTTAGATTCGTCTGACTCACTATGAGGATGCTTGTTAACCGTTGTTATCTAAGCATATTTGTCCCCATTCGGGTATATTTCTGCAAAGTTTTTTTTTTATGAAATGAAAAAATACAAAATTAAGTAAATACAAAATAAGTGTGAAACTAATAAGAAGACTTTAAGGAAAACCACAAAAAAATGATAACAAATAATGTTTTAAATGATAATAAAAATGATCCCAAACAATATCGTTTAAGTTTAAATACAAATCTATGATGATATTAATGTAAACAAAAGAAAAAGAAAAATGCCATAAAAGAGAAAAATACAAAAAATATGATAAATTTATTTTTTCTTTTTTTCTTAATAAAATGTTTTTTTACTTCTCATTTTTTTTCATCCCTCTCATAATATATAAGAAAATATCGCGATATTTGTAATAATGGCCAAAAAAACTTGTTTTCTAGTTTATCCTCTATTAGCAACTAATAGGCCGAGTCGACTCTCTGACCCAGAGACCCAGCCTTCAGCCGATCTCGATCCGACTCACGAGTTTGCCAACTATGATTTTATCATCTGTCACTCCTGAACTATCACCTCATATTCCTTTTCTTCATGAGTTAAGAGATATTTCAATTTCTAAGTTAATCTTGGAGCTGCTTGCTTATAATCTGCTAATACCTTCCAAAACTAGTGGACAAAGTCTATTGAAATTTATGTGCAATTTTCATTTGAGATGTTATAACATAATAAGATTGTTATAACAAAAAAGAAAAGAAAAAGGATATGTTAGAGAGTCTTGGATCTCAAGTCTGAAGCTGATCTGAAATCCCTTTTGTGTGGATTCTATTGAGTAAACAAACTTTGGATTTCAAATCAATGGAAAATGAGGATTTGAGATCCTCGGTATGGGGCTAGAACCTCATATTGAGATCCAATACGAGGGGTTCTGACTTCAAATCCTCATATTTGAGATCCTCAATGATCTTAGATCACTTTAGATCTCAAATCTAAGGTAAATAAATGCCTAGATTCTAAGGAGGAAATCTAAGCTATGATGTCCAATCAACTTAATTGATAAGTTCACAATGGGCCTACTATAAAATTATTATTGAAAATAAGTGCTAGCTATTATCTACCTATTTGAAAAAGTAATTTCATTTCATTATCATAAATATCGTTCTCAAGAAAATCTCGACCAGGTTTTCTCAGGCATTTTTCGGTGAAGTTCTTTTGTTGGGAAAAATCTTGATAATTCTTTAAAAAAATAATAAATCATAAAAATCTTCAAAAACTACAAAAATATTTCTAATGTCGAAAAAGATTATGAAAAATCATGATAAATTGTGATATTTTCATTTTTGGCAAGATTTTCAAAATCTCATCAACTTTTTTCGGTTTATTTGATTTTCTCATAAATATCACAAGATTTCGCCATATTTATGACACAGTTTTATATACATCCTATGATGGGTGTACCATGTCTCACTCAAGTCCCCATGCAGTCCAGAACCTCATAGAGAGGGGAATGAGGGAGCCTTTAGATGTTTTCCTGAGTAGTGAGTTGTTAACCTCTTGTTCATCCGAAAAAAGAAAAAAAAAGTTTTAGAAAGAAAAAAATTGATTTAATAAATTTGACTTCAAATCAACGAGGCCAAGAGTTCATTACCCGATAGGATTGCTTGCCGTCTGGCTGAAGCATGGTATCGTTTTCAAGATCGGGACATTGAGAGCGAGTTCTGTGCACCACCCCGTGTATGCAACGAACGTACGCCGGGGAGTGGACCGCGCCACCCCGTGTACGCAACGAACGTACGCCGGGGAGTGGACCCTACTTCTGTCACAATTGACTTTAGGAAAAGGTAAGATCTCTGGGCATTGACTTTGGAAGTCTTCAGCCACGATTTATTTGTCACAGTTAGGCCCATTTTGTGGCCAAGTAGTCTAACTTTGGATGCTCATTGATAAACACATTTTTAACACTCTTACTGTCACCCACACTAGAAGTCATGCAACTGATCTGTCTCTTTCTTGACTGACTTTGAATAATTGGAAATGTGGGGTCAGTAAGTTTCATCTTTTATAGGCCAATTTTTTGGACTATAACACCACAGATCTTTGTTCTCATTAATGGAACCAAACCCAACTATGGATCCAAAAACTGTACAGGGGTCCCAACTTCAGTGTGGGATGAGCAGTTCAGATCTGGGTCACTTAACAGATTTGAATACTCAGGTGTTAGGTACTTTAAGTTTAAGATAGATAGAATTTGGATCCCAACGGAGAAAGTGTCCACAACGTCTGAATTCTAATTGCAGTAGTTTTCTAGTATCTATCTGCAACAAAAGTTTATTTTAGCTCTTGACAACAAGGTGCATTCTTGCATCACATAAACTCTATGAGCACCACCAACTAGTAGACATTGTGTGGCATAAGGTACTTTCAAGAGAGTTTTTTTTTTCTCAATGACAGTTCAAATGTTCAAAGAATCTAAAAAAACATGCTTTTTAAAGCATTTTTGGAGTTGATTTGTAGTTATTCATATTTCTCTCATGAACCATCTTGAGAAGTATAGCATAATTGGTCAGATTGGTGGATCGGTGAAAGTATGGTCATCAGTTTGATTCTATCAAGTGTGAAAGTCTGGTTATCCGTTTGATTTCAATATGCACTACTCCTTTGAATTTAAAAAGGTGGAAGTACTATAAGTCACTTTAGTTAACAAGTGTTTCACTCTTCACCTCGATTTCAAAGGCGTTTTGAATCCAAGAGCCAGAGAAAAAAGATGAATTCTCTTCATAAAAAGTTTAACAAAAAGACTTTATTCTAACGTGACATGACCTTCAAAATTGAAAGAAGTGCTTGTGCTTTTTAAAAATCCTGACGAGATAATGCCAACCATCAGCTTTGACTCTCTCCAAAAGGGCTTGCATAGTAGTCTGTAGGGTAAAAAGATTCACGAGTCTTTTACTGTAAAATCTAAGTGCTAGATTTTGTTGTGTGATTAAGCTTAAGAAAACAGAAGATAAATATCTGAGTTTCATGCTTTTGCATTGACCGGAACAAAATCTTGCTTCTGAGCATATTCCATTTATGATTTTAACTGTAACGATAAAGTAGGTTCGGGAAATGACTATATCACCAACTCAGTTCTTGGTTGACCTCAATTCAAAGTCGCAGACCAGAACGAATCTAACTCAAAATTCGACATGCACTTGGATCCATTGAATTTCTACTTTCTACGTTCGATCTGAATAGCAGATACGGACATATCTGAATAGCCCCCGTTATATGAGGATGAACACGGTCGCATTTGGTCGGATATCCAACCTGAAGCTCTCTCCTCCCCCCCCCCCCCCCCCCCCCCCCCCCTCTCTCTCTCTATCTCTCTCTCGATCATGAATCTTCCCTCGAGGGTAAAAGTTCTAGTGGGTAGGGATAAATATCTCTTCTTATCCCCATCGGATGAAAATGTGGCCCACCGAGTATTCCCGTTTCCGGTTTACTTCAACGCCGAAAAAGGAGGATGATAGCTAAAAGGATGGACGCATCGTGTAAATCTTGTAATTGATGGTCAGATATTTGATTTAAGCGAGTATATATGTATATATAGGTGCTGCGAAGGAAGGCCGAACGTTCAAGGACGACTCTCATGGCTTCTTCATTCCCATGCCCGCTCTGTAAGTACTGGTCGCTTTGGGGATGAATGAGTACTTTGCTACTTCTACTTTTTCCTTTCTGGGTTTTTGTGGTATGCGCATACTGTAAAAGTTTTTGATTTCCTTGTTGTTGATATTCTTAAGTTGGAGAATTTCTTTCGGTTTTGCGGCATAACAACTTGCGATAATTGATGATCTCCTGTTCCTTTCCAACATATGGTGTACCCCTGTTATGTTGTTGATCTTGATGATGTTTCCGGGGAAGGAGGAAGGGAGTGCTCTGTTCATCTTCATTGGCATCGACATTACTGGCTTTATGCGTGCTCCCTCTCTCTCTCTCTCTGTCTATGAGACATGTTCCTTTTGTTGATGTATGTCCGTCATGGTATTGACTTGTTTTAATAGGTGTCTCCCTTTTCACTGTATCTCTTTTGAGAAGTAGTTGTGTCTGTCATCAATGTCTCTTTCTTTTCAACAAGTACACAGATGGATTTTACTCCTTTTCATTGAAGAACACATGGCGTGTGGAACTCTACTTCTTTACATAGTGAAAGAGGATCTGTAGATTGTTAATGCAGGGTTGTTGGCTCTAGTACTCGAAATCTTGATTTTAGAACTGATGCATTTGGTCAGTTCGATCCTTTTAGATATTCAATTTTTTAGTAATTAACAGCCCTTGTATAAGACTTTTTCTTTTTTTCCTTGTGTGAGAACTTTTTCTCTTTTCTTTAACCAAGACATAGAGCTATTTTTCAGAGATGTGGTAACGCTTTTGTAAAGAGACTGTGTTGTCCTCATGTTGGTGGACCACTATAGGGCCACAGTTGAAAACACAGTTTGAGTTGTCAATAGAACGGGCCTATTGTTCATTTCTGATTTCTTCCATACAGAGGCTCCTTATGCTTTAGAATAATGAAACTAGTTTGTAAATTGGGTTACCATTTTTCTGGACCTCTATTGTCTAGCAGCCCAATGTTTGTGCTTCAAGAACCAAACCAAATGCGTCTCTGTTTCTCAAAGAAACATATATATATATATATATGTTTATATATATATATATATATATATAAACATATATATATATATATATATATATATATATATATATATATATATATATATATATATATATATATATATATATATATATATATATATATATATATATATATATATATATATATATATATATATATATATATATATATATATATTTGTGTGTGTGTGTGTGTGTACTTTTTCTGCTGTTTACATGTCATAGGAGAAATTTCATGGATTAAGTTTGACATGTGACAGGCTTTCTGCTTATCATCGTTCTTACTCTCTTGGGAGGATGTTTTGGGAGATCGCTCTATCCTCTCCCAAGTAAAAGGATTGAAAAAAATCGGAAGCCACTACAAACATTCCGGCCATATAATATAGCACATCGAGGTTCAAATGGAGAATTCCCTGAAGAAACTTCTGCTGCTTATACAGTATGCCATATGTACCAGTATTATCTCTATGATTTAGCCAAATTTATGAGAAAGTGATTTCTTGAGTTGAAGAATAGATATTTGAATGGTCAATAACCAAGGTTTCTAGATCATTGTAGCATGTAATTTGGTTTGGCTTATGATCCTCTGCTTCCTATCTACTTCCTTGTGCACTATAGTTAACATATTTTCTTTCAGAGAGCCATTGAAGAAGGTGCTGACTTCATCGAAGCTGATGTCCTTGCTACTAAGGATGGTGCTCTCATATGTTTTCATGATGTCACTCTTGATGATATAACTGATGTTGCAACACATAAGGAGTTTGCTGATCGCAAAAGAACGTATGAACTTCAGGGTTATAACACTACTGGGTTCTTCACAGGTAAAAGATACTTGTGGCTCATCGTGCAAATTTGAAGTTTTATTTTGGACTTTTTACTTTTCAGCTCATATTCACTGAAATACATAGTTGCTTGAATTTCAAGAGCACCATTGAATGTGTTCCTTATCACCACTAGCTCACCTATTGATCTCCTATATTTCATGTATGGAGGTTTTATTATGAGAGAATGAAAGCTGCAAAAAAACACTAAACTAATCACTTCCATTCATGTACAGTTGATTTCACTTTGAAAGAAATCCAGACACTAAGAGTGAAGCAGAGATTCAGCTTTCGTGATCAAACATATAATGGTGAGTTCACCTTCATATTACAGACTATATTATGAGTGTTTCACATAACATTATTTGGAAGATTCTATTGTCAAAGTAGTGTAAGTTCTTTTATTAATATGAATTGACAGTGGTTAGCCATATATGTCTCAAGTATCCAATTTAGATTATACATTGTGATGTTCTTGCACACCACCATGGTTGAACAGACCAGGTTCAGTAGCAACCTCATAATGTACCAGTAAGCATGCTAACATGGCTTCTTGCTATTCTTTGAATTAGAATAACTCAATTTTTCTTGTTGATATTTAGTTTTCAATTGAATGTGCTTGTCTGCATACAATGTTAAACACAGTGTTAGCAAGATAAAACTAACACATGCTATGAACCTATGCCTCTATTAAAAAGTAGTGTAGTCTAGCGATGAAAGAGGCTTTACATTTATTCTACTGTGTGGCATACAACACATTGTGAAGCCTAACTGGTATTAGTGATTGGTAAATTGACAGACTGAACTGACCAAGGATGTCTCCGAGCAAAAAAAATTGGTACTGTAAAACTTTTAGTTACTTATTCATAATTAATCAAAATAAGGTAATCCACATGTAACTGGGGAACCTATGCATCTAATAATACACTGTAGCCATGCGTTCAAGCATATGAGGTTTATGCGTGACCGACATGTTGTCAAGCTTAACTGGTATTAGTGATTGGTATATTGACAGACTTAAATGACAAAAGATGTCTCCGAACATAAACTTTTGTACTAACAAACTTTTAGTTATTCCTACTTAAGCATAATAATGTAATCCACATGCAAGTGGGACACAGGATGCTGCAAAGTGCAGCAGAACCAAACTGAAGTTTCATTTTTTACAGACCTCTCATGTGTGATGCTTCTCAGATGCCTGTGCATTGGTTCTCCTTTTGAGGATTTCCTAGGTTTTGTACTGCCAATTAGAAACCTACTTCACCAAGAAAATAATTTTTTTTTGCATAACTTATGGAAGGAAGAAAGTCACACAGTTTTTCTGCTACCATCTACAGGGTAGAGCACTTCCTGCATCATAAAATTCAGTGGCTTATAGCCATGGGACTTGACAATTTTAAGGCTTTGAAACTTAAGTTGGCATTATTTTGTGGTGTGGCAGCTCCTTGCACATGTCCTTAGTTTTATTGTCCTGTGGCCGGCAGCTGTAGTTTATTCATGTTTTTCCTAAGGCTGCTGAATTTGCATTTGCAGTCACATGGTCTGGTGGCTAAGAATTTGAGAAGGGAGAAGAGAAGCACATTTAAAAACTGCAGAATGAGAAACTTTTTCTTTATGGCGTACACTGGACCTCTATATTGCATTGCATTGAAGTGCTAAAGAAATATAACGAAAAAACATAGTTGTATATTCTTTTGGTCCTATTTTATTTTATTTTTTTCTTAACCATGATATCATGCAGGAATGTACCCAATCATTACCTTTGACGAGTACATTTCCATTGCATTAGATGCAACAAGAGTGGTTGGAATCTATCCTGAAATAAAGAATCCTGTCTTCATCAACCAACATGTAAGTCCTTGTGCTTGAAAACTCATGCTCAAATATTTTGAATTCAAATTTGGTTGCAATATCTTTCTGCAGAATGATACCTAATTTTTTTCAAACGTAAACTTGCATATACCATTCCTAACTTCACATTTCTGATTTTATTATTCACTGATTTAGAGAGGGGAGAGCGAGTGTGTGTGTGTGAGAGAGAGAGAGAGAATGTGAAGCTTCAGTTTGTTCTTAACATTTTAGACTCAAATTCTGTTTACTATTTCCTTAGTTTACCCTCTAGATGGTATTACATTTTGATAAAACATAGCTATTAAGGAAATTCTACATTAAATGTCCACACATTTGAATATTTGCTAATTCCACCAAGATCTGCATCCACAGCTGTTCTGCTTACCTCAAGGCCTGCCCCTTTGCAATGACTATCGTGCCCTCCTTCTCATTGGGGCATGGAAATTGCCCAGTGGCTGGGTTGCACACATGCCTTAAGGATGTGTTTTCACAAAATCCCCTATGCACATAAAATGCAAGATAAAGTGAACCCTCTTCATCGCCCAAGTCAATAAAGAGGTGCACTTAGAGTCTTAGACCACGTAATATGGAAGCTATTTTAATTATTTTTGTTATTTTGAAAGAGAGCAAGTGATACCAATGCAATCTCATTATTTCTAAACTGTGGTCATTTTTATACATAAACATGATAGTCATTCTCATCAATTTGTTGTGTCTAACATTATAGAAACTCCCGACACAATCATATGCTTGATGTTCCTCTTCATTAGTGAGTGTTATTGTGTTGACAGGAAGTTACAAATTTGAGATGCTCTAATATTTTGATTAACCATCTTATAGAATAGTAAAACTTGACCTGTTGATGATAATAAATATCATTGAATTGAATGGTCTCATTTATTCGCAATCTTTGTGGTTCTCAGCTGTAGCTTCAAGCCTGAGTTACTGAGTATCAGTTAGTCAATCTTTCCTCACCCAGGCTTTATTGCTTTATACTTGATGTTCTTATTTTAATGGTTTAGGGTTTTTTCTCCTTCAGGTTAAATGGGCAGATGGGAAAAGGTTTGAGGACAAAGTTATCGAGACACTTCTCAAATATGGTTACAAGGGTTCATATATGTCAAAGGACTGGCTGCAGCAGCCGATGTTTATCCAATCCTTTGCTCCAAGTTCTCTTGTATATATTTCGAATTTGACAGATTCACCCAAAGTCTTGTTGATTGATGATGTGACTATTCCAACTCAAGACACAAACCAGGTGTGCCTCCCTCCCTTCTTCGTGATACAACTGCAATGCCTATCAGGATTGCTGGCCATGCAGTAAGAAATTTTATGTTGTCCCAGTCCCAGTCCCAGATACCAGTTTGTTTTTTTATTCTTTTCTGCTTTTGTAGTATCTTGTCTAGAAGCTCAGATATGGATGCCAAACTTTCAAAACAGTTGTTCCTTTTTATAGTGTTCTCATATTTACAGTGCCCTCTATCTATCTAGGGAGTAGGGCTTTTATGCCAATCCAACCAATAAAAAATGAATCTGTTGCCAAAAATTTTAATCTTCTTTAAAGCTTTTCAAAAAGGTTGGCATGCATCAGTTCTTTTTTACAATTAACAATCTCCTTTTTCCTATAATCTTCTTTACTTTGTGAGGAAGTAACTTGCTTGTGAATGCTGCTTTGTAGGTGACTCTGAATTTTCATTGATAAAAAAAAGAGTTTATAGATGCATATACTTGTATGACACCCATAATTTTGCAGTCATATTGGGAGATCACTTCAGACAGTTACTTTGGTTTCATAAAAGATTTTGTAGTTGGAATTGGCCCTTGGAAAGACACGATCGTGGCAACTAAAGGGAATCATTTAGCTACAGCTACTGATCTTGTAGCCAAGGCACATGCTCACAGTTTACAGGTGACTTTTAAAAAAAAAGCTTGTTTTGGTATTTAATAACTGGTTTTTTAGCTTCAGTGTTTGATGTTCGGTATTTATAAACTAATTCAAAACTGGCCTACTCTGTGCCGTAAAATTTCAGGTACATCCATATACATACAGGAACGAGCATGAATATCTTCATGTTGACTTCCACCAAGATCCTTACGCTGAGTATGATTATTGGGTCAACAAGATTGGAATCGACGGACTATTCACAGATTTCACAGGAAGCTTGCATAAGTTTCAAGAGTGGACCTCCCCTTCAAATAAAGATGAAAAATCTGCATCGGAGTTGTTGTCTAAGATCGAAGCATTGATCTCTTCCTCCCATCATTGATCTCCTTCTTCCACAATTCATTCATCATCAGAAACCTCCTGAGTATTCACTATTCTCCTGAAAATAGGATGTCGAAAATACTTTTCTACTTATTTGTCATTCCAACCATGTCAAACTCTCTGGATAGCAATTGAAACTAGAAACCAGCTCAGTTTTCTCCATATTTCTGAGGAAATAATGAAAGGTTTGATGGTAACTTGTTTTCTGGAATACATAGCAAGATAACCAATCAATCTACTGCATTTGCTTGGTAATATTTGTGTTGCTTTATTCCTCGTCCAGCTTTGCTGCCCCATTGCGTATCAGGATTCATATTAATGGTTTTAAATGCTGGTTGGCACACCCAAGGGTGTCAAGGAATATAGAAGGATCGAGTATCTGCAAATGGTCCATGCCATGAAGGGATGCAGCTGCGAGAACTGAAAAGAACTAGATCATATATGCTGTTAACAGATATGTGCCATTTCTGCATTTCTTAGTGCTAAAATGGCTACAGTAGACAAGAAACTCACCTAGAAGTGCAAATGGATCGTATTTGGACCAGATTTTATACATATGCCTTTCCATCTGTTCCCGCTGACAATCCAAATCCAAGGGATACTGAAAAGTTATCAGCAGCAAGATACTGACTAATGGTCATAAAAACTGGGAATCCATTTAGTTTTGTGATGCGCAACCACTATTCAACCACAACAAAACATGCTAGCATTGTTTTGACCATGAAATATCACGGAACTTTTGCAAATATTCTTTTCCATGCACTTCTGTCAGCATGGTTACGCACATCAAACAATATGACTCAATTTCTGGTTCTCATTTTTCATGGGTTGTTATTTCCTATTAGCCACAAACTTGCGGAATATGATATATTGACACTTTAACAAATGTCACCATGCGTTGACCTGTTAAATAGCAACTAAATTCCCAAATTTGATAACGTTTCAGAATATCAGCAATATTTGCCCCATTAGAAGTATGGAAATGCCTTGTTACTGGTTGCCATCTCGCAGAGCAGTACTTTACTGTACAACAGCACCAATTGCCCGGCATCATGGGTGTAGTGATAAACTACTAAATACAATGCAGGATGAAGAATTAAGTGCTGGTACCGCCCTTAACAAGGCTCTTGGACTGCCATCAGGCTTAGACAAAAACGGTTTAATGTGCATACCAATTACGCATTATTTTCACAAAACTAATAGAGAATGACGTGAACGCTCGGGGCTCTAACCATTTAGAATGGCTAAAACGGTTTAATGTGCATACCAATTACGCATTTTTTTTCACAAAACTAATAGAGAACGAAGTGAACGCTCGGGGTTCTAACCATTTAGAATGGCAGGGTGCGTGGATCCACCAAACGATCTGGTGGCGGCAGAGAGAGAGAGAGAGACTGCGGAACAGTTTACTAGGATCGAGTATGAGTGGAAAATAAGCAAAGAAGTTTATTTACAGTACAAGTTAGAATTGTGGTTATTTCACAAACCATTGGAATCCTACATGGTGCACACTATAGGACAAAAAGCAGTCGATTACACAAAAACTCCTTGCATATTACATCCTTTAATGGAAAGAGAGCACATACAAAAATCTGAGAAGCACCAGTGGAGGCCGGGAATATACAGCTCTGGCATCTTTGCACAAGTTGAATCCCTTAAACTTGGACCTATTTCCTAGGATGCGGGAAGTTGAAGTTGCTTCAACCGTTGGACAACTTGCTTCATTGTAGGCCTAATTGAGAGGGAATCAACTGTACACATGACAGCCAAGTGCAATACCTCAACTAAATCATCATGGGGGCCTACGTCCCAAAGGCCCGCCGTGAAAAACTCGCGAGCCCTCCCGTTCCTGAGAACCATGCAGGCCCATTGAACAATATTGAACCCATTCCCATAGGAGGAAAATGATGGGTCTAACGCTTTCTTATCAGAAAGCAACTCCATCAGCACCACACCATAGCTATAAACATCAGCCTTATCCGAAACTCGGCAAGTCAGGGCATATTCTGGAGCAACATATCCAAAAGTACCGGCCACATCAGTTGTCGCATGCGTTTCAGAAGTGCCCAGTAATCTAGCCAGCCCAAAATCTGAAAGATAAGCTGTGTAATTGTTATCCAAGAGTATATTGCTGGGCTTGATATCTCGATGAAGAACACGAGGAACACACTCGTCGTGCAAGTATGCGAGAGCTCGGGCAATGTCCAGAGCGATCTTGTGAAGCATCCTCCAATCTACCGGTCTCTTAGACCTCTCCTGGATAAATTTCTCTAGATTACCTCCCGGCAAATAATTGTATATAAGAAACATCTCTGTCTCGCTGGCATGAAAACCAATTAAGGTGACCAAATTTGGGTGCCGTGCTCTTCCAAGGGTCTTGATCTCAGCTTCAAACTGTTGGACACCTTGAAACCTGCCAACAGAGAGCCTCTTTATGGCAACCAGGACTCCTGGGGAGATCTCGGCCTTGTATGTAGCTCCAAAACCCCCATTACCTATGCAATTGCTTGGATTAAAACCACCAGTCGCCCGCACAACATTCTCGAAGGTTAGTGTCACTCCAATGTTCGAGAAAGTGACAACTTCCCTTCTACCAGGCACCTGACCAACTGCCCTAGACGCACGCCTCCTTGTGTAGAAAAGAACAAGAACAAGAACCAAGAGAACAAAAACTATAGCTGATGCAGATGTAATGGATGCAATCTCTATAGGACTAAAACCAGTGGACGGACTTACTGGAGGAGAAGCAGAATCTGTTGGGCTCCCACCTTGCCCCTGCTGAGCAGAAGGGGTTGATGCCAATTCAACAAGGGAAACTTGGCACTGCTTGAGATGAGGGTCTCCGATAATGCTGTCACACATAATCGCACTAAAATTGACTGGTACAGGTCCAGAGAGGTTATTGAAGGACACATTAAACGACAGAAGGCTAGTCGCTTCAGCAAAATCAGAAGGTATCTGACCCGAGAGGTTGTTCTTATCGAGTAAAAGAACAGTCAAATTCCTCAATTTTGCTATCTGCCAGGGAATCTCTCCTGTCAAGCCATTAGAATCAAGTGCCAAGACCCTCAGCAACGGCAACAGAGCAATGTCCGGGGGAATTCTGCCCGTCAAGTTGTTTCTTGCCAGTGAGAGGTACTGTAAATTCTTCAGATGACCCAATTCCACGGGAATCGAACCAGTCAGCTTGTTACTGCTCAGATCAAGTCTAATTAAAGAACTCAAATTCCCAAAACTGGACGGTATTGTCCCTGCAAGTGAATTACCGGACATATCCAATGCCCTGAGGGAGCTGCACCAACCACCAATTTCAGCAGGAAGCCCACCAGATAATTGGTTGTCACTAAAGTTGACAATAAACCCTCTGAGGTCTTTGCACATCTTAAATAAGTCAGCAGAAATCGATCCATTGAAACGATTACCACTAACCAAAAATGCGTACACTGGGAGCCTTTCCAACCTATCCACGGCAAGCCGGACAGAAGGAATGTCACCACTAAAATTATTTCCTGTAAAATCATGAAATAGAGTACCATACTCCGCCCCAATTGCAGGAAGCAAGCTAGCAACCAAAGCACTGCAAGTAAAGAATGACGAATAAATAGAACCAAAATCAAATGGATCATGCGTGCTTGCCGCCCTTAAATTACTTGAACATCCACCATCGACAAACCTTGGCACGGAACCCGAAAGTAGATTCCTACTGACATTAAACCCAGCCATACATGGCAGAGGAAGCCTATCGCTGAGACCGCCAGTCAATCGGTTCGAGCTCAAATCAAGAAAAAACATTTTCTTGCAGTCCCCAAAAGCTGCAGGGATTCCACCAATGAAGAGATTCTGTGCAAAATTCACTATTTCCAAGCTGCTGCAATCACCCCATTGGGAAGGGATGCTGCCCACCAAGTTTGCGTTAGGCGCCCATAGGATCCTAAGCTTAGGAAGCGACGTGATGTTGGTGGGAATTTCCCCTTCAAAGAAATTGAACTCTCCTTTGTCATCATCCTCCAGATCTGAATAAACAGAGGAGTTGAGCGATGATAACTCGTACGCGTTTGTCAAGACGAGGATCGACAGTTGGAGGCAGTTCCCAAGCTCTGACGGTATTGGCCCGCTAAGGCTGTTCCTTGATACGTCCAGGGTTTCAAGCGCAGAGATCCTTCCCAGTTCGGGCGGAATTGGGCCGTCCAAACTGTTGGAGAACAGCAACAACGACCGCAGGTTCCGGCAATTTCCTAGTGTCCCTGAAATACTGCCAGATAACCGGTTTCCAGCAAGATGAAGCCGCTCAAGGTACCCACAACTGCGGCCCAGATCTTCCGGAATCGATCCAGAAAACCGATTGAACTCCAGAAACAACCCCCTTAACCGCGGCAAGGACACCAGGGACCCTGGTATCGTTCCGTTAAGCTTATTCCCCGCCAAATTGACGTAATTCAACCCTACGCAGCTCGAAATCTCACTAGGAATAGGTCCAGAGAGCCGATTGAAGCTGAGATCAAGCACCTCTAGCTGGTGGAGGGCACCGATTTCCCGTGGAATCCCGCCAGAGAGGTCGTTGAAGGCAACAGACAGAACCCTGAGCTCAGAGAGGCTCCCGACGGACGGCGAAACCTTTCCTGCAAGCTTAGCACCTGATACCGGGGGTCGCGCCAGCGGAGCCGAGCAAGAGTCAACGGGACCAGAAAACTTACCTCCTCCAGCTGTCAGGTTCAGCGAGATGACTCGACGAGCTGAGTTGCAGGAGACGCCGAACCAGGCGCAGGCATCGGCATCCGCGGGGCTCCAGCTGGAGAGTAACCCCGCAGGGTCGTCGAGGGAGGCCTTGAGGCGCAGGAGGGCGACAACATCGCCGCGACCCCAGCCGGATCCAGCTAGCCCCCGGCAGGGAAAAAGAAGCAGCAGCAGGACAAGGAACGACCAGACCGACGGCGTTAGGTTTCCCCCGAGTCGCCTTCCCGGAGGACGATTCATCTCTCTCTCTCTATATCTCTCTGTTCCTTTCTCTCACAGCTCACAAAACCCTAACCCTAACGGCAACAGCAGACGGCCATCTCTCTCACACACTGGATCAGAAGGAAGGAAGTAGGAGAGAGAGAGAGAGA
Organism: Nymphaea thermarum; assembly: GCA_011799765.1. Lineage (NCBI taxonomy): Eukaryota > Viridiplantae > Streptophyta > Magnoliopsida > Nymphaeales > Nymphaeaceae > Nymphaea > Nymphaea thermarum. The sequence continues at coordinate 42,906 of JAANDH010000634.1, read as the reverse complement.
GAGAGAGAGAGAAAGGAAGACTTGGAAAAAGAAGCCAGGGGGAAGACGATGGTCACTGAAAATGCTCATCAATGCAAGAATGCCCCTGGTCTTCCCAATATTTGCCCTTCTGGTACTCCCGTACGGCATCTTAAGGATTACCGTAATGCCCTCCAGAGGAAACATGCGCTGTGCCCCCTTCTCCCTTTAAAAAAAAAATTCATTTTCAGTACAACCTTTTAGCCGTAATTTTAACTGCAAGCATTTTCCTAATACGGGTTTCACTTTTACCGCACACTCAAATAAGAGTCAACATTCACCCCCAAGTAACGCTTCAAAGAGAAAAAATTGAAAAGTATTTTTCATCTTAGATCCAATGGCGAAAACTAAAAACCATGTTATTAAGGGGCATTAATTCAAAAAAAAATAAAAATTAAACCCCTCACAAAGTATAGATTGCAAATAAAAAAACGATTTGAAGCACTAATATGTAAAAAAGAAAAATGGTTTAGGCTAAGATGATAGCGACAAAACTGCCACCTACCTTTCAACCCTACCTTGATTCTCTAAAACATTTTTTGTTTCATGGATTTAATTTTTATAGCTTTTCTTTACATTTTTCACTTGAAATAAAAAAATTGAAAAATATCTTTTAAAAAATTTTTTCAGCAAGATAACAGAACTGGTTGCAATTCTCAGAGCATCGAAAGAGGCCTCTCCATGTCTTTTGATCCCTTGTCCGGGGCATATTTGGTCATTCGTCCCCAGAGTGGGGAGGGGCGCAGGTGGGGTGGCAAACCCGTTATTTCTGGAACCGGGTACCATTCGGAGGGCAATATCCAGGACCGGGGCCTTGTCAAAGACGCGTTCTTCCCCTCTGCTTCCTAACTCTCCCGTATTCAGGTGGGTCCCACGTGGAGACCGGCGGAGATTGGGCCCGGCCGGTAACCGCCCGGCTGCTGCCGGTTCGGCCAATCGGGGACGAGACCCCAGCTGCAGATCCTGACCGTCCGTCTCTCCCCCTTACCGTCCACGCTGAGACGTGGAAAAGCATCTGTCATTCCCCCGTCAAACGGTCTTCCGCCCACCTTATCGAAAAAGACTAAACAGCCCCAAAATTATTTTAAATTCTTAGACCTATTCAGATCTAGATTCGGATTTTAATTGTGATTCTATATTCCATATTCCATAACATTTTTAAGATTGCGTTTCATAGTCTCTTATTTTAAATTCAAGCCTGTATAAGAAGGTGGTTTTTAGGACTATCCTCAAATTCCACTAAATTGCAATAATAGAGATTTAAAATTGAATAGAAGAAAGAATGGGTCTTATCCTAAATCCGCACAACCCAACTTGATTCAAGTTTCATAACAAGCTAACAAGGTAGGTGATTCACTTTTTCTAAGGACTCGTGTTCGAATTTTGAATAGCCATAAGAGCGGTGAAATGAACCACTCATTCTAAAAAAAATAACAAAAAAACTAACAAAACGAAGCCGAAGTTCATGTAACTTATATTGGACTTATTTACAAATTCACTAATTGTGATTTAACCGAGAGAATTTGCTCGACTAGTTGAACGTTCCCAACTAGAGAGATGATACTAAAAATTGGTCCTAAAAATCTTTATATTTTTTAACAGTTTGTGTCTTTTGTAACATTTAAATATTTTTTTAATAGAGCAATCCAAGTTTATCTATCCGTAACCAATGCCTTTTTTTTTGTTTTAGCTTCTTCAAATCGTTTTTGTTATGGCATTTTTTGGCGAAGGGTAGGAAGGATGTCCGTAATTGTTATTAATTTGAAAGCGGGGGCGATTTTGTACTTTTAATTTCGAAATTTAATTAAGCTATTGTACGGTAACGACCTGGCTAACTTCAAGGGAGAAAACTAGAAAATTTTAAATGATAAAGAATATTCGGTTTGGGTTGGATGGTCGACCTTTTCTTCTGTAATGACCATTCTATCCTCAAAGGAAAAAGCGATCGTTTCTTCAAAATGAGCCGACAAAAACAGTTTCAAAATTTTAATAAGAGTTGAAATAGAAACTTTAAAGTCTCTAATATATAATAAATTAAAAAAATTTATATATAAAAATTTTAAAGTTTTTAGCCCCATACCTACGAAAATATATAATAAGACTGACAACAAAGCACCAATAATAATTGGGTTCGGGTCAAGCCGCATCTAAGTTCAAGAGATTACTTGAAAATTGAGCTTAAGCTTAGACAGATCTAAAATATTAAAAAAATATATATATTTTAATATAAATATAATTAATCATAATATAATTATATGTAAAATAATATTAAATCTAAGTTATCGAGTCAATCCATGCTCGACTCGATGTCCAATGTTTGAGTTCGAGCTCGAGTCAAGCCGAATACCAGCCCAGGATGTCCAAGAACATGTGATCCGACTAGTTATGCTAAACCCCTTGCGACACCTCACCGGTTTTTAGACCTAAATTATTAAAATCGAAGCTTTGAGGGCGAAATGTTCATCAAAACCGTTCAAAGAATGCCCAGAAAGAAGCGATCTCTGGATCATTCAATAAAAAGCAACGTGAATGGAGAGCAGCAATATTTAAAGGAAGAAGCAACAAGGCATCACGTTTCAGCCGTCCAGGCAATTGTGTACGTATGGCCGCTCGCTTCATGATTGTATATATTTTTATACATCACAAGATGCCAAACCGAATTCCCTTTTAACAATTGCCAAGTGGGCAACGTGAATCTATAAATAAAATTTCGAAACTTTTTGCGCAAGGCCAACGTTTTCACTCTAATTTAGCGAACGGTCTAAAACTTTTGAATTTCTTTGTACCGCACCAGACTTTTTTTAATTACGTAAATGGTAATTTCTGAATCCTGATTGAAAGGCGTTAGGCGACAGTAGTAAATTTTAACAAGCATCAATATATAATTGAAAATTTTGACTTGATATGTCAGTATAAAAATAATACTTTTTGTAGGCATATATATATAGGCAATTATTCATATAGCTCCATAAAATTTCCTTATAATTCATATTGGTGGACCCCAATTTTGCATATTTATATATAAAATATCTCTCAAATATATAGTAAGTGCCCTTCTATTAAGCTTCACTACCAGATATTATATTGTATTATATTATACTATATCATATTATATTATATTATAGATCTAACATACAATGAAGATACCATAGATCTACATGACCAAATTATCTTGATACACATGAAATACTTGCTGTTAACATTTACATACGCCATCAAGAAAATATAATAACATAATTCCAACTTGCTCTTGCTTAAACATAAGCCAAACGAAAATCTTGTGTGATCACGCAACTACATCACGAGATTGTGATCTGAGCACCCGATTTTTTTTTCTTTTTTTGTCTTAATCTTATTTTATCGACACCTTGTGAGTCTCATGACCGGCCCCATCCTGGCCCATTTAGGGCGGGGTAGGCATGGACCTTTTTGGGCCTTTTGTTCCGTCTCAGACAGGCTTTCTTGGCCCATTTCGGGCGGGTTAGGCGTGAATCTTTTTCGGCCTTTTGTTGAACTAGAAAGGAAACACGATCTAGTCTTTAGTTTTAGTTGGATCGAGCTTCGTTCCGCTCTGTTTGCTTTGACATTGAGTCAAACACCGAAAAATAGATGTAAACTGGGTCCTGGGTCCGCATTAAAGACAATTAAACTGGTAGGCCTGTCTCTGTCTTAGACTACATAATCACATCTTTGGTATCAAACAGTGTTATTAAAAAATTTTAAATCCGCCTGTATCGCCCGATTCAAATTGTTTCGTGGATCGGTTTCCAACCGAATCGGCGTCTCGGTCCGCACCAAGAATCGTGTTCTTGACATTCTACTTAAAAGGTGAATGTTTGGCACATGAGCAAAACGAGGCATGAGAAAGCACCTGCGGTGCGGTTCCGGCGTGTCAAAGTCACCCTTTTCGGCGCTTTGAGAACAAACTTTGGAGGTCTTGAGAGTTCCATGGACGGCCGTGGAACAAAACGTCACGTTCTTATCCCACTTGAGTTGTTCTTCAAACAATCAAACACGGTCAAAAGGTCACGATCTAGATAAGCTTTTCTGCGGTCTTAAATCTAAGACACATAGATCCATGAATCCATACATTTTCATCGGAAAATAATCAATAAAAAAAATAAATCAGAATTAATCGTGAAGCAATAATTTTATTTTGCAGTTTTTTTTTAAAAAATTTTTGTGTATGTACGCAAATATTGAGAAATTGTTGGTGCCTTTGGCTTAATGTGATCGCTTCAAATAAAAAAAAGCCAATGGAAAGGGTGTCGAGATTAAGAACTTGGATCAAGTTTAGTTCTTGTTCTCTTCTCTAGATAGGTTTCGAATTTCTTTGTTATTGACAAAGATGTAGAGCTCCTAAAATTACATTAAAAAAAGTATCAATATAAAATTATACAAACTTAAGAAACTCTCAGAAAATGAAGGTTTCTGTTTTTTTTTTTGTAAAATAAATAATGGTACCGATTTAGGTAAGATATCCAAATGAACATCTTCAAAAAAATTGGATATCTGGTTAAGAAATAAGTTTAGATTTGGATTTAAGAAATGACATACGATCACACTCAAATTCACATTAAATAGATATCCATTGGATTTAGGTTCGAATCAGATCAGATTTAGTTTAATAAATGTTTTATATGCAATGTCCAGAAATTATAAAGGTTGTATTTTAACACATTGTAATGCGGTTTGGATTTGGTTTAAAAGTGAATTTGTGATTGGGTTGTGAATATTTAAAAATTTAATTTGGACCGAACTTCAAATTGTGAATTCAACCTTGGATTCAAATATGGCCTAAAATTTGTCTTCGTTCTTATTCAAATCCAAATATGTAAAGATCGAAAAAAGCAGATACCGTAATGGTTGCCGCTGATTCTAATCAGATCTATTGACATCCCTAAATACAACTAAAAATTGACTGAATAATTTGATTGTTTGAAAAAAAGCGACAAAAACCTAAACTTCTAAAGGCAAAAGTGGAAAAGAAGAATTTCTTATAAAATGACTAGAATGCCCTCACTTTTCTTGCATCATGACAGAAATACTCCTCAAACAGGATATTATATGAAGGTGGAACATGTGGGGTGGGTTTTGGGAAAGAATCTTTTTACAGTCAATGTATATTGTATTTTGATGAAATGGGGTATTTAGCAATCAATATAAATTATCATAGAAGAGAATTTAGTAGCAGTGGAGGCACGCTATTTTTAAGAGCCAAAGAGGAATCTTTTTACCGTCAACTATAATGTATTTTGATCATGAAAATGGGATCTTCTACAGTCGATTTAAATGATCATTATTAAGCGAATCTATAATGGCAGAATGATGATACTTGCCATTGATTTTAGTTTTTGGAGTGAAAAATAAATAATAAAAAAGTAAAAAATCAATTAATTATGATTAAGGTCATTCTAATGGCCCGTTAAATTAAGTGATTATTATAAAGACCTTTCAGTTGTACCATGATTATGACATCTAATAAAGACCTTCCATATTTGTTTATAAGTTCTTTGCAAATAAAAAAGTGCATTTATTGTAGAATTTACAGAAATGCTCTCTATTTTGACGGTTTTCACAGAAAGGGCGCTTTAACTTTGAGGACGTTGCTGTCAACCTCCCTACTTTTAGAAGGTTACATCAATCAGCCGCTCCATCAACAGGAGACAAGCTCAGCATGGCAAGAAAAGGACAATATTACCCCCCAAAAGAATTGACCAAAATGCCCCTTAAACCCCTCTTTTTTTCTCCCTTGGCTATTCGCTAGTGGTGGCATGAAAAGACAATATTACCGTTGGCTAGGGATGTACAGTAAGTTTGAGCTTGGCCAGCTTGAACTTGACTTGACTTACATATAACTCAGCTCGAACTTGATTCGAGCTTTATGAGGTGAGCTCGATCTGAGACTCTTGCTTAATCAAGTCTCAGTTCGAGCTTGAGCTCGTTTATGCCTTAAATTTCCATATTTTTATTTAAACCATTTTAAGTTTTTGAAATTACCAAACAATTATTATTGTTAAATGAGTCTAATCGAGTTTGATTGAGTTGAGTTCATCCATCCTAACTCGATTAGTTTATAAACTCGAGCTATCATTTAAGCTCGAGCTCGACTTGGTTAGCTTACTAGCTGAGCCCGAGTCGAGCTACATTCCTACCATTGGTTTTTTACCAAAAGAATTAGAAGAATAAGCCAAATTAGTGCCAATTGTTAAAAGTGAAACCAGTCAGCTGCTAGAAAGGGTATCTCATCCTATATCTTTATTACTATTGTTGTTATAATTCATCATTATTTATTATTTCATTTTTATCATTATTAATATCATGTTTCACATCTATCATGATTTGGCATAATTCTCATTAATTTTTATGTTTTCTTGCACTTTTTCATCGAAGATGTAGATGGACGCTGTACATTGCATTTCTTTGTATTGTGCATGAATTTATTGGACATAACTATTTAGTGGGTGTGGATGATACACTGTGTAATCCAGTTTGAGAGAATTTGATTTTTATAAAAACAAAGTTTCTAAATGATTTTTATATACTTAGCTTCTTTGTTTTGGTGGCACACCTAATACACAATAGAGAGAAAGATGGAAGAGAAAGAGGATGAGTTTCAGGAAGCAGCAAAGTAGAAGAACATAGTCAATGAAAAGGAGCAAGAAATAAACAGAATGAGAAAGATATTAAGAAATATGCTTTCTTAGTTTGATTGTTACCTCTTAATTAAGTATTATCTTAGTTAAGAGTTAGTTTAGGATTAGTTAGGAATTAGTTTAGGACTTAGTTGATTTTCTTTTCTCTTTATTTTTTTTATTTTTATTTTATTTTATTTTTTATTATTTTTGCTAAACTAGTCCTGGGCAGCTCCAACAGCTCTATTAAGAGCCGTTGGAACTAGCCCAACGGCTAGTTCAGCTCCTTTCTCCTTATTCTTTCTTGTATATATTCTTGGAACAGTCTCTTGTAAGATAAGCTGTATTTTTACAGCCTTCACATATTCTATAGAATGAATTTTATCATTCTCCACTTGACCTTAGTGCCTTTTTATTGTTATATGCATATATTGTGACTGTTATAGTCACTTTTTATATGGTATAAGAGCCATTGGGCTGATTCTTGAAGCCTATCAAAGACTGTTGCTGTTATTTAGAGTTGTTGGTTCGTTGAAGAGATATTTGTGCTAGTGAATATCATCTCTTGAAGGCATTTGCCGTGGCTGCTCATCAACTGTTTGGTGAAATTGCTAGAAGAATTTCTTCTTGACTTCGTTGAAAATTATTGTTTCAAATATTGCTCTCATGGAGAACTCCAAAGTCTCAATCGAAGGAGTAAGTTATTATGCTCCATACAAGTTTGATGGAACCAATTATACGTTATGGGCAAAATGTTTGGAAATGCATATCAAAAGAAAATATTTATGGGACTTTATAAGAGGTAAGTTTATCCCTCATTCTCTTAAGTTAACCAAAATAGTAAATGGAATTGAGAAACCAATAGACAGAGAGGAAAGACAAACTAGCATGAATGAATATTACAAAAAAATAGACGATTGAGAAACCAAAAATTCTAGGATAAAAGAATGGATTTATAGGAGTATTGAACCTAGGATTGCTCAAAGTCTTATGTATAATGAAAACGCTAGTGAAGTTTGGAAATATTCCAAGGGAATGTTTACCCAAAAAGATATGACTTGAATGTATCTTTTGATTCAAAAGGCCCAAAGTATCAAACAATGAGAGAAAAATGTTAGAGAATATTTAATGGAAATTTCTAGTATGTGGAATGAGTTAAATCAACTTAGTCTCACACTAGAGATGGATTGCAAGTGCCATGAGATTAGAAGAAAAGAAGTTGAGGAATTTAGGTTTTTTCAATTTCTTCAAGAACTACAACACGAATTTGAACACATAAGGTCAGCCCTTCTTTCTCTAGCCTCACCTCCACTCATTCATGAACTCCTTACAAAGTTAAGTGGAGAAGAAACTAGAATGAAACTATCTAAAGAAATGGATAATTATAGTGTTCTTATTTCAAAACAAGAAGAAGAAAGAGTTTTAGCCGCCTCTAGACCCGGAAACAACATCAAATCCTTTAGAGCTCCTCACTTTAGAAATCAAAATAAAGGAGAATATAAAGTTGTTTGCCACTTTTGTCATGAACCGGGTCACATAAGACCTAGTTGTCCAAAGTTAAATAACAATGAAGGACAATCTCAAAATCTTGGAAGAAATCTTTTCAAAGGATGAACTTTATATACTCAAGGAGGGCAACACAACCAGGAAATTCCATATTCTCAAGGTGGACAATACAACACTAGACAATTTGATCAAAGAATGACTGCAAATGTTGCAAATGAAGGATGTGATCTTTCATCAATCTCCACAACATTAAATCAAATCATAACAGCCCTTCAACCCATGATCAAGGAGTCGAATTCCGGAGCACTAGCAACAACCGCATCCATCTCAAACTCTCCCGGTATGTTTTCTTCGCTTTTATATTTCCATATGACACCAAATATATCATCTTTGACCAATTTTGAACAAACAAGAAAAAAATCAAATGTTGTTACCGCCGATGAAATTTTATTGAGTGTTAAAGGGATTGAGAATTTTGAAAAAGAATTTGGAAAACAAAATTTTCTTGTTCCAAAAGTTAGTTATGTCCCTAAACTTAATCTTAATTTACTTTTTGTGTCACAAATCTCAGATCTTGGTTTTGATGTAGTTTTCTCATCAAATAAATGTTTGGTGCAAGAACACCAAACCAGGAGATTGATTGGGGAATGTTTTAGAAAAATGGACCTCTACTACATGGACAATTTATGTATCCTCAAAGAAAAGTTTGGTCACTATGTCGAAAATGTAAACATCAATGTTTGACACCAAAGATTAGGTCATCCAAACATTAGAAAATTGTCTATGATGAGCCATATCAAGGACATTTGTATTGAGAATTTTAAATGTAATGGTTGTATACATGGAAAAATGAAATCCTTATCTTTTGGACAAAGAAACTTATTATCTTCTTTGCCTTTTGAGCTTGTTCATTCTGATGTATGGGGACCACCTCTTATTATGTCAAAAGGAGGGTTGTCATATTATGTGATCTTTCTTGATGATTTCACTAGGTATTGTTGGATATATTTTCTGAGATATAAATCTGAAGTTTTTGAGATATTCAAAAATTTTCACAAGTGGTACAAACACAATTCAATGCTAAATTAAAAACTTTAAGGACTGATTTTGGGGGAGAATACATTTCAAATGAGTTCAAAAGATATTTGAAAAACTAGAGAATAGTCCATCAAAAATCTTGTCTAAGAACACCTCAACAAACTTTCTGAAAGAAAACATAGACACATTATTGAAACAACAAGAACTCTTCTTATTGCCAAAAATGTGTCAAAAAACTTTTGGGCTGAAACAACTCTTGCCTGTGTTTATCTTATAAACAGAACGCCTTCAAAAACTTTAAACAATACAACCCCATTTGAAAAATTATTCAAGTATGAACCCGATTTTAATAGACTTCGGGTTTTTGGATGCAAATGTTTTGTTCTTAATGACAAGACTGATAAAGTAAGTTCAAAAGTTATTGAATGTACTTTCATTGGTTATTCTGAGACACAAAAAAGGCTACAAATGTTATGATTTAGTCAAAGACAAGATCATAGTTTCAAGAAATGTAAAGTTTTGTGAAGATAAAAATAGATTTAAAAATTATGGAGGGTCATAACATTTTTTTTTATTTAAGTATCTCTCTCAATGTGATGATGAAATGCATGATGTTGATGGTAATAACACTGATAATAATGATATTAGAATAGCCAATGATATAATCACTTATCATAAAAGAAACCGGCAACAAGATGTTGGTGAGGAAGAATATCATGAGACTATTGAACTCCAACCAACTCCAACTCCAAGTGAAGAAAACCTTAGAAGATCCACTATAAATGTAAGACAAACCCAATAGGTTTGTATCATAAGAAATTTTTACCCCAACACATAGAGTTAAAATTAATGTCATTCATTCCCACTTTAAACCTTCTACTTTTAATGAAGCCTCTAAATATATTGAGAGGAAGAATGCCATGATAAAAGAATTGGACGCTTTGAGAAAAGCCCAAACTTGAGAAATACAAGATTTACCTATAGAAAAAAAGACTATTGGATGCAAGTGGGTATAGAAGGTGAAAACTAAAAGTGATGGATCTCTAGAGAGATATAAAACAATGCTTGTTGCCAAATGATACACTCAAAAATATGGTATTGACTATAAGAAAACGTTTAACCCTGTAACTAGAATGATTACTATTAGGACACTTATTTCTTTAGCATCTATTAAAAACTGGAATATCTACCAAATGGATGTTAAAAATGCATTTTTAAATAGAGATCTTATGAAAGAAGTCTATATGAAAGTACCACCAGGGTTGTCTGTTCCTCAAGGAAAAGCTCTTAGACTTAAGAAGGCTCTTTATGGCCTCATACATGCTCCTAAAGCTTGGTTTAACCATTTTAGCTCTTTTATTTCTTATTATGGGTTTCATTGTTGTTTAATTGACACTGCCTTGTTTGTTAAGTATACTACTGCAGGTATCATAATCCTTCTACTGTATGTTGACAATATGATCATTACAGGTAGTGATAAGGAAGGTACTAGAGAATGTAAAAAATTACTACAAGAAACATTTGAAATGAAAGATTTAGGTTTTTTAATATATTTTTTGGGTATTGAGGTTGCATATTCTACTAGAGGATATTTTTTGTCACAAACTAAGTTTGCTACAGAGATCATTGCTAAACCAGACATAACATATGATAAGGTCACAAAAACTTCTAAAGCAGAAGGAAGCAAGATGAAGATTGATGATGGAGTTCCATTTGCCAATCTCAATCTTTATCGACAACTTGTGAGATCCTTGATGTACCTTAGCATCACTCGACCTGACATTGCTCATGCAGTTCATACTGTGAGTCAGTTTCAACATGATCCATCAACCATTCATATGAGAGTTGTTCTTTGTATCATCAGATATATTAAAGGAACAATAAATAAATGAGTATTTATGCCTCCTTAAACTTGATTGCTTATATTGATGTTGATTGGGGAGGAAATCCAAATGATAGACACTCAACTATTGCATTTTGTATTTTTCTAGGGGAATCATTCATCTCATGGAAGTGCAAAAAACAACAAAAAGTCTCATTATCCTCTAATGAACCTGAATATCGAGTCATGGCTTCTACAACTATGGAAATTGTCTGGCTTCGTCAAATGCTCCTCGATATGGGAACAAGGATAGAATAACCCACTGATTTATGCTGCAACAACAAAAGTTCTATCTACATTGCCAAGAACCAAACATTCCATGAAAGAACAAAGCATGTAGAGATGGACTGTTACTATGTTCATGAAGAATTTTTGAAGAAGACTAAACTTCCATATGTCTCCTCCGAGTTCCAGCTGGCTGATTTCTTCACGAAGCCTCTATGTTCTCCCAGATTCAACTTTCTCTTAGATAAAGTTTCGGTGATAGCACCGTAAATTTAAGGGGAGGTATTAAGAAAAATGCTTTCTTGGTATGATTGTTACCTCTTAATTAAGTATTATCTTAGTTAAGAGTTAGTTTAGAATTAGTTAGGCATTAGTTTAGGACGTAGTTTATTTTCTTTTCTCTCTATTATTTTATTTTATTTTTATTTTATTTTATTTTTTATTATTTTTGCTAAACTAGTCGTTGGCTGCTCCAACAACTCTATTAAGAGCCGTTGGAACTAGCCCAACGGCTAGTTCAGCTCCTCTCTCCTTATTCTTTCTTGTATATATTCTTGGAACAGTCTCTTGTAAGATAAGTTGCATTTTTACAGCCTTCACATATTCTATAGAATAAATTTTATCATTCTCCACTTGACCTTAGTGCCTTTTTATTGTTATATGCATATATTGTGACTGTTATAGTCACTTTTTATATGGTATAAGAGCCATTGGGCTGATTCTTGAAGCCTATCAAAGACTGTTACTGTTATTTCGAGTTGCTGGTGAATATCATCTCTTGAAGGCATTTGCCGTGGCTGCTCACCAATTGTTTTGTAAAATTTCTAGAAGAATTTCTTCTTGACTTCCTTGAAAATTATTGTTTCAAATATTGCTCTCATGGAGGATTCCAAAGTGTCAATAGAAGGAGGAAATTATTATGCTCCATACAAGGTTGATGGAACCAATTATACGTTATGAGCAAAATGTTTGAAAATGCATATCAAAGAAAAATATTTATAGGGCTTCATGAGAGGTACGTCTATCCCTCATTCTCTTAAGTTAACCAAAACAGAAAATGGGATTGAGAAATCACTAGACATAGAGGAAAGACAAAATGCCATGAATGAATATTACAAAAAATTAGGCGATTGAGAAACCAAAAATTCTAGGATTAAAGAATGGATTTATGGGAGTATTGAATCTAGGATTGCTCAAAATCTTATGTATGATGAAAACACTAGTGAAGTTTGGAAATATCCCAAGGGAATGTTTACCAAAAATGATATGACTTGAATGTATCTTTTGATTCAAAAAGCCCAAAGTATCAAACAAGGAGAGAAAAATTTTAGAGAATATTTTATGGAAATCTCTAGTACGTGGAATGAGTTAAATCAACTTAGTCCCACACTAGGGATGGATTGGAAGTGCCATGAGATTAGAAGAAAAGAAGTTGAGAAATTTAGGTTTTTTCAATTTCTTCAAGGACTACGACCCGAATTTGAACAAATAAGGTCAGCCCTTCTTTCCCTAGCCTCTCCTCCACTCATTCATGAACTCCTTACAAAGATAAGTGGAGAAGAAACTAGAATGAAACTATCTAAAGAAATGGATAATTATAGTGTTCTTATTTCAAAACAAGAAGAAGAAAGAGTCTTAGCCGCCTCTAGACCCGAAAACAACATCAAATCCTTTAGACCTCCTCACTTTAGAAATCAAAATAAAGGAGAATATAAAGTTGCTTGCCCTTTTTGTCATGAACTGGATCACATAAGACCTAGTTGTCCAAAGTTAAATAACAATGAAGGACAATCTCGAAATCTTAGAAGAAATCTTTTCAAAGGAGGAACTTTATATACTCAAGGAGGGAAACACAACCAGGGAATTCAATATCCTCAAGGTGGACAATACAACACTAGACAATTTGATCAAAGAAGGGCTGCAAATGTTGCAAATGAAGGATGTGATTTTTCATCAAACTCCTCAACGTTAAATCAAATCATGACGGCCCTTCAACCCATGATCAAGGAGTCAAATTCCAGAGCACTAACAACAACCGCATCCATCTCCAATACTCCCGGTATGTTTTCTTGGCTTTTAGATTTCGGTGCATCTTTTCATATGACACCAAATATATCATCTTTGACCAATTTTGAACAAACAAGAAAAGAATCAAATGTTGTTACCGCCGATGAAACTTTATTGAGTGTTAAAGGGATTGAGAATTTCGAAAAAGAATTTGAAAAACAAAATTTTCTTGTTCTTAGTTATGTCCCTAGATTTAATCTTAACTTACTTTTTGTGTCACAAATCTTTGATCTTGGTTTTGATGTAGTTTTCTCATCAAATAAATGTTTGGTGCAAGATCACCAAACCGGGATATTGATTGGGGAAGGTTTTAGAAAAGGGGACCTCTACTACATGGACAATTTACATATAAAAAAAAAAGTTTTGTCACTATGTCGAAAATGTAAACATCAATGTTTGGCACCAAAGATTAGGTCATCGAAACATTAGAAAATTGTCTATGATGAGCCCTATCAAGGACATTTGTATTGAGAATTTTAAATGTAATGGTTGTATACATGGAAAAATGAAATCCTTATATTTTGCACAAAGAAACTTCTTCTCTTATTTGTCTTTTGAGCTTGTTCGTTCTGATGTATCGGGACCATCTCCTATCATGTCAAAAGGAAGGTTGTCATATTATGTGATCTTTGTTGATGATTTCACTAAGTATTGTTGGATATATTTCCTGAGATATAAATTTGAAGTTTTTGAGATATTCAAAAATTTTCACAAGTTGGTACAAACACAGATCAATGCTAAATTAAAAATTTTAAGGATTGATTTGAGGGAGAATACATTTCAAATGAGTTCAAAAGATATTTGGAAAACTATGGAATAGTCCATAAAAAATGCTACTCAAGAACACCTCAACAAAATGGACTTTCTGAAAGAAAACATAGACACATATTTGAAACAACAAGAACTCTTCTTATTGCCAAAAATGTGCCTAAAAACTTTTGGGTTGAAACAACCCTTGCCTCTGATTATCTTATAAACAGAATGTCTTCAAAAACTTTAAACAATACAACCCCATTTGAAAAATTATTCTAGTATGAACTCGATTTTAATAGACTTCGTGTTTTTGGATGCAAATGTTTTGTTCTTAATGACAATACTGATAAATTAAGTTCAAAAGTTATTGAATGTGCTTTCATTGGTTATTCTGAGACACAAAAAGACTACAAATGTTATGATTTAGTCAAAGACAAGATCATAGTTTCAAGAAATGTAAAGTTTTGTGAAGATGAAAATAGATTTAAAAATTTTGGAGGGTCACAACATGATTATTCTTTTTTATTTATCTCTCTTAATGTGATGATGAAATGCATGACATTGATGATAATGATAGTAGAATTGTCAATGATATAATCACATATCATAGATGAAACCGACAACAAGATGTTGGTAATGAAGAATATCATGAGACTATTGAACTCCAACCAACTCCAACTCCAACTGAAGAAAACCTTAGAAGATCCACTAGAAATGTAAGACAAACCCAATAGGTTTGTATTTTATGAAACTTTTACCCCAACACATAGAGGTAGAATTAATGTCATTCATTCCCACTTTGAACCTTCTACTTTTAATGAAGCCTCCAAATATATTGAGTGGAAGAATGCCATGATAAAAGAATTGGACGCTTTGAGAAAAGCCTAAACTTGAGAAATGCTTAATTACTTATAGAGAAAAAGACTATTGGATGCAAGTGGGTATACAAGGTGAAAACTAAAAGTGATAGATCTCTAGAAAGATATAAAGTAAGGCTTGTTGCCAAATGATACACTCAAGAATATGGTATTGACTATGAGAAAACATTTGCCCCTGTAACTAGAATGACTACTGTTTGGACACTTACTGCTTTAGCATCTATTAAAAGTTGGAATATCTACCAAATGGATATTAAAAATGCATTTTCAAATGGAGATCTTTTAGAAGAAGTCTATATGAAAGTACCACCAGGGTTGTTTGTTCCTCAAGGGAAAGCTATTAGACTTAAGAAGACTCTTTATGGCCTCAAACAATCTCCTAAAGCTTGTTTGACCGTTTTAACTCTGTTATTTTTTATTATGGATTTCATTCTTGCTTAACTGACACTGCCTTATTGGTTAAGTATACTATTGCAGGTATCATAATCCTTCTACTGTATGTTGACGATATGATCATTACAGGTAATGATAAGAAAGGTATTAGTGAATGTAAGAAATTACTACAAGAAATCTTTGAAATGAAAGATTTAGGTTTTTTAACGTATTTCTTAGGTATTGAGGTTGCATATTCTGCTAGAGGATATTTTTTGTCACAAACTAAGTTTGCTGCAGAGATCATTGTTAAATTAGGCATAAAAGATGATAAGGTCACATAAACTTCTGAAGCAGTAGGAAACAAGATGAAGATTGATGTTGGAGTTCCACTTGCCAATCTCACTCCTTATCGACAACTTGTGGGATCCTTGATGTACCTTAGCATCACTCGACCTGACATTGATCATGCAGTTCATACTGTGAATCAGTTTCAACATGCTCCATGAACCATTCATATGAGAGTTGTTCTTCGTATCATCAAATATATTAAAGGAACAATAAATAAGGGAGTTTTTATGCATCCTTAAACTTGATTGCTTATACTAGTGCTGATTGGGGAGGAGATCTAAATGATAGACACTCAACTACTGGATTTTGTGTTTTTTTAGGGGAATCACTCATCTCATGGAAGTGCAAAAAACAACAGAAAGTCTCACTATCTACTGAAGTTGAATATCGAGCCATGACTTCTACAACTATGAAAATTGTCTCGCTTCGTCAAATGCTCCTCGATATGGGAACAATGAAAGAAGAACCTGCTAATTTATGCTGCGACAACAAGAGTTCTATCTACATGGCCAAAAATCAAACATTCCATAAAAGAGCAAAGCATATAGAGATGGACTATCACTTTGTTCGTGAAGAATTTTTGAAGAAGACTATCAAGCTTCCATATGTCTCCTCTGAGTTCCAGCTGGCTGATTTCCTCACGAAGCCTCTATGTTCTTCCAGATTCAACTTTCTCTTAGATAAACTTTCGGTGATAGCACCGTAAGTGTAAGGGGAGGTATTAAGAAATATGCTTTCTTGGTTTGATTGTTACCTCTTAATTAAGTATTATCTTAGTTAAGAGTTAGTTTAGGATTAGTTAGGCATTAGTTTAGGACTTAGTTTATTTTCTTTTCTCTTTATTTTTTTATTTTATTTTTATTTTATTTTTTATTTTTTTTTGGCTAAACTAGCCGTTGGCAGCTCCAACAACTCTATTAAGAGCCGTTGAAACTAACCCAACGACTAGTTCAACTCCTATCTCCTTATTCTTTCTTGTATATATTCTTGGAACAGTCTCTTGTAAGATAAGTTGTGTTTTTACAACCTTCACATATTCTACTGAATGAATTTTATCCTTCTCCACTTGGCTTAGTGCCTTTTTATTGTTATATGCATATATTGTGACTGTTATAGTCACTCTTTACAAAAGACGCTGTCTACTGCTAGGATGAGAGAGAGAGTTGTTGAAGAAACTTCTATCAGAAAATGAAAACCCCCACCTAATTGTTTTTCAGCCCTTGCAATGAGTTTGCTCAAGCCCATTGAGCGAGCAACAAGTCTGTGTTATAGCAGAAGTGTGAAGAACACAGAGTCAGCGTATCACTAACAACAAAGAGAGAGAGAGAGAGAGGACTACCTACATAGTAGGAGAGTGAGAGGGTGAGAGAGATGACCAAGGGGTTTGAGGCTGCGGTGGGGGTTGAGGCAGCAGCAGCGTGAGGCAGCGGAGGAGGACGAAGATGAGAAGAGGAAGATGAGGGGAGCCCGACGTGAAGTGGGAAAGATGTATCTAAAAATATTTCTTCGAAATTGTCCTTAACGGTCTCATTTTTTTTTTCGCGTTTGATGAAACAAAAAAAATTTAAAAATTTAAAAATTTATTTCTTGTTGAACAATGTATTTGTAGCCCAGCAAACGTGCCCTTGAGGAAGGTTAGGTTTCTCAATACAGAACCCAGTTTCGATGACTGGTAAACTTGAGTTGTGGAGGCAAAACATTGTCGGCATGCATCCAAACGACCTCATAGACATTTGACTTTTTCAAATCCGACCAAAATTTTACTTAATAAAATATATAAAAGTATATTTGGAAAATGATCAATAAAAGTAATATTAGATGGTAGCCACCGGACAACAACTGTTGATGTCTCACACTCTTGCTGCCCAAGAGAAGGGAAGACCATCTTTCGCCTACCAATTCGTTAGAGACTGGCAAGAACAGACGGAGATCGCTAAGGTGTTCTTGCACATGGCCGCCAAGAAGATGAAGAAATGGGCTGACAAGAATCGGAGATCGGCTGAGTTTCGAGTGGGAGACCAAGTTCTTGTCAAACTATACTCAGACCGCTCGGGTATCTTCCGTGGGAGACACCGAGCACTGATCCGAAAATATGAAGGGTCATTTACTGTGGTCAAGAGGATTGAGAAGCTAGCATACAAGTTAGACTTGCCGCCAGACTTCAAGGTGCATTCTGTGTTTCATGTATGCAACCTGAAGCCTTTCTATGCTGATGATGAAGACCCAGAGAGAAGCCAGCCGCTACGAGAGTCAATTGTGCAACGAGCGCCTTCAACCCGGCGGGCCACCAACCGACAGTTAGACCAAATCCTTCGGCACAAAGTCAACTACCTCAACGAACCGAAGCAATACTTGGTTAAGTGGGTATATAAAGTTCATCCAACATGGGAGTATGTTTTTCGTTTAAAGCAACACCATCCAGAAGAAGTCAGGATCTACCATGAAGCTGCTAGCGCCGAGGACGACGCTTGATTTGAAGGAGGGAGCATGTTCCCCTGCATCTAGAGTCTGTACAGTCATTTGTTTTGCAATGTACTTCATTTGTTTATGTTGAGTCTTTGTGTAATCTCAAGTGTTCACCTGTGTCGGAGCACCCTCCCAAAACCGGCCTAAGTGTAAGATTGAGATTCATTGTTTTAGATTGTCGGCATGAGAATTCTGTAAGTGGCTTCGACCATCCTTTGTAAGTAAAGTGTAAAACTTGTTTGCTTTCTCTCGTGATGTACTCAACTCTTTAAGGGAATATATTGCGAGGTTTCTTTCCACACTCTTTGTGTATTTTGTGTCTTGTGTTTTCAAAAAGATGTTCAAGTGATCTGCGGCCACTTGAACCAGGTGAAGGTTTGCGGCTTACTGACGAGAGTTTGTCGCACCGCACGGTCCGAAGGAGTCGGCCCGTGACAAAGACTAATCATTATAGAATTCCCACCCACTAAAAATATAAGAAACTCGTAGTGGTTTGTTGGTTTATACCACAGAATATATAGTCGTGAAAGCCCATGAAATTCCTGTTGTTCTATATGGATCAACAAACTTGGTACAGAGAGTGAGAGAGAGAGAGGCTTATAACATTCCAGCATTACTCCTGAATATAGTAGTGTAAACAAGGCAATGGAAGTCGATTTCGAGCTCAGCAATGGAAGTAAATACAGGATCAAGGTTGACTTCTTTGACACAGTTCTGGACATAAAAGAAAAGCTGGAAAAACGTTCCGGCATTCCTGTCAAGCAATAGAGCGTTCTCTTCAATGGCACAGCTATGGATGATGAGAAGGATGTTCAATTGTATGGGCCTGTGGGAAGGTTGCTACGTGGAGGTTCTTGTCAAGCCTGAAGCCGGGAAGCTTCAGGTGCACGTCAAAGGATTAGAGGACTTGATCTTCCTCAAATTCGACAAATCAAACACCGTCAACATCTTGAAGGAGGGAATTCACGAGCGAATCAGAGTGTCGGCTAACAAGCTTCTTCTTCTGCATCAGAATAAGAAACTTTCGAATCCAGTGCTCACTCTGGGCGAGTATGGCTTCTCCGATCAATCTCGGATAGATGTCCTAATGAAGCCGGATAAGCCTTTATCTCCGAAAAGACATAGCACCATGAATATAATAGTGGGACAAGCAAGGACTAATAAGGAGGTGTCTTCGGAAGTGAAGTCTACCGATACAGTTAGTGGTTTGAAGGAGAAGCTTCAAGCTCTGGGAATTCTGGCCGACGAACACTTCCTTGTTCACAACCAAAGTCCCATGTCCGACAAGAAGAGACTTGAATGGCATGGAGTCGAAGAAGGGCACATGTTAACCATCTTCCAAGCAGTGGCGGAGCCAGAAAAATTGGCTGGCGGGGGCTGGCGGAGGCTGGCGTGGGCAGGACAGTGAGAGGGAGGAAGAAGTTTTCTTTTATACCATTTATTATTTTAAATGGTATAAAAGAAAATTTTTTGAGCTGGCGTGGGCAGGTGCCCACACCTGCCCCACGCTGGCTCCGCCACTGCTTCCAAGGTTCTGTCACTTCGTCCGAGCCTGGGTCCTTAGTTTCAAAAATTGAAGCGAAATATTTCAAGACTGCAATTGAATTTTGTTTCCCAAAGAAGAAAAACAAATATCAAATTACATTTTTAAAAAATTAAGTAATAACTGTTGTTTTTCTTGATTGTTGTTTTTCTTGATAAATGATAAATAGGTTTAAAATTTAAATTTAGAACTTAGATAATTTTAAAATCTTCATTGATTTTTTTTCCCAAAATTGAAAGCTAAAAATAACCTTCAGATGGACATAATTTGAAATGTGTCAAATGATTATTTTTTTTAAAAAAAAAGCACATTTTAAAGGTAGCTTGAATGTTTGAACTCCCACTTCTGCTTTTCATATATAATTGCAATAATTGATTTGCAACACATTGTCTTTTAGCATTAAACTTAAAATTTATAATTAAACAATTAAACCATCGTATTGAATAACTTATAGGCAGAGTTATATGTGCATCATGCTAAAAGTTTTTTTTTAAAGTAATATGGCATTAGAATAATTTACCTAAATTATTAGACTACAATTACATAGATCGCTAAAGCATTGCATTTATGTAAATAGATAACAACCCATGTATAAATTATCACCGAAGAGAACATTAATCTCTCGAACAGGACAATCACTTTAGAGGTGAAAAGCTCGTATACAATCTTAGTAGATGTGAAGGCCAAGATCCAGGCGAAGACGGAGGATCGGGTCATTCCTCAGCACGAGCAGCGCCTGAGTTTCGCCGGACGGGCACACCCTCGCCCACTACGACGTTCAGGAGAAGTTCGCCCGAAGAATGGCTGGTGCTCCCACGGAGCGGTGATAGCACGTCGGTCATCGTCAAGACCATCGCCTGGTGGGTCGAATGGCTGGAGACGGTTCAGAGAGTGAACGCCAAGATCAAGCCGGAAACTGGAGTTGCACCACGAGATCGCCGTCAATGGCAAACACCTCCGAGATGGTCACGCCCTCGATGATTGTATCGTCCAAAAGGAAGCCACGACCCTTCGTCTTGTTCGTCGCTTCAATGGTGGTCTGCAACCGTACATCCACATCCGATGGGGATATTGATTGGTCACCGAAAACTGTTCTTCAATTTAATTTCTTTTCTGGGGATTGTTGTCACTGGAATCGGTCTTATTTCGCTTGATCGCCTTCCGTTTTCTCTTCTTCTTATTTCTCTACTTTAGTTTTGAAACATCCTCCACCATGGTCGAGCGGTCGATGACAAGACGATGATGAGCAGCGTGTTGTTCATATTGCTTTTCTTCCGTTGCATTGCGCAGCTTCTTACGCTATTTATATATCTCGAGTCTCTATTGCTTGCAGGACTGCAACTAATAAGTATTCGCGATTTAGAATTGGCTTGTGGAAATGTTGACCTATATGGACTTTGATAAAGGTTTCAGATTTTGTAAAGGCAAACACATGCAAATTTAACTGCTGAAATGGCCTTGTTGACGTTATTATGTCTTTTGCCGAAACAATTTCATGTCATGAGCATTATTCTTTACAAATTCATGGTTGCTGACCAAGAAATGTTGATAGGAAAAGGAATTAAGTGATAATTCAATGAAGAAACTGATTGGCTGAAATGTAAGGTTGAGATGTTAAAGGAGTAAAGTTTGAACTATAAGAACTCCAGTCAAGTTTGATTTATAAGAACCCGACTCATTTTATGGACTCAACTCTATTCCACTACATAATAATGTTGAAGTATAATGAGAGAATAGTTAAAAACGAATTAAAAGAAGATGGACTTGACAGAAACAAGTTATGTGAGTCAAATTTGAGCTCGAGCCTGTTCTAGACTCGAGTTCGAGATGAGTTGGGCCGTGTACAACCGATAGGCCCTCAACGTTTTTATTCAATTCTTAAAAAATTAAAGTATTCAACGGACTTACATAAAAAAGTGAAGTTGTTTTATGTCATTTTTGGGGCATCAAAATTTTATGCATAAGTATGGTTAATAATAAAAATACTCCAGATTAATGAAAAACAAAACATTTTGTGAAGACAATTTTTTTTTCAATAATATCAAAAATATCCCCTTTTTGACCCAACTCACAATGACAAAAAAAAAAAAAGTGGTGTTATCCACATTTAAATAAGGCCAACAAAGGCAGCTAGGATTTGCCCTGGAAATCCAACACTTCCCATCTATGTCACAATGGTACGGGTACGAGTTCGGATACGGGGTACATGTATATGTACAACATTTTTTAAAATCTTGGTACGAGTACGACAACTATTATATATAATTAATGCAAAAAAATAATTATTATATATAATAAAACCACGAGTTGTAACAAAAATGCCAAAAAAAAGAAACTCATAATGTATAAATTATTAATGTTTCATCTTGTTAATGAAACTTCTTATATTAAAGTAAAAACAAAAAACAAAAAAAAAAGTAAAGGATAAGTCATTTTTTTTAGTTATAATGTAGTTTGAATCTGGTTTCGATCCGGATCCAGATCCAAACGTACCGGGCCGTACCGGTATGTGGTACGCCACCAATTGGGCGTAGTACCATTGTGACATAGCTCTCCATAATTCTTAAAAGTCCGGTAATTGTTAAACATGAAACGGTGACAACAAAATTGAAACGACCTGCCCCGTTGCGCCGATGTTTTTTTCCCTTAGATCAAGATTCTCTTGATTTTTCCTTATCGTCGTGGAATACTGAACGATTTCTCCTTCCTGCATTTGCATGGCATCAAAGTCACTCTTTAACGTCTATAGGTGTGCATTCCTTGCGCGATCTGCCCCGACGAATCTTGTCTTGAGACACCTTCCGCCTTCTTCGCCACCTGCATTAGGAAATCCTTCGGGAGGGCTTAGACAAGATGCGACTTCGCCTTCTTGTCATTCCTTGTGTCGACAGCCACACCAGCCGTCGGCTCGACTGATCCTCCGTCATGGCCTGAACCCTAATCACCCAATTGGTGTAGTTAGTCGTCCTGAGTTGTGGATACACGTGCTCTTATACCAAATGTTGGCGTGCTCCCTTGATTTACACTCAATTTCATTGTTTTTGAAAGGACAAAATGAGGAGGTGAGGCTGCAACGTACCAAGGAGAGAATGGAGAGGTGCCGAGAGAGGGAGCAGAGTACGACAAGGGTAGAGAGAGGGAGAGCGTGCAAGGATGGCAGGAGAGAGAGCGAGAGTGTACAAGGATGGCAGGAGGGAAAGAGAGAGCCAGGGCAAAAAAAACTTTTCTTGTTTTTCTGTCATCCTTTTCAGCCCGCTTATCTCTCAACTACGATAAGGCTAAATGAAGAAAATAATTAAGTTTAGTAACCGCTGGTCGTGCTTTCCCACGATCTTCTCCTCCTCAACTTTTCACTCCCACCAATTTCTCCATTCCTCTTTTACCTCCCCACCACCATTTGGAACCGACGGCTCACTCACACTTTCACACACACTTTCACACAGGAGAAACAATGGAGGTGGTGTTTGAGGTGTGCAACAACAGGTACACGACGATAGAGATCGGCTTCTTTGACACGGTGGAGGAGATGAAGGAGAGGGTGGAGAGAAAGCATGGCTTCCCCATCGCCCGCCAAACTCTCGTCTACAATGGCAAGGTGCTGAAAGATGAGCACGACGCGGAACACTACGAGATCTACGAGGGCTGCCTCATTCGCGTGCTCCTGGAGCCCGAGAGGCGGAAAGTGCAGGTCGTGGTGAAGAGGCCCACCCGGCAGTACCCTCTGGAGGTCGATGTCTCCGACACCGTGGGCCTCTTGAAGGAGAAGATTCAGGAGTACGAGGGAGTCCAGCCCGGCCGCCTGTTGGCGTCGCACTCAGGCGTGGAAATGGAGGATAACCGGTGCCTCGCCGAGTATGGCGTGTCGGACCAGTCCGAGATCAGCGTGGTGTTGAAGCCCAATACGCCCACAAAGATGATGAGGGTGTTGGTGGAGACGTCAAAGGGAGGAGTGAAGATTCCGGTGGACGTGAATCCGTCGAGCACGGTTCACGACCTGAAGATGAAGCTGGAAGACAAGGGCATCGCGCCCAACGAGCATTTCTTTGTTTACAACCACGACGTCATGTACGACAACCGAACGCTGCGTTGGCATAGGGTTCAGGATGGAGACACTCTCTCCGTTTTCAAGGGCAGTGTCAGTGGTGGAATGTAGGCCATTGATTTACAAACAACCCCAGCTTTCTTTTTGGTAGTTAGATGGAGATTTTACTTCTTCTTCTTCTTGTTCTTCTTGCTGTTTTTCTTCTTCAATTCTTCTTCTTCTTCTTCTTGCTGTTCTTCTTGCTTCTTCCTGTTGTTTCTTCTTCTTCTTGCTGTTTTTTCTTCTGCTTCTTCTTCTTCTTCCCGCATTTATGATTGACGTTCAATCCCCACAATATGCCTCTCGTTAGCCAGTAGGTCGAGGCTGCCCTACGGCGTGAACTCCTCGAAAAGAAATAAATGTATTTGAGGTATTTAATTTACCAGTGAGAGGGGGCCGGATGACATGACATTGGAATGTTTATGTTCATTCAAATACATTCTACAAGTCTGGCCCGCCGGCGGTTCGATCCCCTGTCTACCTTGTAATAATAATAAAAAAAAAAAGTATGAGAAGACTAAACACACAGCTACGACAAAAAATTAATCAAGTTTGCCGCCACTCAACTCAGGTTCGTTTATAATAAAGAACCACATGGCCTATTTGACTTAAAAAGTTTAAAACGTAAATTTGAAGCGAAATATTTCAAGACTGTAATTGAATTTTGTTTCCCAAAGAAGAAAAACAAATACCAAATTACATTTAAAAAAAATTAAGCAATAACTGCTGTTTTTCTTGTTAAATGATAAATAGGTTTAAAATTTAAACTTAGAACTTAAATAATTTTAAAATCTTCATTGATTTTTTTTTCCCAAAATTGAAAGCTAAAAATAACCTTAAGATGAAAATAATTTGAAATGTGTCAATGATTTTTTTTTCAGAAAAAAACACACATTTTAAAGGTCGCTTGAGAAATAAGAATATTTGAACTCCCACTGCTGCTTTTCATATATAATTGCAATAATTGATTTGCAATACATGGTGTTTTAGCATTAAACTTAAAATTTCTAATTAAACAATTAAACCACTGTTTGAATAACTTATCGGCAGAGTTATATGTGCATCCTGCTAAGGTGGAATGCAAATTAAGCAAGCTCTATGAACCTTGGGATAATGGGCATAGGACGAGGCGGCAGCCTCTCTTTGGGAAGGTGGAATGAACTACCTACGCTGAAATAAAAAATAAATAAAAAATTTATTTAACCTTACACTTTCCACCAATTCACTATGAATATTCTTTAAGTTATGCCAATTTTATTCTTTAGCAATTCAGTCGGACACCATTTTATTCTTTTTTTAACGTTTACTTAAGGGAGATCGCCTTCGGCGTAAAACCCCCAAACCATATCCTTATGCCTCCAAGGTTCTGACTTACTTTGTCATTTAACTTAGGTGTCATGCTAAAAAGCAGCAACTTACATAACACATAAGATAGCAGTGACCTAATCAACACATCCCACTTCCATGTCTGACTTGATTAAGGTGGAAACGTAATGAATCGATCATGTATATGTTTGGATAAATTGTACAAGCACAATGTGAGAACAAGCAAAGGTTTGAGAACCTTGACCAGACAAATTTTAAAATGAATAAAGAATCTTCACAGGATGTACAAGATCTATGGGCAACAACAGAGAAAAAAAAAATTTCTCCGTATTCCCATGTACCAATTTGGGGTAAACCAACCATATCATAATGGAAACAACAGCAATTTCAGAATCCAGTATCGATATGCTATTTCCTCCTCATTCTGTAAGTTTGAACTTCCATATTTCTCTACATGTAACACATACTGCAGCAATGCCCAGCTTCACACAGTATCAAGCAACAGAATACTCATGCTAGTTGTGATCGATGGGCTGAGGCATCCCATGCTAAGCTTTTCATTTTGGAATGAAGTTTGTCAATTGTCATGGTCTTTTCTGCCTGAAAGCAATGACCCGAGCCATCCAATGCTATGCTTTTCATGGATGAAGAACCCACAAGTAAAGCATGTCAATCTTTATGGTCTTTGTCCATTGTTTCAGCGAACCTATCTCTTTCAGTAAGTAATCCTGTAGAAAACTGTCATGGCATGAACTATCTGTTGGCTCAGCAACATGCTGGCCAAGAATACTTCCAGCAACACCACCAACCACGTTGCTCCATGGGTTTCACTTGAGGAAGTAGAGGAGGGACAGGAGCTTCATCTTGTACCTTGAGAGATGGATTCTTACTACCTGCTGTCAAACTGCAAAGGGAAAATTAGTGTTGATTACTAACATAAGAATGAACAAATGAGAAACATAAATGAATATGACAATCCATGTCCAACAAACGAAAAAACGGCATCCTTTAGATCCTGGCTGGAATACAGCAACAATGAAAGAGGATGTAAACCATCCAATAAGCACGGGGGCACAATATGATCAACCATAGGGCCAGCATCATATTAGATATGTGAGAAATCTTGCCATTCCATCAGGGAGCAGGAAGAAAAAATCACATATCATGTATGTTTCTGTATAACTTCCCAGCAGTGTTCTGTATAACTTCCCAGCAGTTTAGAAGATGGACAGCATTGACCACTGATGCCTCTGTGACAACTGCATAAGTAAAATTATGCACCTATTGGAAAAAAAATTTGCACAAGTCAGAAGTTTGAGTTCCCATTTCTTGCGGCGATGAGATTTCCTGCAGTAACATGTAACACACTTACATACATACTCAAGAAAGTACGTGTATGCATTCATGTATATATATATATATATATATATATATATATATATATATATATATATATATATATATATATATATATATATATATATATATATATATATATATATATATATATATATACGAGAGAGAGAGAGAGAGAGAGTACATTGGAAATGCAAAGGACTGGACGCTGGCACCACTGGAATCAGAGGGGCGTGCCATGCTAGTGGTACGAGGAACAGCTAGAGTCGTTGGAAGGGTTCCTCCTCCCACAATCTTTTCTTGGAGAAGTGCAGCATGTTCAGAACTTGAAATAGCATGTACTTCTGGCTGCTGTTCCCCTATTGGCGAAGCCTTTTCAGATTCAATGTCATCATGAAATGTTTCCTGCATAACTGCAGCAGGAGCAGCATTTTGATCAGCACAAATATCAGGGCTCTGATCCCCTGATACTGTATCTTTTTCAGGTGTAATGCTGTGGCCAGGACCAGAAATAAGACCATTTAGGTCACCAGACTTAACAAAATTAAAGACATGGTCCCTTGAGAAACTTGCAGTTCCAACTTGGATGCTAAACATTGACTCATTAGAAGCTACACTCCACTCCACATCGATCGAGCTCTGACGCCTTGAGAAGACCGATGATGGAATTCGACCTGGGTCATAAGTCTCTGCTTCACTATTTGTTTGGCACAGGCGAGATTGTTCTGCAAAACCCAGGTAGCTGCCATGATCATCCATTTGCAAGACATCTTTATGCTCGACTATAAGGTGGTTTGCTTCATGTGGCAGCTCTGATTTAATCATGTAACTTTCTTCTGCACTTGTCTGAACCACAAGTTCACCATTTTCAACTTTGGAGCCCGTGGAAGTTTTGTCCTCAACATTAACATCAACTGGAGAAAGAGAAGAGTTACTCGATGTTGACGGATTATCATTCAGGACATTCCCAGGTTCAATTGATACAGATAGTTCATCACCTCCATCGCGCTGATAGTCAGTAATGAGCTGCACACTGTCAGAGTTTGTCTTAGAACTGTTCTTCCTGCCACCATCATTACCACCTTTCTGGTCTAAATCGATTGGCTCCTCTGATTGACGTAGCACTTCCATGTTTTCCTTGCCTGAATCCAAGGTTTTAGAAGGACTTCCTAAGTCACTTGCTTCGAGTTGAATGAATTCTTCAGATGAAGAGTCTGATATGGGAATAGAATTTTGAATCTCCTTCCCATGATCGCCTCCTGCTATTAACTTCTCGGCTGAAGTTGGTGTTTTTTTCGCCTCTTCATCCACCATAGTAAATCGAACAGAGACCCTGGCATTTCTAATCTTCCTCCTGTACTGAAATCACGATCTTCTATTACGGGATTTTAAAGTAAAGACCCTCCAATAGCATATTGTTAGAATGTCAGCACATTAGAAATCCAGTACTTGGACCAAGTGCATGTTTTTCGTTTTCAAGAAGTCCATTAACCCTTCTCCTCAAAGGCATGCCAAAACTAAAAAATCAGTAGGAACTAGACAAGGTAGACGAGGGGACATGATTTACTCAGATGCTTTATGTAAAGGGCACCACCATACGCATTAAAAAATTCCCTTTTCGTTTGTGAAATTTGATCAACAGCAATTAAAAAATAATTTTGAAAAAAAAAAAAAGTTCATCTTCAATCCGATCCAAGAACAGCAGAAAGTTTTGTATAACTATAGAAGTAAATGTACAGCAGCATTTCAAATTTTCAATAGGAAAGAATGCATATTATTCCAATTACGGATGCCACCCAACAGGAAAAAAAAAAATCAAAACCCAGACCAATTATTGCTTGTAAATTACGAGAACCATGCAAGTAAAAGTTTGCATAGCACATGCAACAATGTTGGCCCTTCCTCATGTATCAAGCGATTACCACTTCATTCTGTAGTTTTTCTTTCGACAGAGAGAACGTGCAAAAACATACAACAAAAGCAGCCGCCACGATTCAAGAACCGCGCAGAATAATCGACTATAGAAAGACAGCCAAAACATCGAGAAAAAGACTAAAAGCATGGCGACAACATGAAAATGGCGATCTACCCGAACTGCCCACAAGAGAATAGCCGTGAATAAGCAAGAAATAAACGCAAACTCGACAAACAGAGGCATAGAACCACGACAAAGCATCATGAAGAAGAAGAAGAAAGAGAAAAATGAGAATCGAGGAACTTACCAGAGCCGCCGAAACCTATTGCTTCTTGTTGCTGAAACCATTGGCACGAGGGCAACGACTTCCCAACTTCTAACGTTAAATTGACTGGATCCTCCCTAGAGAGGAGAATGGGAAAAAGCCGGCGTCGGAGGAGAGAAACAGAGAGGGACGAGAAACAACAGGTGTTGTTCCTTTCGCCGACGAACATAGCGAGACAGGGAACGAAACAAAGGCAGACAGAGGAGGTTGGCTAAATTTGGAGAGAGAGAGAGAAACGAACCAAAACGCGGCCTTTCGGCATGCAAAACTCGCTGTCAAACGGGTCGGGTTTGTGCCCGACCAGGGTTTCTGATATCCGTTTGAACAACTTCGGGTTTGGATTTCCAGTTCGGATCGAGTCTCGAAATCTAATTCTGGAACCAAAGTTTTCAAAGGACAATTAAGGATGTATAGTTGTTAAAAATCAATATAAGTACAAAAGTTCAGATTCGTCGGGTCGGTTAGCTATCCAAGCAAGAAGATGGACCCGAATAGCAATTTACGGTAGAAGCTTTTATGCCCATACAATTGATCCGGGCCGGGTAATCCCACACAAACTTGACACATTGGCATGTACCGGTTAATTTTTTTTTTTTTTTTTTACAACGGTAACTAATTGTGCAGTAATAAATAGACGGTGCCATCCTGAAAAAGCTCCTTTCTGGTGTTTTTGTCTGGCAAAATTACTTCTTAATGCGTAGGGGCATCTTTTGACCAATCTCAAATATTTCTTAAGAAGAAAAAGAAAGAATGGTCAACATAAAAGCAATAATAAGAAGGCATTGCAATTCACAAAAGGCAAGTAAATCTTTCCCTTTATCTTCCTTATTGTTATGATGCATTGATTTAAAAAGTATATTATGGCATTTGAAAGTAAGTACAGGTGTGTTTGATAATCTCCGATTTGAAATCGGAAGTTGATCCGAAATCCCTTTTTATGTGGGTCTCACAAAAAACACTTAAAAAAACAAAAAAGAATTTAAGATCCTCAGTATGTGCCCAAAATCTTGTATCTTGAAGTCTGATGGGAGGAGATATGGCAGCAAATGGTCAGTTACGATCCTTTATATCACCTTCAATTTCAGGTCTAAGGTTCTCTACAAACGCCATTAAATGTGTTCCTCTTTTCTTCCAAAAAGAAAGCAATTTGATCAATTTAAAAAGCTTTTGATCAAAGCTTGGAGCAATGTTCCTATCATCAAAAACTTACTACGTTAAGTTTATTTAATAACCTCAAATGAAATCCATACTTTTTTTTATGGTTTAAACAAACAGTGGATTCTCAGATCTAGGTTGAGTAGTAAACTTTGTAGACACCGTTTACTGTGAGTTGTTTCCAATATCTTCCCAGTTGGGATATTGTGTTTCCAACATTTCGAAAAACTTTGTTCTTGTTTGATCTTGCTTTTGGTTTGTAAATACACCGTTTACTGTGAGTTGTTTCCAATATCTTCCCAGTTGGGATATTGTGTTTCCAACATTTCGAAAAACTTTGTTCTTGTTTGATCTTGCTTTTGGTTTGTAAATACTGTAATCCTTGTATTCTTTCCCATTAAGTGGGAAGGGAAGGGAGAGCGCCATGTTATTGGGTGATTCAGCCTCATCGTCGTCCATCGTCGGGTGATCTTTCAGACATTACATATCATCTTTATGGCGATATCACATATTTGAAGATCTGTTACACAGTTAAGAGGAGGCGAGAAGGATGTTACCAGGAGATGAAAAAGAAGAATGCTCCTCCTTTCATGAGGAGGAATCTTGCTTCTTATACCAAGTTTGATTCATACAAAATTGGTTGCATTAGAATGACAGTTCTCTTGTGCCGGTTGTACATTTATCGAATAAATGATTATATATAATGAAATTTCTTGTGCATCCTTAGATTTTTATCCAACAAAATGAGTTGAATTAGCAGCTCTTTCACAGGTAACAGACACTTGCAGTGAGAGTAAAGATGTAGAGCAGGGCATCAATTTATTAAATCTCAAAAGCAAATGAACTGTTTACTGTTGAAAACATAATAACAGAAGGACAATTTTACTAAACTGTCTTCTTTCCCAGTTCGTCTAGTTAACGAAGCAATATCGAAAGCTTCATGGCGCTCCGTCGTGTTCACTTCTTGCCTTCAAATGTTTTCGCCGGAAATCAGGCTGGAAAGAGACCAGCGTCTTGAGACTTTGATTCCAGAACCTGCAGAAAACATTAAAAAAGAATTTTTTCTTCATATATAGCAGATTCATATTGCAGATAAAACATTAAATTTTTTGATAAAAACGTAGCAATGCAAGCAAATTAAAATAAATAACTATTACCAATATCAAATTAATGAAATAACCTCAGGGTTTCAATGCATATGGATGGCGTAGACTAACTCTAGATGATTAATAAAGCTCTGTCACATATACAAAAGCAAGTACCTTCGTCTGCTGCTGATTTACCTCATGCATTGGCAGAGCAGCAGTCTTCCTGTTCCTTGCGAGCAAGCCTCTAGAAACAGGAGACATCATAAGGTCTGTTGGACTCCTGTACCTATAAACATTCACAAGAAAAACAAAAACTAAATAAGATTTGAGAAGAAAAAAACTGATACAGTAAGCTAGGAAGAAGAGGAAGTGAGTAAATGGTCGAAACCAAGTTCCCTAAAAATCAGAGACCCTGCAAATCTCCAGACAATATCAAACGATCAATCACATACTTGGACGATATTTTTAAGCTGTTCGATATGTTTTCTGACGAGTTCTCGCCAAGATGGAGACCGGAAAACTCGCGATATCTTAAAATTCTTTTTGGTGTCTTGAATTCCTAGAAAAATATTGGCTAACAGAAGCACATAGAAATGCATATAAAACTATGAAGAATCTGAAAATGGCGGAGATATTTTGTTCTTATTCTCGCTAATTTCACGATATGAAGAAAATTGAGGGCGAGTTGCCGCAACGGTGCCTGCAATTATTGGGCCAAGAAACCCTTGATTGAAACCCGATTGAGATTTTACCTTTCGAGATATTTGAATGCCTTGCGCTTAGGAACGTCAACGGGATCAGGCGAGCTATTCTTCTGAGCATTGTCGGCTGTAAGCGGCGGCCTCTGATCAGCGTCGGCCGGCGGCAGTAGTACCGGCGTTTTCTCTGCCGGAGACGCATCTTGCTGTTGAGTCTCTTGAACCGGGGGGATGTTGAGCTCCTTTCCCATGTGGGGACTCGTCAGAGCTCTTTCGATGTCAGCCATGAATTGGGGAGAGGAATTAGGGAGAGGAGAAGAACAATGAACAGATTACAGATTGACAAAGATCGGCAAGGCCTCACAGGATAAAAACCAGAGAGAGACAGAGAGATGACCGTTGGAGGGGTTCAGGCTTTCGTATCAGAGGAGACGGTGGATTTAAACGTCCCCAACGGTCAAAATTTCATCCGTTGGGTTGAGAGGTTGTGTTCCAAAGACAGAAATATCCCTACTGAAAAAGAGGAATTGCTAGGTACCAACCTTACGTCCTTAGCCGGTGACGGCTTTGGATGAATTAGCGAAGTTTCGTTTGATCTACTTAGAATTCTGGAATTTTAAAATCAAAATACTCATTTTATTGGTATCAAAGCCTAGTACGCTCTTGGTGTTGTAAAAAGCATTAAATGATGTCTTTTAATTTAAAATATATGTTTTATAATAAATAGAAATCTTAAACCCATTATGATATTCATTTTAAGTTGAAAGCATCTTCACTGAGCATAATCTCAAATCAATATGTTTAATATAAAAAGATTGCTAAACTCATAAACGAAACTATTATTTGATAATGATCACTTATTGCAAATTATTAAATTAAGTGACCCATATTATTTTTCATTAAAAAAATATCTTATTTAATGATTTTTGCTCATTTCATTGAGTTGATTAAAGTATTTTGTGTTACATCTGTAAAAAAGAGTGTTCAATCAAATATTAGATAATGTATTAAATCGAACAATTTGTTATTTTGCTATTTGTTTTCAAATTTGTGAATTATGTGTTATATATCAAATACATAAAACTTTTGGATAAGAATTTATTTGATAAATTGAGTTCAGCAGTTTTTTTATATTAAATATATTTATTTAAAATTATACACAGTGAAGAAGATTTCAACTAAAATGAATATCATAATGTGTTTAATATTTATTATAAAACAACTTTTTTATGAGTTCAAGAGTTTTTTCATATTAAATATATATATTTGCGATTAATTTTTATCTTTTTAAAAATACTAATTTTATTGAAATTTCTTGATAAAAGTTTATTATTATTATTTTAATTAAATAAATACATTATTTATGATATTTTGTTTAGTTGATGCCTTGACTATAGTGGTTTGCTTGATTACACAAAAATGCTTAATTAAATACAAATACAATATTAATGAATTAGTTTTATATGATATAGTTTCAAATACTTTAAGTTAAATGGTGTACATAGTAACTATATGACTATTATTATATGCAACTTCATAAAAACCATCAGCTCTTAATGAGAATATACCTTCATATACATTTTATATTCTTCATATGTCATAACTTTAAGTTGGTGCGTTTGGTTAGACCTTTTGCCTAACCATTCATAGGCCGGACACCAACTCAAACTCTCAGGTTCGGATTCGGATGTCAGCACTTGCGTTTCGGATTCAGATATCAACTCACGGTTTGGATTTGGATATCAAGCTGTAATTCAGATATCAACTCAGCAACTCACGGTTCAGATTCAGATATCAAGTCAGGATTCAGATATACTTGTTAAGATGGTTAAGTATCTGATTAGATATTTACTTAAAACCGAATACGAATCCGTATCTGATCGGATAAGATTAAATATCCGATCAAATATTTACTTAAAACCAAATCCGATCCGGTTTCTCAATCGGATGTCAAATTGCTAACCATATCTGATTTTTTACAAGTGATTCGGATCGGATATCCGATCTGAATCCGATCCGTTGACATCCCTATTTAGGGTTGTGATCTTCCTTTGCCAAAATCTTACTATTGGTTTGTGAATGAGTTTTCACCTTTTTTCTCTAATGTTTCTTGAAATCTTTTAGTTCCCTCTTTATGGGACGTGGATAAATCTCTAGGGTTTGAAATTTTTGAAAAGAAAATTGCAGATCCCTCTAACAGTTTGGTTCCAATAAGTATATCTGTCGCCTCTTTGTCTTCCTTTTGCATTCATGTGTACATTTCCAATTCGTGTAGATAAAAATTCATTGCTCTAAAATAAAAATTAGTGTTGTCGTTGCTCCTTTCCCTTTGTGGACGGTGAATGATTCACCACTGGTGGCCAGAAGAGGATAGACAAATCAATAATTTGAATGGCATAGTCTAGTCCATTGGTTTTTATATCATCAAGATGGACAATCACTCACACACACACACACTCTCTCTCTCTCTCTCGCACACACACCCATATTTGTGCCATAGAGATGCAATGGATTTGTGGTCTCTACCATCTTGAACTTTTAGTCATTTTTATTATGACTGCATCCGAACTTTTCATTCTTTTCTCCAAGAACCATTTTTGGGGAAATTCAAGCGCTTTGTAAAAGAGCTTTTATAAATGAAGCTAGTCGAAGAGGAACTTTCAACAATCGCTTTGGAGACTATGACATGCATACAGTTTCATGACTGCATTTTGGTGACCATAAATTTCATTTTATGTCAATGAAATAAAACACACTCACACTTTATATGTTTGGTGAGCAGGATTAACAATTTTATCATTGTTTTGATATCTTGTAAGTATTTCTCAAGAAAGCAAAAATTTAGTCAGTTACACTACTGTTGCTAAGATACATGGGTCTACTACAATCTGGCTGTAGTGATCACGTTTGTTACCTTAGCATCTTTTGCCTTAGAGTTCTGCAATCAGTTTCATATGGCTTATTTCTTGACAATTGTGTAAAAGATATTTGCTGTTTTGACTGCTACATCTCACAAGCTTGGTTTCAGGCTCCATGTTTTCGTTCTGCAGCATTTGTTCTCACTGGTGTGCCCTTTTCTATCTATATTTATTCATTCCTTGTGATATACAACTTATTTTCCATGGCAATAGCTTTTGATTTTTACTTTTCAACATTGGAGGAGGTAGCGATTCATGTTTCTTTGTTTATCCTATATCAGGTTACAAGTAGCTTACTGCTTTTATGTCTAGCGAGGAGTTATAACTGAATTGTTGCTGAGCTGATGACATTTTGTGCAGACGTCCCCTCATCATGAGATGCTTGACGAAGCATAAAAGGCAGGCTAGATGATTTAAATGGTTTTTGTTTGTTGTATCATAGTTGAACAGTTAAAATAATTATACCAAGTCTGCTGATGCTGTAAATTTTATTTGTTTGCATGCCTTTTTCTGTAAAGATAATAAAATACCATTTACCGCCAAATGTTGTTAAAGGTGTTTCCTTAAGATAAGTATAAATTTCATAATGGCTCATGCTAATGATTTGGAAAAGAATGCAATTTATTTCTGCATCTCCAAAAGCCAATGAGCTATTGAAACATGATAGTTTCACAACTTGGCCTCTTCTCAGTATGACACAAAATCAATCATCTATTATAAAGCTAATATATCATATCTCTTTTTTGAGAATAGTTGTTGTTTTAGTCTTTTTTAGTTCACAATTTCACACATTTTATTCATAATTGAGAGAAAACTCCACGATTATATCCTCCCGGTCAAACCCTAAGTCCTGCATCCTCGGTTTTGTGTGCAATTGAATCCATCGTGAGACATATTAAACCAAAAAGAACGGATTTTGGTTAGCGATTGTCCTGTGAGCACACTGCTCTTTAATTTTGTCTTTGGTATATAATCAAAGGTTGCAACTTAATATGTCATTTAGAAATATGGCATTCGGTTGTGTTTATCTTCAAACCTAAAATTGGTTTAACCACTTGAGAATCTTATGTTGCTAGCTCATGTTCTCAGATGTTGGAGTTTATTTAAAACATGAAGGTCTGCTTGTTCTGCTATTTTTGAATTTCTCGGAATTTGCAATTCTTAATTAAAATCTTCAAAGTTTATGTCGATTTGTGTGCTGATGGATGTGGCAGTCTTGCATATATCGTACAATTTTTTTGCATTTTTCTTCATATTTCCTAATTCTTTTTGTGCATCTCAGGTTCAACTCATGACTTCCATCAAGAAGCTGTTGGATCCCAATGGAATAATGAACCCATACAAATGTTCTTCCTCAATCTCTACTTTGATGAAGGTAATATAACTTTGGTTGACTCCAGAGTTCCTTGTTTTACTCTCCTTATATCATATTTTTTGAAAGTTAATGCTTATGTGTTAGCATAAAAAATTACTCTGTGTTCCTTTTTTGGATGATAATTGACAATGTGTTCTTGTTTTTCAAGTGCCCATGTCCACAAAATTAACATCGTCATTGCTCTATACAGAAATAAATAAAAATTAGCATCATCGTTGCTCCTTACCCTTTGTGGACGGTGAATGATTCACCACTGGTGACCAGAAGAGGATAGACAAATCAATAATTTCAATGGCATAGCCTAGTTCATTTGTTTTTATAGCATCCAGATGGACAATCTCTCTCTCTCTCTCTCTCTCTCTCTCTCTCTCTCTCTCTCTCTCTCTCACGCACACACACCCATATTCGTGCCATGGAGATGCTATGGAAATGCTCTTTCAGTTCTTTGTCTGTTTATCATTGTAGCATTTAAAAAAAGGGTAAATCTTTTCATATATTTTCTCTTTCCATTTTGAAGAAGATTTTATAGAAGGGAAAACACAATAATTAAGCCATCATGTTTTTTTTTTTTTCGTTTTCATGGATCAAACATCGGCTCACAATAAATTTCATTTGATATCAATGAAATAAAACACACTCACACTTTATATGTTTGCTGAGTATGATCAACAATTTTATCATTGTTTTGATATCTTGTAAGCAGTTCTCGAGAGAGCAAAAATTTAGTCATTTACACTACTGTTGCTAAGATACATGGGTCTACTACAGATCAAGGCATCATCAAGCTAATGAAACAAAAGGCTGATTTTAGGTGAAAGAGTAAAAGGCAGTTGTGCTACAACAGTGAAAATGGGGAAAAATCCCTTGCCTAGATAAAATGACATAACAGTCTTATTTTTGTCATTCTTTATAGATCTTCAGAGAAATTTTTTAGATCATCTAAATATTGGTTGTAAAAGGTTTGAAACCTTTAAATATTCAGCATTTTTACTGTTAAAAATGCATAGATAAAATGTTCAGATCTTTTGAGTTTTCAGAAACTGAAAGAGATATTTTGAGTGGTAAGTTGTCTGGAAACTTAATTAATGTTTAAATACAAAAGAAAGAATTACTGTTGATTTTGGGTATCCAAAAATATAAATTTGTCTCCATTTTTTTAGGTTTTAGACATGAGTCATCACAATCTTCATGCACTCAATTCATTGTTTCTGATTAATTTCTTCTACATATATAACTCAATTTTAATTAGTCTGAAGTTCTCTTTTATTGCTGAAATACTTAAAGCTAGTGATGGGCGCTTGGCATTTAGACTAAATAAATTATATGCCCCTGGAAGCATGGGTTCCTTTAGTAGGAGGCCTACGTGATGAAACTTTTTATTTTTCATTAAAGTATAGGCAGCTAAGCTACAATTGTTATTGGATAGTTTTGCAACTGCTAGAATCGATGAGGAGAAATGTAAATGAATGAGTGTTAGTTTGCATGACATAAAACCGAACAATGACATATCCACAAAACAATGATGCTGAGGCATTAGATGTTTCACGACGAAATATATATTAGTCATTTTTGCCAAGCGATTGAATATGGATCAAATCAAATATAAGAATTTCTCTGTTTATTTAAAGGTGTATTTATGGGTTTGCACGTGAGATAATACTAGAGGCAACACATGCAATTGTATATGCATGTTTGATCATTGATGATGAAGATAATGGAATACATGGTAACTGGGTTTGCTCTACTTTATCCCTTATTCTGTAAGTTTACTTTAAAAAACCTGAAAAGTAATAACTTTACAATTTTTGAAATTTTGGCAGGATTTATTGTTTGGTTGTAAAGTTGAGAAGATGATTCACCTCTTCGTGGTGCTTGTTCGATGCCTAGCATGTCATTTGGCAAGACTCAGATATTGGAAAATTCAGAAAATAATCTTGTCCAAAAGTTCTACTTGAAATCATTTTATGTTTGTACGTGATCTTCTTTCAAACATTTCTGTTCAGGTTTGCCTGAAGAGGTGAGCAACAAGCCAGAAGATAGAGAGGTCTTTCCAGAGTACGGTTTGTGGGATTTTAAAGGTCACAAGTTTTGCGTGCCAACCATATTTCTCTGTGCCTGGATTGATGTTGCTGCAATATTTCATCCAACATTAGCTAAATGGACTGAGAAAAAAGTAAACCAAAACAAAATATAACTGTACGATACAAAAACAGAAAAAAGATCCAAGCGTGAAAGCAAATCATAGAGAGAGAGAGTGTGTGTGTGTGTGAGAGAGGCGTGCTTGTGCGCCAAACAACAGTGGCCAGTTATGGCCTGCGGTTTTTTGTGGTTTGTGGGAGGTATACAGGTGAGAAAACCACCCCTATGTAGCAGTGATGCGATAGTATTGGCGAGTGATCACCGGTAGATATTTATATCGATGATAGAGGTCACCGGTATAAAGTGCTCTACGGCAAACCACCGGTATAGAGTTATAGTGGTTATGAACATCACCGGTATAGGTTTGAAAAACCACGTGCAATTTCATAAAGGTTTATAGTTTTTAGCTTTCAAAAATCCTATTTAAACATCAATTTTTTTTTCATTACCCTTATTTCTCAATGTTGCCCGATGGGAGCTTCCCCTCATAAAGAATAAATGTTCTGTGGTCGAGGTGCCTTCAAACAAGATTTAGAAGGATTTCATGCTTTCTTTTAACAGGAAAATCAATGTTTTATGACTAATAATTATATGTTTCATTTTGGGCACCTGGCGTTGCTGAGCTACTCACTGCTCCTTATCACTTTTGATTACATTCAAAATAGTTTTGAAACCACTTAAAGTGCATGATTTATTAAAACTAGACAAAAAAGAATGGTTCGATATTGTGGGGTATAGTTTGTGAATGTATGGAACAACAATATATGAAATATTGGTGGTGTTCATTGTCATTCTAAAGAGTTCCAAAACGCACGACCTTACAAGATCCTCTCACTTCTCATTTAAAGACCAAAGGATTCTTAGCGAATGAATAAAGAAATATGGCACCCATCAAACAATGTCTTGCATTTTTAACAAAATATGGACAAACAACTTAAGGAAAACAACATATTCCATTCTTTAATTTTCCATTGAATTGAACTGGTTACAGCGAAATTCAATTTGGATCTACTCATGGAGGCCCACTCAAGTCAATTATAATAAGATTGGTCTAGATCATAGTCACAAATAACGTTTTGGAGTTTTAAATAGCGTAGTTTTTCTCGTTAAAATATACGAGCTTAAAAAATATGAGAAAGATACAATAGATTTAAAAAAAATTAAAAAACATAAAATAAGTGAGAAAATAATAGCACAAACATCAAAAGATAAGTAGATTTGCAACAAATAAAAAATAAAAAAACAATTATTTGGCATTAAAAATGAAAAAAGTGAAAAAAAAACTATGAAAAACCATTAAAAACATTTTTTTTGCTTTTAATGTTTTTTTCAAAAACATATTTTTTAAAGTTTTAAACACTAATTTAATTTATCTTGTGTTTTCACGTTTTTTCGAAAAAACATGTTTTTTATGACATTGGTCTAGACTTTTCATTGTTAATGGGGGTGGAAGTTTTGGGTTTATTCGCAAATTGTTTACACCGAAGTTCCAATGTAAAATTCATGATACAGCCAATATTATGATATGATCTTTCTAAAATATGAAAACACGCTTACGCCATTTTCATTGTGAAACAAGCAATTAAGGTTTTACGAAAGTCTACAATTGCTTGGGTTTGGATTGATCCAGATACAAGTGAAACATGGAAAAATCCCATTAAATATTTTACGTTGGACCTAATGGTTTATAAACGGGCCAAACATGATTTAAAATAAATTTTATACCGCCACCCTTTCCTATCTGACTACCGTCCAATTAAATTTTACACTGCAACCCTTACCTGTTTTACAAAGTTTGAATTCTGATATAGGGTATAGATAATCGCTTGAGCATGAGTTTGGGTTTTAATGCTGGTGATTAAGTTTAGATTTGAATTTGTATTTGGAACCGGTTTTGGGTTTATATTAAAATGAGAGAAAACAGGTTTGTTCTTCCCCTTTTCAACGAACAAATTTTCTTTTTCTTGAAATAGATGTTGTGATGGGTCGCCACATTAAGCAGGTGGAAGCGTCCATTGGCAGGAGAGTGAGACCACTCAGCATTGTTGATTACAGAGGAAAGAATATCACCATCGGAGGGCGATGCTTCTGCTGTAGACGATGAGACGATCTGTGGCGGCATTTTCGTCATCGGGATGCCCACTTGCAGCAGGCAGGCAAGACTCTCTCTCTCTCTCTCTCTCTTGTTTCTGTTTTGTTTGCCATCGCCGGTGTCTCTCTCTCTTGTTTCTGTTTTGTTTGCCATCGCCGGTGTCTCTCTCTCTTGTTTCTGTTTTGTTTGCCATCGCCGGTGTGCCGAATTGAGGGGGGAAAGATTTCGCAGGTGTGTCTTCTCTCTTGTTTATGTTTTGTTTGCCATCGCCGGTGTGCCGAAGTGAGAGGGGAAAGATTTACACGGGTTCTTGGGATCTCCATCTCTTGTTTCTGTTTTGTTTGCCATCGCCGGTGTGCCGAATTGAGGGGGGAAAGATTTATACGGGCTCTTGATTTCTTCATCTCTTGTTTCTGTTTTGTTTGGCATCGTCGGCCATCTCCACCCTGCATTTGTGTTCGTACGTGGTTTCCGTTTGATTTCATTTTGGCTCTCTGCTTTGGGGGTTTTATTTGGGTTCTTCTGTTGAAGTTGTTGCTGATTTCTGATATTTGGCTCACCATCGGGTCTGCTACCGCTTTCGGTTAGTCCGCCGCTCGGGTTCCTGCTGGTTCTGTCGTGGGTCGCAGCTTAGGTTGTTGCTGTTGTCCCTGCTGGGTCTACCGCCTTGGGTCGCCCGTTAGGTTGCTGTTGGGCCTGTTTCTAATATTCGCTCATATTGGGATCCATCTTTCCCGCCTTGGTTTTGTTTTCTTGAGGTGTTCTCCTTTGTCCATTTGTTTCTTGAAAAACTCCCTACAATGTGATGGTTTAGGGCGGCAACCTACCGGTCATAGGGTTGCTTATATGGTTATCCTACAGTTCTTGTTTTCTTTTCTACATATTGGTTCTAATACATGGTTCAGTCTCTGATGTCGATTATGAGAGGAAAGTAGATGCTACCTCTCCTGCTTTCAGTGTTTTGGTTTATTCGTTCTCAGGGCCGGTTCTTTTGTGAATAATTTTGTTTGACATTCACATATTGTTTTGTTGTTTGAGGTAGTTAACGTGATTCAAATCTACATGTTTATATGGTTATCTTCTTCATGTTCGGGTATGGTTAAAGGTGTTATTAGGTGGATTTAGGTTGAGTTACCTAAATGGACCTTTGTTTGTTATGTGTTATTCGGTATATTATTGATAAACTATCATTTTTGTTGAATCAAATGCTAAAATAAACTGCACGTGGTTTGTGTGCTTTTCACTTTACAAGGAAACTATGCGTACTCTTTTAGTTACAAATTTATATAACTGGTCATTTTTTTTAGGTACAAGGTCAAGATGTCTATCTCTATATTCCCTTCCTCAGTTTCTGTTGCTGAATTTCTCCAGGTACCACTACTACTACTACATATAACCATATTTGAGTTGGAACTTTTTGCTTGCTCTTTAGGTTTCTACGCTTTCTTCTTGTTGAGGTAAAATTCTTTATACTAAAGAAATAGAATCTGTTTGTTAGGTGTCAATTATAATCACTATTCACGTGCATTTGATAAGGGTCAACCATAATTGTTAATCACGTGCACTGTTTTGTGTGATTTACTAATTTTGGATTGTAGAATTTTGGCCTATAAAGAGTTGGAACTTGTTGCTGGATGCACCTAGTGTGGGATGGATGCATTTGTTTTTGTGTTTAATTTGCTGCGCATTTGATTGCTTAGTGATAATTATAATTTTTGAAAGTTTGAATATTGACTTCAATGTCAGCAATCAGCATTCACCGTAGAGTGGGATAAAGGAGGAGCTATTTGTAATACTGTTTCTGGCAACATAAAGATCTGCTAGGATGTAGGCTGAGCAGCTGGCGGAACTTGCCCATAATAATTGGTTCTAGCGGTTGTGCACCTGTTGTTGGTATAAGACAATAAGTTATATCATATTGATTGTTATGGATTGTTGTTATGTATCACTATCAGTCAATTGTTATCGGAGGAGCTAAGTTTGTGTTTTTCTGGCGAGCTGGTCCGAAAATTGGTGCCGTGATTATGCTGGAGTGAGGGTTAAAGTTTCCAGGGTTGTCGAAAAATGTTTTACACCCAGTTCATCTTGGCGAAGAAGGGTCCTCTGAGGATGATCTGGATTGCTGCTCATTTGGAGGATTTTAACTGGGTCAGCATGCAATATCTTGGACACAAATAAACTGGAAATTTTTATATTAGACATAAATTACATTAAAAGGATAAAGCGATTTTGGCGTCGATGTATGGTTTGAATATTTACATAACCATAT
Source organism: Nymphaea thermarum (assembly GCA_011799765.1). Lineage (NCBI taxonomy): Eukaryota > Viridiplantae > Streptophyta > Magnoliopsida > Nymphaeales > Nymphaeaceae > Nymphaea > Nymphaea thermarum. Next base: position 435 of record JAANDH010000634.1, on the reverse strand, counting down.
AAGCTAATCGCAAGTCCTCCAAGCAACTTTGACGATGTTTCGACTAGTTTTTGTAGAAGTATTATATATATATATATATATATATATATATATATATATATATATATATATATATATATATATATATATATATATATATATATATATATATATATATATATATATATATATATATATGTTACTGTAAGTTTCTCTCTAATGATGGTAGTGCAGCTGGTTGGGCCTGTTGGTATGTAATGTTAATCTGATCCAGATCCAATGAAAAGTCATGTCTGTTACAAGAAGAAAAGTCATGTCTCTTAGGAAATGAAAAGACATGTCTCTTGAGAGATGAAAAGTCATGTCTCTTGAGAGATGAAAAGTCATGTCTCTTGAGAGATGAAAAGTCATGTATGTTGAAAGATGAAAAGTCATGTCTCTTGGGAACTAGAGACC
>JAANDH010000633.1:9800-172008 GCA_011799765.1 Nymphaea thermarum | reverse complement strand
TACAATTTTTATTAAAAGAACTTTGTGTTGATCAATCACAACCTCCCATATTATGGTGCGACAACATCGGCGCAGCCTATCTTGCAGCTCATCCTATGTATCATAGTCGCAGCAAACACATAGAGATTGACCTTCATTTTGTTCGAGAAAAATTGGCTAAAGGAGATTTGAAAATTCAGTACATCTCTTCCAAAGATCAGGTTGATGATATTTTAACTAAGCCACTTAGTAAGCAGCATCATTATCAAATAATTAACAAGCTCAATCTCATTGTTGGAGCATTGAGCTTGCGGGGGGATGTTAACAGAAACACCAAGAAGGCTCTCAATGTGAATTACTTGGGAGATGAAAAGTCATATCTCTTGAGAGATGAAAAGTCATGTCTGTTGGAAGATGAAAAGTTATGTCTCTTAGGAAATGAAAAGACATGTCTCTTGAGAGATAAAAAGTCATGTCTCTTGAGAGATGAAAAGTCATGTATGTTGAAAGATGAAAAGTCATGTCTTTTGGGAACTAGAGACCCCTTATGTAACTCCTCTATATAAATGAGCCTCTCCACCAAAGGAAGGCAAGCAAGAAATGATAGACTAGTGGACGTAGGCCTATTGGCTGAACCACTTTAAAAATTTATGTCCCTTTAATTATTCATTCATTTTGATTTCTTACAACAATATCTACAGACCTTTTCCTACTAAAGGTGATATTCTTCTTTTCTGCCTTTGTAGATGCTGTTGATGAATGAATGACAAATATGCAGAATCGCATCCATGAATTTTGGTCGTCCAACATGGACAGCCATCCGTAGCCATCCCCCTCTTTTTCTAAAGTGCTGACGAAAGACTACTTGTTTTCAAAAGCTGGTTGCATGGACAGTTTGTACATGTACACGAGATACTATAGTGATCGGAAGCAAACAGGGGCGCCCCTTCCTAGGGGGATCTAAAAAAGGTAGTGAAAACGTTTAAAATTAAAAAAGAAAAAGAAAAAGTATATTTCTTTCAAAGAAGAATCCCTAAAATACACCAACTTCCCCTTAGTCAATATCTATTGTGTGCTCTTTTTTGGAGGCCAAAGACTTGAAGTCTTAGAGCGCCGAATTTAAAATCCATTGTTTGAAGAAGGATGAAAAAAATAAAGTTAAAACTTAAAACAGTGAGGAGACTGGACTGGAGAGAACGAGCAGCCTAGATGAAAACAACAAGACAGGGGTTCCCATCAATTTTAGTGTGGGGGCCCACATTAAGGCAGCAAAGAGAGAGAGAGAGCTGATTAAAAGAAAAAGAGAGAAAAAGCACATTAAAAATTAACCAAAACTGGTCACATTAAAGGAGAAAAAAACTCCATACTTCTTAAAACTTGGAACAATGTGGATAAAACAATGTGCACAAGAGTGTGCAATGACCAAAATGCCATTAAAAGGGGTTTTTTAAAAAAATAATTTTTACAATGACAAAAACAAGTTATCAAAAAATTTAAAATATGCATTTCTTTACCCAAAAAAATTAAAATACATTAACCCCTTTCATTTTACCTTAGTGTATATTTGTTGGCTATGTCACCTGAGTGCGTGGTGCGGGTGCCGGTGCGGTAAGTGCAATGGTGTGGTGAAAGTATTTTATTATTTTTAAAATATAATAATATAAACCACAATATATTGATGCGTTTGTACACCCACTCGAGAATCCTTCTTGGTGGTGCTATATTGGTGCTTTAATTTTAGTGCATTGGTCTTACACTTGAAAAAAAAAACTTTTTAAAAAACAAAAATAAAAATAAAAAAATTTGTAAAGGACATTTTTTTAATCAAATTATCAAAATGCCATTCCCTTTTACTGCTTACTAGCGCACTCAACTTTCTCTAGCAGTTACCAACATGAGGTAAAACAAAACTGCGAACAGAGAAATCAATCAAAACCTGGACAGAAAGAGGGAAGGCTAGAAAGGAGCAAGTAGCAGAGAGTGGAGTGGTGGCTATGGGTATAGACGGGGCAAGGATGGGCCAGGTGGATGTCTCAGTACGAAAGAAGGAACAAGAAGCCAAACAAGTTCTGGTGAGACTCCATTGTTGACAGACAAAGCAGACAGCAGTTCAGTCAAGTCGATCGAATGCTGAACTGCTGCAGATGGTCAAATTTTCTATTTGGCCAGCAAGAAGGAGACAGGCGATCACTCGCTGTGGTGGTACAGGAAGATGCACCTCAGAACCAAAAGGGAACCAAGTTACAGCAAGGTCACAGGGACGGCATTAGGGGGAAGAGGTGAAGGTTACAGAGAGGGAGAGGATATGTCCTTCCAGGGGTGAGAAAGTTAGATCCAACTATTGTAGATGTGCACGCAATATTGTATCGTTAATTATTGTAGACAGAAGTCTCGCAAAGGATTGGATCTTTTGACCAATTCTTCACAGGAAAATAAGTCATTTCAACGACTGAGTTACGAGTTTGGGGCTATAGACGGACGTTCTAGCTAAAGTCTTGCGTACTTACAAATATACAATTAAAAAAGTCCTGGATTTCTGTTCTAATAGAAAAGTGATTGCGATCGCATCACTATGCAAAACAAACATACAATTGAGAATATTGTCTAGTTCATTAATACTTATATAATTACTTTAGTAATCAAACAGGGATCTATAAATTCAAATGTCAATTTATATTTATAGAACATAAACATTTAAGTTTTTTGTGTGAGATATTCGTTTCATAAAACTGATAAAAGTTTCTTGTTTGTTAAAAAGATTCACCTGGCCACAGCCTCCTTATTAAGCCCAACAGTAACTAGGACCAAAGCCAAGAACACGCTGAGGGCTATGGGTGTTCATTTTGTTCTTCTAAAAGATGGTTCATTCTTTTTTATTTTTCGATCGAAGAGTATTTTCATCGTTTGGGTTCCTGAACACTCACTTCCATAATCCACTTGAAAAAACATAACCAGGTTTAAAGAAGCTAAGCAAAGCTGGTTATGTGTGCCACCTTTCTTGTGCATTGGGGAGCTAAATGATCCAAATAGGAAACACTTCTCCCCTTTAGGGTGTGTTTGTTTGAAACACTGGAACATGAAATTCACAGTGATCTGAGATCACGAGTCCACCATGAATTTAAGATCAAACACCTTCCTCCTATTATACTTTGAATTCATGTTTTTTTTTTTACTAACATGTAACATAAATTTCAGATCCTTCTTTAGTCAAACTGAGGATCTTATAATGCACACCTTTTTTAAAGCAGCATGGGATTCCAATCCCATCAAACACTACTTTAAGAACAAAAAGATGGAAATTGGAAAATATAGAATCCCCAAAATGTCCATTTCTTTCTTGAGATGGCTAAAATGCCCGTATTTCTCTTTGGCGCACATATGTGTGTGTGCGCTATAAGGTGGTGCACGCAACTGGTCTAGAATCTAATTAGCTTTACAAAAAAATATAGTTATATTCAAAGGAACGATCATCTCCGCACCTGTGAAACCTATATGTGTGTGTGTGTGTGTGCAGAGAAAAATATTTGGAGGAGAGGCAAGGAAGTTATACCTAATTGGCTAATTATGTATGTATAGGAGCAGGTTGGCTTTCTCCGTCTTCCGTCTGGTGTACACAGTTTGACCCGAGATTTCTTACGATGGATCTGATGATCATCTACCTTTCTGGGAAGAGGATTCCGACTAAACTCAATGGTACTCTAGCCTCCAGTGTTCGGTCGCCCGATTCCAATTTAGGCTTAATCACATATCAAACTTCGATCAACTAATTAAATCATCAAGGAAACAACACAGAAAATATGGTACAACCCACAATATATAACAGAAATCAGTTTTTATTAATACCATAACCGTAGGTAATACATTTATTTCCATGAAACGTAGTAGACATGCAGATAGTATGCATCTGCGCAACACATACAAAGACAGTTAAAGCTCGAAATGTAATTTGCGAGTTCCACGAGTCCCGTAGAGGGCTCAAGAGGCTCATGAACTGCGCACACACGACCAAGCAACAAACGAAGGAGACCGACTTGGTCTCTTTCTTTATTTAATTAGCCATATATATGACCAGGCGATCAACATGAGATGTAGACGCTCTTGAAGGGGAATGGCCTGCAGTGATTCTTGTCCTCATGAGGCAACACAAACCCAACTCCATGGCAGTTGGGATGCTTGTACACTGTAAACTTTGAGTGCTCGTCATGCTTCTCGTTGTAGTCATACTTGAATCCGCCATTGAACTTGAGGTTGTGGCAGCCGCAGCGGTTGTACTTCTCGGAGCGATGGCGGCACCCTGGCTCCTCATACACCGTCAGATAGCTCTTGTACTTTGCATCTGCAATGCTCGCAAATTCAACTACCATAAGCATTCCCACCAGGGCTGCGATCAAACCCAAAGATCTCGCCATGCCTGGTTGATGGTGGAAGATCGAAGAAACTAACTAGCTAGCTTGAGATAAAGGAGTAGCTCGCTAGATGGGTGTTGATGGCAATCGATGGTATCTATGAGCTTCTTCTTCCTCTATTTATACAGCGAGAGGGTTGATCATGTTTCATTACTTAGTCAATCGATACCAGATAGTGGTTGGAATGTCTGAAGCATATACGGCAACGATGCTAATGGCGTGAATCGTCATGCAATAAAACAACATTTCATTTATTATTATTTTTATTTTCCATGAGGAGGCCAGTTCATAACATGTTCAAAAATAGCTGGTTACGGAAAAAGGCCAAGTATACTCTTAGCCCACTTATATTAATTTTTGACACATTAACGCACATAGTAATTCGCCATTCTTGGATTTGAGCACTGCTGGTCAATAAGTTGTGACGTGTAGGAAGCAATGTCCTTTCTTTGACTTTTAAACTTTTTACTACCTGTTTCGGACATGACAGAAAAAAAATTCTTTTTTATGAACATGGGTATTTTGGTCATTCTATAGGGTGTGCAATTTTGTATGCACCATAACCAGCCAGCTTTAGTAAGAAGTTGAGAGATCGGTACTTCGTTCGCTTCATTCATCTTTCCTACAAAACGCTGTCTATCAGACTTTAGAGGTTGTTTGATTGTTGTCCATTAGGACATGACAGACAGGACGTTCTGTCCATTATACTACTATCATGTCCTTATGGACAATGATGTCCATTGTCCACCGTTTGATATGTTCTTTTTGTCCGGCGTTTGTTTCGTATGCGTCTGTTCTGTCTGTCTTGTCTAACGTTTGTTTCTGTCATTTCTGATCTATCGTTGTTGTCTAATGATTGTGTCTTCTATAGTTAGTTAGTTCTGTCTAATGTTTGTTTATATTATGTACTTCTATCCGGTGTTCGAACAAACCACAATCGCATGTTTGCAGCTTTCTTGAAGGCAACTTTTCTATATGGTGGTGAATCGTATGCTAAAAACATCTAACATTTTTTCTCAATAAATACTTCACAAATATGAGAGTTGACCGACCATTCCGCACTTCTTGTGTGTGTGTGTGTGTGTGTGTGAGAGAGAGAGAGAGAGAGAGAGAGAGAGAGAGAGAGAGAGAGAGAGAGAGAACGAGTTACTGGTTGAAATAGTAAGAAGTTTTACCATGAAGTAGGATGAAAGAAATAGTATGTACCAACTATTCAAACAGCAAAAAAAAAAAGACCCAAAACAGCTAATTTTTCCATTAATGAAGAAACTTGACAAGCAAGCCGAAAACCAGTTCGCCATGTTGAACCAGAAGTGGTGTAAGATTTCGGTGGTAGTTTTTTCTAACAATATCAAGTAGATGTATAAATAGTATATTATTCAATATTTGAAGCCCTCCTTTCTACAGAAATGCCCTTATCTACAAAGATCAATCTTTATAAATTTCAATGTTCGGCCATCCTTGTTCAACCTGCGACTTCACAAACATAGGTAGGAGTTTGCTTTCATCGTCTTGCAGCCTAGCTCCGAATGTACAGTGACCTCTTGGCGTGCATTTCTCACCAAATCCCTACTATGAAAAGCAACAACCTTACTTAAATATGCCCTAGAGAAAGAGAAACCTATAAGAGCAAACAGTCAGTGTAGTCACTGGCATTCTTCCCTTTCCATAATATGTGATTTCATATATGCTCTTGAGAATTCAAGAACTGAAAGGCAAAGTATGCGCCGAAAAATACTCGTTAACAAGATTGATTGGATGCTTTGAGAACCACTTACAGGTTGCACAACTTAAGACTGCTCTTTAAGGTTTGAAATTTAAATTTAAGAGTACCCTTCAACTGGAAATTTCTGACTCCACCAATGTCTTAATGCATATCATGTCATATGCAGAACTTGAGGCCTCTGCAATTTATTTCACAATGTTTGCCAGAAGTCACTACCCGCTTCATGGTTAATTTCGATCCAATCACATAGAAAATAAGGCAACAGCTGAACCTAAAGATTTAACAAAACTTACTCTAGCCAGCCTGAATGGGCAGAACTTGGGCCTCCCTCTCCGACCATACATAAGCAAGTAAGCTCGTTTTTTAAGAGTGGTAAATGGCCTGAAATAAATGTTAATAGCAAATAGTGATCAAGAACATAAACGTAGAACTTGTACTGTTGAAAAGAAACCTATACTAACTGAAATAAAATCTTTATCAGAGACAATTACAACTAAAAAGAACAAAGTTAGTCCACAGACCAAAGCAGTGAACCTGATCAAGTTTTCTTATGATTACTGGAAACCAGCCAATTTCTGCTCTTAATGTTCCTGATGAATAATCCAGAAATCACAAACAAAAGACCGAATATGCCTACTTGTTTTACCAAAAGAATCTTCCAACATTTAAAAGTTTAAAAACATAAAAGTCTTGCCTTGATGAAAGAATCAAGATAAGTGTAGTGGCTATCACAACTTGAAGATCCTATTGCAACTTGCAGATCCTTTTTTTTTTTCACGTTTTTCAAAAGAATGCATTACTGCAACTGAAATTGGCTTTCTGTTTGCCTTTTGCCATTGAGTTAATTAGTCTACTGCGCACAGGCCACCAACTCGCAAGGACACCTTTTGAAAATATATTCTACGAATGATACACCTTAGTGCATATGGTGAAGAAGATAAGAGAACAGAGAAGAAAGAAGCAGCCACAACAGACTAGAAGTTGTGGCTGATCTACAACAACTGATCGAATATGTTAGGAAAGCAGTTTTTAATTTTGCAGGGACAATGCTCCAAGGTCAGATCGTTGATAGAATGAGGAGTGTTCTCGACTGCACTGCAGGGGAGAACAAGCTGCATAGGGAATACATTAATTCTTAATAGCAACGAATGTACAAAATTTTTGATTCTTTATCATACCATGTTTCAAGTGTCACGATAAACCTGAAACATAACACCAACAATAAAAAAAGAAATTCCATAGAAAAAAATTTTGCTTTGGCATGTCATCTTTGAAAACGAAATTTAAAAAAAAAAAAAAAACTTCAACAAAAAAAAAATCATTAAAAATCGTTAAAACATCAGAAAGTTATACTAATATACAAGTTGAGAAGAACACAAATATTTCTACTCTATTATGCTTGCAATCAAGGTGAAGCCCTCAAGCGCACATAGTTATAGTTGGTAAACCCATGACTTTCCATCGGCAGATGACCAAGGGTCAATGAGTTGACTCGACAACTCGGTCGAGTTTTAAAATAACCATATTGTAAATCATTGCAGCTGAATCGAGCCAGTCAGCACCAAATCAACCAGTCAGGACCAAATCAAGGATGAATCATGCCAACCTTAACTTGTGACTGGACTTTTTAACGATCCAAGTTGACTCAGGCGATTTCTGAGCCAACTAACGAGTTTGCCAACTATGCACATGACAGAAATAACAAAAGTGACATGAAAGACAAATATAAAGTACCTTAGTGAAGATATCAAACTATGTTCTTCTAAGATATACCTGTCTCATCATTGTCCACTCCCCACCAATGCAAACGTAAGAAAAGATAGACAAATGAGTCTTGAACAACATACAAGTGACTCTTATGTACACCAATTATCAGAACATAAATATTTATACTCTATTATGCATGCAACCAAGATGAAGCGCTCAACCACACATGGCAGAAATAACAAAAACAAAAACAGGAAAAACCAACGTAAAGTGCGTTAGTGGAGAAATCAAACTATGTCATTCTAAAACAAACCTGGCTCTTACTATAAAGAAAGACCTTATGTCGAAGTGTCATTACCGTGGATGAAGCCGGTGAACACAAATATATACCGGTGATTATAATAACCGGTATAGTTTATCCGATATAGATTGTTCATCAAATTAAAACCCCAATTCCCCTCCTCTCCATTCTAATCTTACCATGCGCTGAAATCCTCTCCGAGTCTTTTTCCCGCGCCCCTTGCTGTCAAAACCCCGTCGCTGTTTCTCCAATCGTCACCTGCTGCCGGTCACCCGTCGGTCCCCTGTTTCGGGCGTCGGTCCAACACTTACACCAGCGAGAAAGAGAGAAGGGCGGCTGTCGCAGCATCCCTTGCCCTTCTTCTGGTGGCCGTTGATCCACGGGCAAACCCATTGTGCGGGTTCATCCTTCCATCGTCATTTTCAGGCTCAACGCTCCAACTCTCGAACTCCTGCAATCGATCGTCGTTTCTGGAGACGTCGTCTTCCTGGTCGCCATTCGATCTACCCTGACAACGATGCTTAGGATGAGATTTCGGTCGCCCTCGAAAACGCCTCGTCAAAGCCTGCCAAGGAGAGGCTGTGCGTCCCTAGTTTGTTTATCTGCGCCTTTCCTCTTGCTGGCATGCCGAGGTCATCGATTTTTCCTTCTCCTCCTCCTCGCAAGCTTCCTCTCGATCTGTTGGCTTTTTCCCTAGTAATGTTGCTAGTTCGGAATCTGCACGGTAATTTTTTTTTCCTTCTTTTTATTTCTTGTCTCTATTCTACATGTCTTCGCCGGGGTGCACAGTAATCTCTTTCTTTTCTTGCAGGCCACTCTTTAGATATTGTTGCAGAACTGTACTGGTGCCTGCGCCAACACATGTAAGATTTTAGTGGCTCTCCCCTCAAAAATTCATCCCCAGTCTTCTCAGCTAGCCGGCCCCTTGAATGTATGTGCATTTCTCGGCATCAATTTTGTGTTCATCAAAATACCGTCGGTAAGCAAATTGATGAAGAAAAGTTAATATGCAAGGGCAGGGAACGAGGGATGAATGGGCCTGATCCCCTTTTCTTATGTATCAAAATGCCCCCGTAAACGACATTCACGCCCAAAAAGTAAAAATAAAAACGGTGTATAGTCTGGCCTCTCATGGCGTGCACTAAATTCTGCATTAAGTAACTTCTCTGGAATAATGAAAGAAAGAAAGAACAGCAGAAGATAGTTTCTTGGTCTTGCTCATCGTTGTTTCTTCTGCTTATTTTACCTGTTTAATTTCCGTCTTGACCTGTTTTTGCACCTTATGAAGACGAGGACGCGTGAACTTCCAGCAAACCGCCGAGTAAATCACTGGAGGAGGATTGCGGTATGAATATTCCATTTATTTGTGACCCTTCAACTCATACCAATTCAGATGCCTTACATGTTACACAAAATTTATTGTTTAGTAATGATTCATGGCTAAATGCGGGACATGGATGCGATGAAATAATTCTCGAATTTCATTATTTTCAAAAGTTTATATCCTAAATTGTGAGTCCAGTGTTATGACAGCGCAGTCTCTTGCATTCCATCTACCATTGCTATTTGTCCTAAAGGCAAATTTTGCCAACTGCAAGAATTTGATATGTGAATTTGTTTACTGCATGTCTCTGTCTCTGTGTTCTGAATTTGTTCCACAAACTTCCCAAAACAAGGTTCTTGTTATCGATTTTCTACCAATACTTCCATAAAAAAAGCAGGAAAAAAACTACAATATACTTTATTTTCTTTATTTAGAAATTTAGTGAACTTTTTTGTGGATTGTGCCTTATTGCCTTTGGGTTGTTCCTGAATTTCATCACTGACATACAGCGCATTGATATTCATTTTTACCTTAATTGCTATTGAAATTTCAAGGCTCACCTGTTGTTTCGATGGTCCAAATTCATGCTTGGCGTGAAATTTTGGCAATCTGTGGTTGGGCAGATCTCTGTCATTTATGCCAAGAACTGCATTTGGGTATGCTTGGAAATTGAACTCTTGGACTGCTTGACTTCAGTGTTGTAAGTCCCAGGTCGAGGACGCTCTGGTTGTCTTTCAGCTGAATAGCATAGTAATCCTTATTAAGTGTAGATGAAGTCACATGGAAGTATTTTTGCTAGATGACGGATTCATTTTCTTAAGTCTCTAATTATGGTTTAAGCAACAAAAAGGAAAAAATAACCAACTTACCTTGGTTGGGAAAACACCATTTTTCCTGCTTTGGTCATAGGCCTATCGTTCCTGTCAAAAGGACCTGGGGCCTAACGTGAGGCCTGGGGTCAGGACCAACATTTTCTATAAAAATTTCTTCTTGCAAGGCCGCAATTCGGTATCCAGCTATGGTAGCTGATTTGAGTTTTTTATTGTATTTCATTTTAGTGCTTAGATTGATCATTGAGAATGATAACTGTTATCGTTTCATTATGAGTAGTACGTGAGTCCTAACAGCTATGCTGAGCTAATAATTCATTCTGCTATCTATTAGTCGTTCGCCACATATTTGCAGTGATGGTGTCCATCAATCCTGCGTTGACTACATCCTCCTGCAAACGACGGAATGCTGCTCAATTGGCTTCATACAAGTTTACCGAGAACGTTTTTACATGGAATCAAGGAAACAGGGAACAGTTTGCGTCTACCAGGGCCAGTCCTGACTAATGATGTTCTGAATTTTGGACCTAGAGCTTCGTTGACGTTGGATGGTTCAACATTTAGTTCAGAGACGAAAAAACATGTTCAACATACATGTTACATGATAATTATGATTTTGAGCTTTCTTTTTCTCTGTTTTATGTTTTTTTTTTTCAAAACTGTTTCCTATTGTCGCCTGTTATTGGTTACGATAATTAGATTGTGAACCACCAATGGTAGTTGATTTTGGCGTTTTCCTATTCCCCTCCGTATTCTAACTTATTGGAATGTAAAAGTGGTTTCAACTGGAAAAAGCTTTTCTCGCTGTCTTTTATTTTCTGTTTTCCACGTCTAGGTTACCCAAGTTTGTTTTTTCATTTTCTGTGCAGGATTTGTGAAGGTGCTGCTGCCTGATCGGATGGTATACTGATTTGGGGTGATGATGTAGCTGAATTCAAACCAGAGAGCTTCTTATTAGAAGTTTCAAATGGCTCGGTGCATCCGTTGGCCTTCTTTCCATTCAGTTCAGGTCCATATATATGCCTTGATCAGTCAGTTGAGATTAGTTTTTGTGTCTATCAGTTTTCCTTTGTTTCTGTGTCATTCAAGGACGTAATGCTTTAGGGTAGTGAGGATGTGAGGCTGCACAGCAAAACCAACAACAGAATTTGTTTTCCTGTAATATATAATTATATATATTATAAAGCGAGATAGGAAATGAACTAAAAAAAAGTTGAAGAAAAGGGGGGAAAGAGGAAGGGGGAAGGGAAAGGAGGTGAGTGACACCACACGAATAAGGGAAAAGATAAAGGTGTGTGACAAATGTTAGGGTTTGTTTAATCAAACTGTAAAAATTGAAAAGTGATTTCAATGTCTAGGAAGGGCTCTTGTGCCACACCAACCTTGCGAAGTTAGGGTTTGTTTAACCAAAGATTTCGGTGTTTTGGACCCGCCAATGATTTCAATATTTAGGAAGGAGCCCATCCATATGTGGTGTTTTTGTTGATAATTAATTGAATATTGGTAGCCACGGTCCTTTAATAGATCCCATTGTGACACCATTTCACTAAACATTATCTCTAACCCACTCTCTAGAAGGATCTGTTAGTATCTTCCTTGTTTTTTTTTTTATATACTAACAATGGTGTATGTATATGTATCTTCCTTGAATTGGTATTACATTTGATGAGATGCTTAATTTATTAAGTTTTATTCGATGTTTGTTTGTGTGAAATATTGTTCCTCTCTTTTTTCATTTCATGTAATTAGCCTTCCCTGCATTTCTTATGTTACAAAGTATCTTGTTTGCAGTTTGAAGCATAATCTGTTTTTGCCGGTAGGAAGCTGTATTGTATTCTGGGTTTATTTTTAAAATAAATGCTATAGCGGTGGGGAAATGCGCGGCTTTGGCTTGTATAGGTGATTGGGGTCATCGGTGCACATGGGCTAACACTGGGCAGCCCACTTTCACTGCGAAAGGCTTTGGAGCAGGTAATCACAATGGCGATCACAGCGGTGAAAAACCTTGCCGGTATAGATCTCTATTTTCTTCTAACGTCTCCCCGCTCCCAGCTTATGCAAATGCAAGAAAGGAAAGACAAGTGAGCCTTGAACAACATACAAGCGACTCCCGTGTACACTAACTATGTCAAAAACCTATACTTGCTAACTAAAATGAAGTGAAAAAGCAAAAATAAAGGTGTCTAAGGCTTGGTGTAACCTTATCGTTAAGGCCTTTAAAAATGATATTTTGTAATGAAAAACTCGGAGATATGTTCACCACAATTTAAAAACCAAGCTCCCACGGGGACTACGATTTATAATAAGAATGATATCCAAATGAAACTTGCTTTATTATTCACGAAGAAACTAAAAACTAAGGAGTTTAAACAACAAAGAGCATAATGAATCTAAGAAAGCAGCTAAGTCTGTGTTGGACTCCCCTAGTCTATTGGCTCAATGCAATATCTTCAAACTTCAACTATCCTCCACAAATGTTACTCCGCAACTTAGGTCAGAGCTTAAAGCCATTTAAAAAAAAGTGCGTATACAACCACGCATTTGATGTGCTGAGTCTGGGTGAGAGTACCAAACGCGTCATTTGGATCAACAAGTGACCATATCCTTCTCTCACGGTCTCTGTTGAGTTAAATAAACTGACGAAGGAAATTGACCAAAAAGAAGAGATGCCCAAATGTGTGACAATAAATGGATCTTCTGTTGGCTATGTTGGTTTGGATGTTTTCCAAATAATGATGTAGAATCTCTTATAAATATCACTATTTTGGTTGTAATAAATATTATAACGACTTCATGTTGGCCATCTGTTTTCTACAAATGATTGGAGTGGGTAGGAGAAGTTGCAAAGGATCTTTGTTATTTCAGTCCATATCACAGCGCTTCAGAGGACGGGGGCGATGTGGATTTACTGGATCGGGGCAATCCATGGATCAGATGCGGTCAAGGAGTTGAGGGTTTTTAGCTCTACATGGTTCCAATTCTCACTGGATTTGGTTTATCCAAATTCAAAATGTTTCTATGAGCTGGGTAATAACAATATTTTCTAATATATGACTTGGAAAAGACAGAATGATTTTTGTATTTAATATTTAATATTATTGTTTCCGTTCAAATGCTGCTAAATTTTCAAAAATTATTAGCCAGCCGAATCGTTTCGGCACATTTAATTGGAACTTACAGAAAGTATATGCTGTTAACAGTCATTCCTCTTTCGTCAGTAGAGAGTATTAACCAGAGTTAATGGATAATGGCAAGCTTGATGATGCTACATTTCGACTTTACTTCCGGAAATGAGTTCATGAAAGGAGCACCTAAAATTAGTACATTTTTTTCTTTTCTAAGAGTAAAATCTGTTAATCATGGGTAGCAGCTTATCAAAGTCACCCACTTTGTGGATCACACGGCGTCGACAATTAAATCAAGTTTTCTATTGAGTCCAGTTTAAATAATTTATGTAAAGCTAATCACACATATTCCTAATTAGAGAAATCTGCAGAGGTGTTTATGGGTACTCTGGTTCCAAAAGCCTGATTGAGTTCCAAGGGCGTGTTTGAGATGGATACTTCTCAATGTTATGAAAATATAAAAATAAAAAGTTGAAGATTTAAGGAAAAATTTGATGAAAAAGTCACAAATGCTGGTAACAATAGATAATCACAAGCCTAGATTTCCTCTGATTGCACCAAAGGCCTTGTGGTTTTCAAAGCTGAGTATTCTCAGTGGATTAAACATAGCCATTGCATGCTCTCGATATGCCTTCTACAATCAGATACTTCACAGTTAACTGCAGGGTAGTTCTTGCAGACTTGAATAGAGCATGGCAAAAGCAACAACTGAGTTTTAAACTTCATAAAGTTTTGTCTTCTTAGAAATGCTAAAAATTAATGGTATGGTAAATAGTCGATCATCTAGAATGGTAAATAGTTGTAAACTTGATATATTGATTTACCAATATATCATGGTTCATGTTGTCTTTTCAACAGAAAAAAGGCTTGATGTAGTCAAATTTAGCCTCAGATGCAATAATCTAACCTTTTTTTCTTTTCGTCTCTTTCTTTTCCCTCCATCATCAGCAATTAATATACAAAAATTTGGAACCTGGAGCTTATGTATACGAGCCAGACAATCATCTAGATCGACTGATCAATTTTGCTTCTTTTCCTAGTTGGTGAAGTGCCTAATGTGCCTTAGATGTGTGGAGCACAAAATATCAGATGAGGTTGAATTTAGAATTTTTTTTTTTTCTTTTTTATGCATTCACGAGCCTTTCATATCAAGTCTGAAGTCCAAGGCAGGAGAGCATTCTATAAGTTGAGATTTTACATATTGTTTGCAGCTAGCTAGAATTCAAAGAAAATTTTCTTGCCATGGTGGTGGTTTTCCTTAGATGCATGAATCCACAGGGAACAAACGTAAATTGCAGCGCGTGCTTGTTTTTACAGCTAGTTCTGCTGACCAGGCGAAGGATCAGGATCTTTTATTTCATTTACGAAGCACCCCAGCAAGCTTTGCTGACAATATACTCAATCCATAACCCTAGATCAATAGATTCTAGATGTGCCTTCATTTGTCTGCACCTTTTACCTTTAAATTTGAGGCTAATTTTATTGCAGTGTTTGACAGCCATTGTCCATGGAGTTGTATTGTATTGTTCAACAATCGGTATGCAGCTTGAAGATTTTATTGAACACAAAGATGGATGTATATGTGGCTAATAAACTCATTAAGCTTGAGCCAATAAAAATTACATTTAGCATCATTTGGCAACTTATGTAGTGGGATGTTGAGGCATTGAGAGATGACCTGAAAATGCTAAGGTAAACACAATAATCGCAGCCAATTCCATTTCTAACAATCGATTGTATTCAATTAATGATAAATGTTGTAGCTTATAAAGTTTATGGGAAAAGTCTTCTTAAGCATTACAAAATGTTTCTGATCCTCTTGAGGCATCACCAGATAAATGTAGTTCCAACGAGTGCCCCCAATATTGTTAATGTTCAAGGTCCATCTCTGCTTATTATGGAAGGATTATACCATTGGTCCTTCCATCCAGTCCTGCGCAGTAGATTATGTAACTGATTTGGCATTTGTCAGGTTTCAAAACATCGGTGAAGAATATGTCAAGGGTGCTTTCAAGGGGTGCGCCAGAGCTGATCTCATTTTAGTGTCAGGGCTGCCCCTCTTTTATTGTAGCGCGAAAACCCATAATCTTAAGGCAATCAGTTCTTATTATTCATACCATAACTGTAGGTAGTACATTTACTTGCATACAATAATGTATAAATTAGAACACTATTAATGTGCAGGAGACATGAAAAGACACTTAGGATTAGTTTGGCAATGGGAATAGTATGTAATTGTTTCATCAAACTGTTCTCTTTAGCAAACTAACCCATAAGGCACGAAATGAAATATCTATGGAGTGCCCAAGAGGTCGATGAACTGCATTCACAAAATCGAGAAACAAACCAACAAGAGATCCAGTTGATCTCCTTTACTTATTTAATTAGCCATGACCAGTAAATGAAGCTGGTAATTGTGCCTAATAAGGATTCACGAGGCATGAACCAACACTCGATGTAGACACTCTTGAAGGGGAATGGCCTGCAGCGCTTCTTGTCCTCGCGAGGCAACACGCGCCCATATCCACGGCAGCAACGATGCTAGTACACTACGATCTTCGAGTGCCTGCCATCCTTCTCGTTGTAATCAGACGTGATGCCGCCATTGTACCTGAGGTTGTGGCAGCCGCACCTGTTGTACTCCTCAGAACGACGGCGGCACCCTGGCGCCTCATACACTCTCAGATAGCTCTTGTGTTTTGCATCGGCAATGCTCGCAAATTCGACAACCGTGAGCATTGCCATCAGGGCAGCGATCAAAGCGAAAGATCTGGCCATGGTGGGCTGAAGTCTGATGGTGGAGTACTGTGGTGATGATCCATCAGTTTCTTTGCTCATCTATTTACAGGAGGAAAAATTGGAGGGAAAGGGATAGTGCTGGGAACATCTATGTTTGTGGATTGAAACATCTAAAGCACGATAATGAACATTCTATTGGAATGACTGGGAAGATGACCACATCAATAACAGCAAGACTGCCATCCATGTAATATTTCGTTCTGCCAATATTCAAAATCATACAAGGCTACACAGCTGTCTACACTTTCCGGTGGCGGAGCCATGTTCTGTGCCCACCCTGAGATTATGGTTTGAAGGGAAAGCGGCACTCAATCTCTCAATGATAGGATTGCCACCAAACTTTGTTTACATGGTTTTCATTTTGTCTTTCTCTTTTGCCTTAAAAAAGAACATCGTTGCTTACTCCGTATGAAAGGCAGCATTTTCATATTAGTTTGACTGCAAACACTTTTTTGGTAAATGGAATTGAAAAGGTAAAGCAGATTCAATCCGTCGAGCGTTGGGTTGAACTCAATAGGATGGGCAAGAAAGGGTCCACCTATGTAAAGGACACAAGGACTCAGTTTTCTTCGAGCCGAGCGAGATGATCGGTTCATTAAATCCGAAGCCCATCAGCAGGAGGTCGCGTCGGATCCAGGCACTAAGCAACCTTAAAAGTTAAACCCGCTCCTCTTTATTTCATGCCTAGAAATTTCTGCCCTCCCCGACCTTGGCGTCCCCAGATGCTGCTGCGCTTCTTCTTCCCTTTCTCTCTCTCTCTCGCTGACGCTTGTCAAACCCGCCGGCGACAATGACGGGGACGGTGTTGGCGACTACAACCTTCACTTCCTCTTCGTCTCTAAAACCCTAATCCCTCCTGTCTTGCCATCATCAGCTTCTTCTTCCTTTTCCCCGTTTGTCTTGGGAGGCACCAAGAGGGAGAGAAAGCGTACGGTGATTTAGGAACAGTGAGAGAGGGGGGCGATGGAGAGGCTGGGGTCGGAGAACCAGAAGAACCCGAGCATCTACAACTACGAGGCCCCCTGGCAGATCTATGGCCTGGCGTGGTCTGCCCGGTCGGATAAACGGTTCCGGCTTGCCGTTGGGAGCTTCATCGAGGAGCCATCCAACCGCGTCCAGATCCTCACCCTCAATGAGGAGAACCCTTCGCTCGGCTTCCGCCGCGACCCTTCCCTCCAATTCGAGCACACCTACCCCCCCACGAAGCTTATGTTCCATCCGGACCCTAGCTCCGTCTCACCGGACCTCCTGGCGACGTCCGGCGACTTCCTCCGCCTCTGGGAAGTTGGCGGCGAAGGCGGGGTGGAGCTCAAGGCGGTGCTCAACAACAGCAAAAGTTCGGAGTTCTCCGCGCCCCTGACGTCGTTCGATTGGAACGACGCGGAGCCCCGGAGGATCGGTAGCTGCAGCATCGACACCACCTGCACCGTGTGGGATGTTGAGCGGGAGGCCGTGGAGACGCAGCTCATCGCGCACGACAAGGAGGTCTACGACATCGCTTGGGGGGAGGCCGGTGTCTTCGGCTCCGTCTCCGCCGATGGTTCTGTGAGGATCTTCGATCTCAGGGATAAGGAGCATTCCACCATCATCTACGAGAGCCCCTTTCCGGACACCCCCCTTCTCCGTCTCGCGTGGAACAAGAGGGACCCCAGGCATACCCTCCCCTCCCTTTTTCCCTCTTTCCTTCTTTCTACCTTTAATTTCACAAAGAGAAAAATGATGCGCTAATAAAATCTTTCCCCTGATTGCCTCCTATTCTTCTTCAACTTTGAGATAACGCTTTTGAAATCGTCATTATTCTGTATCATGTGAACTATACGATTCATTTGTTCAACGGCAGCATATTTATGTTTCCCTTTTTGAACGACCGATATCTTAATGGTTGAATTGGTTTGATTTTTGCAATTTGGTATTCCTAATTTGCTCTCTATGATTTATTGTTTAAGAGTTATGGAATGAATTGAGAAGACATAGAAATGTTGATGAGGTGTTATGGAATGTTAATTTTTGCGAATTCGTGTGCTTTCTGAAATATCATTATAATGGTTGTGAATATGGTTTTTCAGGTACATTGCCACTGTTCTGATGGACTGCAGCAGGGTTGTGGTGTTGGACATACGGATGCCGGCAGTGCCAGTGGTGGAGCTCGACCGGCATCAGGCTAGTGTCAATGCGGTGTCATGGACGCCACATACTTCCCGGCATCTGTGTTCTGTGGGGGATGATGGGCAGGCACTTATCTGGGAGATGCCGACAGTCATGTCCCCAACTGGGACGGTGGACTTCGGTTGTGGGGAGGACGCTGCGGGCATTGATCCAATACTCGCATATAGTGCATGCAGTGAGATTAATCAGGTCCAGTGGTCCACGCTGCAGCCAGATTGGGTCGCCATTGCCTTTTCTAACAAGTTGCAGGTGCTGAGGGTCTAAGGGATTACCTTCCTCTTCGTTTTCAAGCTTTGCAATGCTTGTCCAAGGTGACTTGGTCGGAAATTCCAGTTGACAGGTGGCTTCTCAGAAATTTGGTTAATCCTGCATATAAAATATATTTTTTATGAATTTGGGAAAATTCAACATTGGAAGAAAAAGGAAGGGAAGAAAATACCTTTTTTTCCATGTGTTTGTTGTCATGTAAAAGCTTAGACGTGGATGCAATTTCGCAGGTTGTTAGCAATTAAAGAAGAATTATATTGCACATGTTCGATCATGTGGTGCTCTCAGTTCTTTTTTTTTCCTTCCCCTTTCCCATTGTTTGATTATTTTCATGCGTTAGGTTGAGATATTCGTATGGTTGCAGTGGAATGGCTTGCTCTCCTTTGGGTCTCTCAGAGGGTATCCTCCTATCCAGTAATGGCACCATTGTTTACAGTCTCTTGAAGATGCTTTTTCATCTAGAAGAAAAGTTTTGGCTGGCAGTAACTTAAAGTGGTCATCTTTCTGAATGTACTTTAACATCAACATGAATTAAATGTATGAAGGCAATGCTTGTTACCCTCTTCTGTCATGCATGATGCATTAACGGCCTTGCTGGTATTTGATCTCGCGTCGTCCTTGTCTGACTGGCTAGGCATGCCAAATTATGTGGCGATGTGAGATTTGAGAACTTGATAATCTTGTATCGTCGGATGAACAAAAGAGAGAGGGAGAGAGAGGTATGAGTTTTCCTCAAAACATTCTGTTCACTGCAACAAACTAGCAGAGACATTTCTTGTAAGAGCTTTCTGAAAATCTTACAGCCAACAAAGTTCTGTGACTTTCATAATTATAAATGTGAAGACCAAACATGGAGAGAATATATATATATATATATATATATATATATATATATATATATATATATATATATATATATATATATATATATATATATATATATATATATATATATATATATATGTATCACATTTTTAAATATCTGTTTTCAAGGTTGTCAAGTTTCACCTTTCTTTCTCTCTTTTTGATGATAAACGACCATATATGAAGCCCTGCCACCGATAAACTGGGAAAAATCTGTCCTGTTCTCATGCCGTTCTGTCTCTTCATGCTTTATTACCAAGTGCGAAGCTACCTATTTTCTATTTACTTCTTCTAAACTAGTATTTTGATGAGATGCCTGATCATTTTTCTTTCTTCATGTGGATTCTTAACATTGGCTTTTGGATGTTAGGAGTTTAAAACTTTTTGATAAATTTTGGAGTCTTGTGTGAGGTTTCTTGTGGTGGTTACCTCCCATATGGGACGGTTAATGCTGGAATCGTTTAGACACCACTACCTCAGTCAAATTGGCAACCTGTAAACCTGATAAGTTGGTGAGGATCCGTGGTTCTTTGAAAGGGTTCAGAATCATCTTCTTAACTGCATCCTCTTTTGGTATATTCGTTCCCCTTTATTCTTCTCAGATGCGTAACCCATCAATTTGTTCTGAAGAAGCCCAAAGAGTAAAGGAGGCCCTGTTTGCACTCAATAAGACTCGGTGCATTCTGCTCCTTGGTTGCTTTATTCAACATGCGCTATCATTTAAGCAGCTAATTTCTGAAGTTAGTTTGCAACTTTAGTTTAGTTGCCGCTAGCACTTTGTCTAGAAAGAAGTTCCATATACACACTTGGCTCTATATGGATCGTCAAGCTCAAGTTGGTCCTCTTTTCCTCATGTTTTGAAGACGTTTAAGTCACAAGATAACGTTACAGAATTAAAGGCTTCTTCTTCTAAATTAGCAGCTATTGCTGTTGCTGCTCTCAATTATGAGTTCAATTCATAAGGCTGACCATTTTGTCATGTGGATTTGAAACCATCTTTAACATTTAGGTTGTGTAGAGTAAAACAGTGCTATTTGGTTGTTCGTTGGGAGAGCTCATGAGTCTCTGTGACATTGAATTCTTGAGATCATCTGGTGGAGGTAGATTCCATAAAGGCATAATAGGAGACAAGTGATTGCAGTTTGGAAAGAAAATGTGCTACGAATTTAGCAAGGTGGGAGGTGGTTGGGGATAGTCCAGAAATGAAGTTGTTGGATCGCCGGCTTTCAAACCGATGAATATTAAATTATTAATCGAAGGAAAAGGATCAGTTCAAACAATCGACGAAAAAGATCATGTCAGACAATCGGTGCTGGAGAAGAAGAATGTAGCGTCTGCTGCAGGGTGAGGAGTTTTCACGGTAGGTGGGCTGAAATCAGAAGTCAAAGGGAGCTATCGTGTATTGGCTGCCAACTATTAATGCAGGTGTTATAATGAGCAGATATGGTGTTTTGGATAGGAAAATAGATGTAGGCTAGAGGGTTCCAGACCGTTCTGTAATTATTTCGGCTTCAGTAGCAGGGTCGGGTGGTTCTTTTTGTGCTGTTCTCTGAGTTTGGCTGGCTGTTCGGCCTTTCTTGAAGCTCTTGTGGGTGGGAGCTGCTTGGTTGCAGCTGTGTTTGTTTTCAGGGGTTTTCGGTGCAAGGTATCCCCTCTTTTTTGTTCTTTCTTGTATGTATGCCTTTCGGTTAATAAAGGTGGGGACACGACCTCCTTGCAATTTCCATTGGAACCACCACAACCAGAGCAGCAACGGGGACTTCGAAGTTTGGTATACGCCATTAAGAGGAGAGTTAATATGATCCAGTAACTTTGGGACTCAACATGTTTCAGCTATTGATGGTTGGGATTCAAGCATACATTACACCTGGCACATCTGGTTGGTCTGTATATACTATTCGAATGCTTCTAACTATAAAAGGACATTCATCTGTCTGTTGGATTACTTGAGGGCGAGGAGATTCTGTTATAGACAATATAATTTTGAACGGTGCATCCGTTGGTAGCTTTCCTCGCCTGTTGGATTGTTAATAATTTTGTGAGAAAAGTACGTTTGTAGTATGTAAGTGGACACATGGAAAATTTTCTGAACCTGCACGACATGTTCACATTTCGCTGGGACGGGTCATTTCATATGTTTCCATCTGCATTCATCTTCGGAACAGGAATGTGGAGATTATTCAAAGTTCAAACCCTCCGCTTATTCATGGTTTCTGTTCCCACTGCAGGATAGTCTTGGCCCACGTGTTGACTTTCCTTAGCTGATTGTGGCCGAAGCATCTTTCATGTGCTCTCTTAAATTGAAAGTTGGACTATGCATGTGATGGTTTTCTACCTTGCATCATTCTTGGTCAGCTAGGCCGTCTCTGGGACACGACCATATTTTGTCGCTTCATTGATGAACACCCACCGTCTTTTGGGAGATCTTCTGTTTAACCACCGTTTTTTTGGGATCTTCAAGGATCTCTCAATAGCATGGATTTTAAATTCATTCTACGTATTAAAAACCATGAATTTAAGGTCGGATGAAAGATGGTATGGTCTTAAATCTATAGATCAGTCACTGTGGTTTTCTGATCTGCTGTGAAACAAACACGATCTTATCGTTTGGGAGCTTCCTTTTTCTTATGAGCTGACGAGAGGCAGTGGCCTCTCTTTGAGGACATTCTAATGAACCGCTCACCCTAAAGGAAAAAAAAATTCTTATCTATTTAGTTTATCCTAATTCAATCAGATCTATGGTTCCACTTCTACCCTTGGGCAGGAGTCTCAGATTTGAGACATTCAAGTTGGAGGAGAACAGCAGTTGAATACTCACAGTTCATTTTCTCGCCTAGCTAGTAACGAGGAACTCATGAACTTCTACCCCGGAAGCTCCACGCCGGTGGAGGGGCAGGTGGGTTGTCACTTGTCAGATTTAATATCTTCAGTTGAAGGAGATTAGGAGTTCATTCTATTGGCATAATCTTCCAAGATTCTGACCAAACCTAGCGTTTCCAATTTAACACAGATAAAAAGGAAAAGCAAACATGACTTCTTGAAAAAGAACAGTTTTACCTCAGGTGCAAATTGGAACTTAGTTCAATTAAGATGAAGATCATGTTTACTTTACCAGATCTGAGTAAAGGAATCCAGTATCAGGTCAGTAATGAACTATTATTGACTTGTTGATATCCCAAATGCTACTTCCTGCAGAAGACAACAGCCAACGGTGCAAACCACTAAAGACGATCGAAAATCTCTCGGTTTTAATACTACCTGACACTGCCTGCTTCTCAATACCTAAAATTGCGTGCATAATCGTACAATGTTCCGGTCTAGGTCCAGTCTCTGCAGCTGCGGTGTTTATACTGAACTGGAAGTCTGTGATTAGACCAAATCGAACTCTGCGCCTTAGATCTAGGTACGTACCCCTTTTCCTTTTGATCGTTTAGCTCAACAGTGGCATTTAAAATGGTCAGCTTGCTTTGAACTTTGGGTCGATGACGAGCAGATGGCCAGTTTTGCAAAGATTGTGCTGCACGAAATGAGTTGTGTAGATGCAATAAATTCGATGTGGTGCTGCTCTACAAATTTCAGCCTTCAAAAAGGAAAAAACGCATCTTAGAAAAGCAAAGGTGGTGATGGAGCTCTGGAATCAGGTCATGTTGGCGACTCAAGAGAAGGTTGTGTAATCTCTCAAAGGATATTTTTGAAGAGAGATCTTCTCTGATAGACGGTCGTCTGTAAGTGAATTATTAATGTACTTTGATGGTTTCTATCATCTCTATTAGAAATGGTTGGAGACAACGGTTGGTGATCTTAAGAACGTATGATCATTTTAAAACAAATTTTAACGGATGATAGATAAGATGTAGAAAAAGGGAAAAGGGAGTTGGTTTGAAGGAAGAACTCAACTTGAATTTGTCCTTTAGGGAGGCTGTAATTTTATTCCGACTTTCTATTGATCATTTGCTTTCCACTGAGGATTAGGATAAGGACTGTTGATCAAAGAATAGTTTATTGGAATCTTTTAAAGAGGATGGGGTCACTGTGGCTTTAATGGTCGGTTTTCCATCTCCTTCTGAATTATTAAGTTTCCTGTTTACGTTCATTAATTTCATACTGCGGACTTTCTGAGCAAGTGTAAAAAAAGTCCGTTCAACGTAAAGCCTGTCATTTCAGGAGGTCATCATCGATAGCAGGCGCTCTGGAGGTTGATTTAAATCCACAATTTTGATTTCTTTTCTACAGGTGCCAGCATATATGATCAGGACGTTTTTACTGCCACAATAAGTTTGGATACCCATGTTTTTATCCCCATAAAATTACGGTAAGGTTCCCGAAGAATTACGCAGCTAATGCCCTATAATTTTAAGCTATTGTGCAAGGATTAGGCTATCCTCGATGATCTGCAGGGATATCGATGTCACCAACTCGTAATCACCGAGTTTAATATATGTAGTGGGCGGCCAACTTCCTGCAATTAGTTTTCAGAAAAAAAAACTCAATTTCCTGAATTACCTAAGAATAATGGGAAAAATCTTCAAGTGCCAAATGAAAACGTGAAGGTTTCAGACCCAAAGGTATTGTTACCGTGGGGTAAGCCTTGACTGTCGCTCAAATCCTATGGGTGTCTCTGTTTGCAAAGCCCAAAGCGTACAGCTTCTGGTTTGATATTGTTCTGATTAAGAGTTTAAAAGTATTTGTTTGACGAATGAGAAGAAACGGAGAAGTTTTTAGCGTCATATGATCTTTTTTTTAATTTAGTTTGATTATGCTGATGAAGATAAGCCCTTGCTTGGGTTGAAAGATTTCTTCAGCTACCGATTTTTCTAGCATCTTCTTGGCGTGACCCACGGATGAGGTAGTCTTCTACTAAGGCCTAAAATCTTTGAAATTTTAAGAAGCACCTTTAGTTGACGCAGAGGGCCTGTTCTTGTTCTCCCCAACATTACCGAATGGAGACGGACACCGGGAGGAAGGGAGGAGGAAGGTGGAAGCCGCACGATGGCTGCCGGTTCTTCCTAACGCTCCCTACAGTCAGCGTCAGCATGCAACCACATTGCAGAGTCAGCAAACACATTTATGATTTAACATGTCATGCCTTGTCAATGACGCGTGGATGCCACCATGGCCGGAGCTTTTTTGTTCTCCACTGCGGCCGTCTAGCCAATAAGGATCGCATAAGCTGTAGCCGGATCTTGGCTCAACTTGAGGGCAGGTCTCGACCATTCCGGAGATCGGACAAGAAATTTTAGGTGCATGGTCTGGAATATCTAGATCGACCAAAGAATTCATTAGCATAGAAATGGATTCAGGCATTGATCTAGGATTGAAGGAAACCCGCTAACCTTCAGGGAATATAGCAAATTGGTGATAAATTTCTATATGGATTTAATAATTAGTCAAAGAAGTTCAAGTCTGACTCGAAGTTGAAACATCGGTCCTACAATTTGTAAGGCGGCCCGAGCCGGGAAAAGCTGCTCAAGTATGACTCAAAAGCTGAGACAGTGACCCCGATGGATTTCCTCGTTTTATTACCTTTTCTTTTATCTCGAAGCCCACCTTGTTCCCTATAAAACAATAGGAAATCAGCCCTTTCTTCAAACGGCGTCTTCCTTCCCCTTCTATCTTGAGCTACTAAAAAGATCCATCTTTGCCTTCTCCCCCGTTTCTGCTCCTCCCACTCATTTCTGTTTGTGCTTTTATCAATTTCATCTTCTTTTTCTTGATTCTTTCATGGGCTTCCCTTCTGCTGCCATTGATGGCATCCGAATCCCAAGCCTTGTGCTGGACTCCTTTTACGTACTAGTGCAGATCAAGCTGTTAATCACTTGGGTGGTCTCCCTTCTTGATCTTCTGGAAGATGCGGATGACGAGCCAAAGAACCGTGGAGCGCCATCGGCGAGCTCACAAACGATTAAGAAGGCTCTAGCAGTTGTTGAATTCGGCAGTTTTCTTGACAAGTTTGCTGAGTGCCAAAAAGAGGAGACGACCTGTGCCGTTTGCTTGTGCTGCATAGAGAGAAGACATGAAATAAGGGAATTGTACAACTGCAGTCATGTGTTCCACAAGGGATGTCTGGATAAATGGGTGGATCAAGGGCAATATACTTGCCCCTTGTGCAGATCCCCTTTGATGCCTCTGTCGACGGGAAGATCCGATGATGATGATTCGTGGTTAATCGATAGAATATCGTACCTATTTGGCGAGGACTTGTTCACAGAGACTTGATCTCTCCTCTTCTTGGTTCATTTGAAATAGGGACAATCTTTGTGTAATTTTTTTCAGTGCTATTTGTTGCCATACTTGAGATACAGAGCCATAGATATTGATGCAAGAGATGGAAGTGGGATTTTTTGGGGTTACTGTAAATACCAACATGTTACGGATTATTAGTTTGACTTTGCTAATGAAATCCAGATATTTGTCTCTCTGATATTTGTCTCTCTGATATTTATAATTTAGGCAAAACCTCAGATGGACTCTCTGATTATGCAATCAAAATTTCTGACGCTGACCAGTTTCTCAATTAATGTGAACCATCTTCCTGTTCCTGCCTTTCTCGTTTCTGCACCATTTGATCTATTTACTACTCATTGTTCGCCTAGCTGTCTGGAAAGCCTTCAACCAGCAAAAGTATTTCATTCCCTGGCGAGATTCAAACTGAATGTTGCAGAAAGGGCAGTTTCTTCTGCGACGCCTACATTACTGTCATGGTTCTTTGGCTTTTGATTAACCAACGCGATTAGCTCTTCCTTGGGCATGACGTCCGTTGTTCTCTTTTCGGTAATTGAGGTGGATACTGAATGCCTTATGCGGCTGGTGGAACATTTTCTGTTTTCGGTCGTCCATATACGCTCTTATTTTCAAGTAACTCGCATGCTTTCCTGTTCTTTATTAGTCAAGCTCCGACTGCTACCAGGGATTATGTCAAAGGACGCGTGCTCTTTGATTTTATCTTGAGGTGGATGGACATCTAAAACCAACTCAAATGTAAATTATGAGCACTAATTAATTCATGAAACACAAGAAGTGTTATTGGCGGTGAGGGCCGACCAAATTAATAAATTCTCTTCATAACTACTTTTGCTGATGCAATGCCACATGTAACAGATGTAAGCGATTTGTTATGCGAGAATCTAATGCTTCAAGCCACTCCCTCTTTTTTGTTTTTGTTTTGAAGCAAACTTCCAAGATCTTAGATCTAGACTAGGTTAATTGAATAACTTAGTCGGTTCGCCTAACAGATAAACTCTCAGTGGTCTCCAACCACCAATGTCTTGCTGGCCACCCTTTCCTCCGCTCCTGCCACCGCGTTCAAGGCAAGTGACTGGTTCCATAGCTTTGGATGGGCCGTGTGCTACGTGGTCAATGCTGCCTATTGTTCCTTACGGAAGGCTATACGAAGGCCGTGTGGACCATGCGGCTTCTACAATCTTCCGGGCAAGTTTAGAGAGTCAATGACTGTCAAAGTTTTTCTTTTGTTTTCCTTTAAAAAGCATGAAGCTGAAGCTGAATCTAAAGAGACCGAATATGGATTTTCTTAACAAAAATGCTTTGGCTTCGAACTTAAACCTGCAATTTGAAATTCTTGAATAAATTAAGCTGCAAATAGTTAGACAAATTCAATCATACTCCGAACAGTCGTCGTCCTTATTGTTAAACCAACTCCATTATTGCGTGGAGCTCTTGTTGGTGACACCAACACGTTTGAAACAACCTTGATGACTGGTTCAGCGTCAATTATATGGGGTAAAAAGTTCAGTGAATGAATTTTGTCAAGCTCAGTTCTAACAATGATAGGCAGAGCCGGACCACATGACTAGTTCTACCCTGAATAGGCAAGCTTCCAATGACCACATATGAGTAATGCTTCTAAAACACAATTTACATAGGACTGTGAAGCAATGAATGTCGCTTGACAAGCTAATGTGAAGGATGCAGCAACTAGGTTATGAAAAGCAATAATAAAAGATTTACCTCATTGCTATATGATTTAATACTGAAGTTCAAGTTGATTCAACAACTTACCCTGCTGCGTGAGAGCCTCATCAATCACCTTAGCAACCAGTTATGTTGAAGAGTTACCAAAAAGAAAAAGTAAAATTAACAACTGAAAGAAAAACCAACTGAATGGAATCAGACAAGAAGAGTGTCATTGCTAACCTTGTTGAAATGCTCATACTGTCTATTGCCCATACTGAAGACACGATGTTGAAGGTTCTTGAGCCAAGTTCCTCCTCCTTTTCTCGAAAACTAAAAACGAAAATGTTGTGCATATAAGTATATGCCCAAGTGGACTGTTAAATTTTATCTAACTTGATCTCTTCAAAATTCACCTCTGTAAGCCATTTATAAAACCTTGCAGCATTATATTTACCCGAAAACAGTATCATAAAATCTGCCGCTGGAGAAGACGACTAGAATGCAAAAGCAAAAAAAAAAAAAAAAAAACTTCAAGCAAAAAACCTAGAATCAGTACTCTAAAATAATATCACAACCTAAAATCATTCACAAATAGAAAAAACTTACCATTAAGTACCAGCAACCTACCTTTTTACCGTTTAGAGTCTTTAGACATCAAAAATTGATCAAAGAAACCTACAATCGCCAAGAAACTTCGGTAAACACCCCAAATGAATGAGAAAGGAAAAGAAAGAAGAAGAAAAAAAGTGACATGTTTATAACGGACACGGGTAAATGCTCAACTTCAACAACATCCTAGTGGCAAGTGTCGGTGAAAGCTACATGTACCGACATCTTGTTCTAGACATTGGTAAAAATTAATCTTCACCTTCATTTAAAGCCAGTATTGGTCGATGAATCCATCGTTTTTTTTAGCGTTCCAGCCACCAACAAATGTTATGTACAGGCAGAAAATGAAGGGATGCTATGCCTCAGCCATTCAAAAAAACAGGCAGCATCGACCGTCACTGCTAACATAATAACCAAATTGTAACAAGCTCTTTCTGTTGCGCTCCATTTAATGGCTTTACAATTATCCTGACAAGTGACAATTCCTCCATGTTATCTGAGGCAAAACGGAAGAACGATCTTCATTCCAATCGCCAAAGAAAATCATATTACGGCTCCACCATAGTTTCCAACAAAACCATGTGCAAAGTAATCCTCTACATACTGTCGGCCATTTATAAGGAAATTTGGACTTCATCCAAAATTTGAATTCTTCTTGAATACATTGCCATGACAGTCTCCCTTCACCAAATAGCCTGATCACATATAACCATACCTCCTTTGGAACCACGCATCTGATAATTACATGATCGCTGTCGTCGGAGTTATTCCTACATAAAGAACAGTAATTGGCTGTCAAAATTCCCTGTTCCTGCGATGGGTCCAAAGTTGGAAGTCTCAGGAACTTGCTGCAAGAGCAAACCAGCACGACCTGAAAGGAGACTTGCTGTTCCAAATATCTGATCCTTGAATACCCCGAGTTCTTGTTGCTTCAAAACTTTCTCCTGCCTTCAGCCTCTTCACCCTTTCTTCAGTGGTGTTGAGGTAGATCCTTGTCTTCTTACCGCTCGCATTAAGTGTGATGTTGCTTCTTCAGTTAAGAACCTTTCCTTACCTGGAAGTCCCATTTCTCTGCACCTCCAGTCTCTTCCGGAAGCCTCTGTCATACTTCCTTTACCTATTTTTGTACCTTCTGCTCTTAACTTTCTTCCACGATGCGGCACTCTTGTGTAATGTTAATAGATATGTTTCTGCTCTTTTCTGCATCACTCCAGTCGGTCCTTTTCCCTGACACAGGTTAACAGCTTGGAGTTGAGCAGAAACTTCTGCAAGGTTGCCAATTCACCACATAATTTTTTTGCCTTTGCGTCCTGCAAGGTCATAACCATGTCCGAGAGGAATTCCCATACTCTGCACCAGTCAGTTTGTTGACTAACATTTCGCCATTCCAATTATCCATCCGGAAAGAAATTTTGTTTCCAATATCTACTCTCCATCTCATTTTGTGCCTGATAAGGAACCATCCCCACATTATGTTTTTCCATGTACACGAACCTTTGCATTGAGTTTTCATGGTCCATAATCCTTTACTTCTTCGTAGATACCTGCAGTGAATCCACTCCCATACATAGGAGTTTTCATTTATGATGTGGCATGCTCTACTAGCCAAGAGAGCTTCGTTCCATACTTCCAACGATCTGAACGCAACTCCACCCATCCTTAACCGGCTCACACAGCTGCTTCCAAAAAAGAATGGGTGTTGTTCTCTCTGTCCCTCCATTTTCTGCCCATAAGAACGAGATCATGCTTCTCTCTATATGCCTAAGAGTATTCTTAGGGGCTTTCAGAACCTGCATCTAATAGTTAACTAGTGCAGTGATGTTAAATTAGAGGTGAAAAAATTAGGGCAACCATGCCACCACTTCCATGACAAATATGAAGACGTAAGGTGATAGTGGGTCACCTTGCCTCAGACCGAAGAACGCCTTAACTCCTTCCCTCCTCTCGGTCGATGGGAACTGAAAACTGAAACTTAGTCACACATTTGAGAATTTTGCCACCCAGTTCCCATGGAAGCCAAGGACAAGTAAACCATGCTTCAAAATTTCTGTGAAACCCTGTCATATGTTTTTGACATGTCTATTTTGAAGCACAATAATTCTTTTTTTTTTGAAGTAGAACCAGTCCACTAGGTCCAGCAGCAATACAAACTGATGTTGAATGTGCCGGTTGTTCAAAAAGGTACCTTGATTTACATCTATCAGTTTGGCCAGGATTTCCTGAATAGGCAAGCTTGAGCTTACTTGTGCAAACGTAAGAAGAAGAAAAAAAAAAATTCTTTCCCAAATTACTTGAAACACGAACATACTCAAGAATGAAAGAATTCCTACTGGAACAGGGAAACCGGCTGTTCTGTTCTGCAATGCATTCTTCCAACTTAAGGATAGTCTCATCAGTCTAATCTTCCAAATTTTCATGGAATTTAGTAGAGTGATTAAAGTGCACTGTCTCTACTAAAATCAAGAGTTTCCATTCTGATCCTGGAGGAGAATATGAAATATTTTAACAGTTTGTCAAGTCTGATCTTGGTATAGAATGTGAAGGTCATATTCACATTATGAAAAGAACATTAGACCTGCCCATGATGAAGAGGAGAACGCCAAAGTCAATGAGCTCGGCAGATCCATGGCTGATTTCACAATCATCCACTAAATTGGTTGCAAGGGGTAGCAGGGATGGCCGATTACTTCGGCCGAAACACCATAGGTCCATAATCATCTTTAAGAAGTCGACTTCTTCCCTGGATTTTTCATTGGTCTTCGCCAACTACCAAGTTGATACTTTATTCACCGGAAACAATACTTTACCGACTGCCAAAGCTTCTCTCCTCTCTCACTTCCTCTTGAGCGAAAAACTTGCAATTTTTCTGACGAAATTGCCTGTTTTATCAGGAAAACATGAAAAAAACACACGGAAAGAAACAAACTACTTAATGAATATGCTCTCTTAGAAATAAAACTCGAGCAAGCCGCGTTCACTGCGGCAAGGTCTTTACGGAGAAAAGTTTGAGGTGCAGAATGACGAGGAAAGAAATTGAAGGATTACACATTCAAAAATTGATTCAGAGTCTCCCTTTAATATCTTTATACTAAGCGGTCTCTCTCAAACATTGTTGTCGAGCTCTCGATGAACTTTATCTTATTGGGGTAGTGGCCTGGTAATGGTTGCGTAGCTCATCAGGGAAATAGATGGACCACTTTGCGTTAGGTAACCGAGCGTTGATTTGGCGATTCTGTTGGGTTAGGTCATAATATTTATAGTATTTTTTTTCTACATAAATAGCCGATAAAATTGAAAATGCAATAGCAAAAATTGTGACAAGAAGCTACAACATGAAGATTACAAATCAAAACGCAATATAAACACTATGAACTAAAACTAAATAATATGTAATATGAGTATTTGTATATACCTAACAAAGTTTATGATATTTCACGATTCAAAAAATCACTAAGTTTAGTATTTAACAATGTACGAAAAAAAATGTAATTACTTGACGATCCCACCTAACTAGTAGAACCCTGCTTCAGGACCTAGTAAATAGATGCTCCTACCTGACCTGGGCAACTCAAGACTTAGTTCAACGACTTTGCCAATCATGGTCACACCTTTGTGGAGTCACACATCTTCCCTTCTTTTTCTTCGAAAACATGCACAACATTAGCATAACTATAATTCCTTTGGTCGAAGACTACTTTGAGAAATAATTTTTCCAAACAAAAGATTATTTTGCTTGTTTAAACAAGACTATGGGCTAAGGACGGAACAATAGTTTATAAGCACTTCAAATTTTGGTTAGATTTCCGAATTTTCAATATTCAACGCGGAGACTGGGATCCACGGAGTGGATATCCCAGGCAATCCACCAGGCCCCGCAGATATTTTAGCGAATTTCCGATCACCGGTATTCAACGCGGAGAGTGGAAATGTGGGATTCACGTTGTGGATCCCAGGCAATTCCCCAGCCCCCGCAGATATTTTAGCGACCCTCGCGCTGGTGGCCGTAAACAAGTCTCACCGGCACTTCCTAGGGTTCAACGCGGCCATTGCCATCTCCATGTCCTCCACCACCAGCTCGACAAACGCCTTCGTCACGGCACAGAGCTTGCCATCCCCTCAAGCCCTGTCCGATTGGCTCAGGCCCAGGCTCCCCCACGACCTACCAACATGGGGAGTCAAGCCTGGCACCAAGAACGTCTCCAACCTCTGGCTTGAGCTGTCCCACGGCGAGACTGTCCTCCAGGACACCATCCCTCCCAGGCGAACCGTCAATGTCGCCACCGTCAACATCCGCAACCTCGCCGGCAACGTCCTGATTGAATCCCACCAGGAGCTCAGCGACGGGAGCGTCCGGAGCCGCTGCCGCCCGCTCTCGGAGAAGATGAAGGCAGGGGAGACGATCCGAGAGGCTGCCATCCGGGCCGTTCGAGAGGAATTGGGCTCTGTCCTTGTCTCCCCAGATGGGGTTCGGGTGGTTATGGACTCGTATTCCAAGAAGATCGAGGAGGGGGACTCCGGCTCCTATCCGGGGATGCCTTCTTGCTACATTTTGCATTCGGTGGATGTCATCATCGAGGAAAGCTTGCCGGAAGGAGACTTCTCCACGCAGGAGGAGGACGAGTATGCCGGGAGCGGCGGAGAGGTTGCGAAGGGCGCCGTGGTCGTGAGAAAGCATTTTTGGAAGTGGATTCCTCAGCAAGATGCCTAGCAGGTTCGAGCTAGGTGCATGCTGCGGATTTTTCTGCTGGGAATTTTCTCTTCCTCGTTATAAATCGTTGTATGGAAGTTCCATGTTTCTCTTGCTAATTATTTCCGAATCACGTAAATGACATCCAGATGAAAATTTGCATAGAATCCTCGATAACAATTGTAATCATTATCTAATCTTCGATTTGATTATGTTTTCATTACTCAAATGAAGAAAAATGCTGCCTTCTTCTTTTACTGCTTCAGTGTTTCTCAGTAACAAAATTTTGAATAACTGATTGTCATAAATGATGAGAGGAATTTCATTCTGGATGGAACAAACAAGAACTTGTGCCATTAATTTCTGACATCATCTTGCCCCTTAACGGCACTCTGGATGACAGGGCCGCCACAAATAGCAGGACGAATGATTTTATAGCTTTTTTGTGGTTTCCAATCTGCATACAGTAGTGAACAAACAGGAAGAGCTAACTTGGTCAAAATGAGATAAATCGGTTCACCAAAATATGCAAGATCACTTGAGCCAATCAAAGAACAGTTACTCTGAAGGGTCATGCGGCGTAGTATGGAAGAAGGGGAGAAATTACAGAACCATTTGCCGAGCAATCTATGTAAGATGGGGAATGAGGGTGATACTTTTCGGTGTACAGCTTTGATGAAGCTTACGATAGAACTGTATGTCATGAAGTTTACCATAATTAATCTCCAACGAACTGGACATTGGTGGAGTGAGGTTCTATTTACAGTTTGAGACATCTGTTTCTGGGTACCAGAGCAATACCAATTTCATGAAGAACAAGTAATTGATCCATTGCAGCTTGTAACGCCTAGAGGATTATCCCTCCGCAAGACAGAGAGAGAAAATTGGAAAATCCACTGCTTAGCACATCACATGGCAAACTGATCACTGGAGAACATCAAGAAACATATAGTCGCATCGGTGAAGGAAGACGTGTTCGCAACAAGAAGGGTAGCTAGTAAGAACTAATCGATAGGCAAATATTGATGACATCTCCATTTTTATTGAAAACCTACTAGCCACATCTGCAGTGCATATCTGAAATCTCAGAAATGTGCCTCTTCACTGTAGAGGAATGTGAACAAAATGAATGGCAATTGTTCAACAATGGAAGAATTGTTGAACTAGTATACTGACGTGGACGTTGATGGACATCGGAGGAATTGACGGCCAGACAAACAAGTTCCTTATAGGATTTTCTGTCTGTTCATGTCGTAAGCCTTGAAACGTTTTGTATATGAAGCTTGCCCTTCATTAGGATAACGTAAAGTGCTTCAATAAAAGCTCGAGAGAATCCTGATTCCAGCGGTAACAGTAGATGCCTTTAACCCCAAAAGAATTTGCCTCAAATTGGTTGAAACAGTTTGTTTGGCGACAAATCCGGCTTGCCTGATCCTTGACAAAAGCTTGTCCACTATCATGATCTCTGTAGCTTTCTTTTCTTTCTGAGATTCTTTTTAGTTCCTTAAGGAGGGACTTTTCTCAGGCTCTTGAATAGGACGAGTCCGGCTTGCCTGATCGGATGAACGATGGGTCCGACTAGACCGATTGCTTTTCTTTATCGGGAATCACATGTTGAACCACTCCGCAGGAAAGCAGCAAAGAATCACATAGCTTTCCAGTTGGTGGAGCAATTCTTTATCTCATCGCTCCTCTGCTATGTGCGTGATTTTTCCTTGACTCCTAATCAGGAGAGTTTGATGCACTTTAAAGGGAAAAGATAACAGTTTTTTGGCTAATTACGAGAACTTGAAAGTTGATGCTCTTTTTATCTGTCCTATGTGTTAACCAGTTGCTTGATATAAACAGTTTCATCTTCCACATCTCAAAGCAGAAGACCTGCCCTTCTGAATGTCTGTTTAAATTAAGCTGCACCTTATGATCACCTTACTAACTAATTCATAGATACAGACTCGTTAAAGGTTAGAGCGGGTGAGACGGGGTAACATGCTCAAAGCTAGGAATCCCGTAAGTCTTGTCGTTATTGAGCAAATACGCTCGAAAATCCGCCTCCACATGCAGCCTCTGCAGTGTGAGACAAGCACAAAGAGAGGCGTCCAGGGTCCAACTAACTGACTAAGCTACGCTTATTGAAGCTTTCTTTAAAATTAATCAAGTTAGTTTTAATGTTTCATAATACACAAGCAACAGACCTGAGGTTCTTTTCCCACTTTTTGCTTTTAGTTCAGTAACAGCTGAGGTTAGTAATAAGCTTTTTTAATAATCAGGTTCTGAAGTTTTTCTTGGTTTCCCAGGTCATCATAGAAAGTTTTTTTTTTCTCCCATATGTCAAGCTGCTGAACACAAGCAACCTATTTTTAGTTAGTTTGATTTGTTTATTTTGTGTAATAATTCTATTGAGGAACAAGTCCTGGCATATTTGGCATCAAAAAGATTTAGTGGTCGTCATGCTTCTGCATACAAGCCATCTTAGGCAGACCACGGCGAGCATTAACATAAACACACAGATAAATAATGACACCCATGAAGTACTGGTGCTGTTTGTTCTGATGCCCAAACCTGGACCTAATTTACATGTTTCTGCAATGACGCAGATGAATCCAGTATTTGCGGTAGCTCAGACTGGTGAAACCCTATTTTTGAACAGCCTTAGCTATCCAACTAGAGTCTAAGTTTGTCCATGTGGAGCTAAGTTTTTAGATGTTGAATATGTTCTTTATCGCCACTTAATCTTCTTGCTTTGATGGTTTCTGAGTGGGCTGGAGCAGAACGTGATATTGTCTGCTAACTATTGCACACTTGTGGTCGATGTGGCTTAGAAATCGCGTGAGAAGCTGCAATTCCACTACAATGATCCAATAGTTAAAGGAAAAGGTCATATAAATTTAAGGGATTCCCTGCTACCAAAGTAAAAGAAGGCAACTGTTTCTGAGGAGTTCATTCCAAGAGCTTTTATTTACTTGGGGAGAATCTTGTCATCACAAAGATTAAAAGCCACACGCAGCGCTCCTCATCCCCTTTCCTCCCTCTACTAGTTTCATCCCCTTCCTGCTAATTAACTCTATTGATTGCATGCTCTTCAAAGATTAAGTTGCTAATTGTATATTCATCATCATCATGGTATGGTGTTAAAGAGCAAGCACAAGTAGACATGTGGCCAACAATGAGAATTTCTTGTTAATACGGTTACACTGTGAGTCTGTATCCCCTACAATTGTCTTCTTCCACTCTTTTCTTATTCAACACCTAGAGGTCTCTTCTTCATACAGAAGCCTGGTGTCAATCACAACAGAATTAGAACCAAGACTGTCACACCAACAATATTAAACAGCACAAAGCACACGTTAACAACAATTTGAAACCAACCATTCCCATACTCAAACTGTCGAGTGGCACTCTGAACCAGGGATCAAGCTGGCATACCGACCGGAGACATTATTTGCGTTATAAGCCAAGAAAGCGTCACAATCTACCTCCAGACTGTGGTGACCAGAAGCCCAGGTGCACACTTTCCATCTCACCCTTCCCGTCAGCTTTACATTCATCTGCAGTTTTCCGGCCGACCGATCGATGCTTATGTCATCACCAAAGGAAGGAGATACCGGAATCGAGTTGCCAGACATCCACGAAGACAAAACGTTGACACCATCATGGCCTTGGTAAAAAGGAGCGAAGGATGAGTGCACAGTGATCGGCTGTCCCCTGTACACAACATAAGCTTCAAGATTGTCATAGTAGATTCCAACTCTCTGGTTCGGGTTCTTCGCCACCACCGTGACCTGCATGACTGAGGAGAGAAGATAGTTGCTCGAGAGGTTCATCTTATAGATGTCAGCCTCCTGGAGAGAGAATTTCGTCTTGGAAGGATGCAGAGTAAAGAGGACAATAACAATGATCATGACTATGGAGACGATGACAGAGATGAAGAGGGTGGCCTTCTTGAATAGCTTCCCATGGTTGATTTGTTTGCTGGAGCAAGGCTTTGGAGATCTTATCAGATAGTTTGACATAGGTTGAGGAAGAGAGATGGGTTGGGAGAAAATTAAGGTGGAGAAAACAATGGACAGTTGCAGTTGAGAGAGATGGTGGCTGATAGATTTAAAAAAAAAAAGAAAGCTATAGAAAGATTCATATGGCAAAGCAACAACATTTGGCCCTTACTTTCAACCGGCACCTCCGGTTCCAAAAAGTAGGTTTTTTGATTAGCGTAATTGTTGAATTCCCGAAGAATCTGATGGGATTTAGGGTCTTTTTGAAAATAGTAATGCGGTTTATACTAAAAGATGCTGGGATATCTGGTATTGGAATAAAGTGGGGAGGCTCTTTTAGATTATCTGAGAAAGAGGTAAAGCACTAATGCATGCTTTTTGTGGAGGGAGTAGCAGAAGATGCAAGATAGAGGGCATTGGGAGCCGCTATGGCATCATACTATTATCGAAAGTGGTCAAATGGATGGACGGCTATTGTCATATCTTGTCCACCGATCTATGGCTGGACATGAACCACGTAACAGTGAATCATCCAATAGGCAGATCAAGCTTCAGCCCACGGATTCGTGTACTAAGACGACGACAAAAATGGACACCACCTGAGAGAAATTACTTTAGAGGATCTAGAGATTTTCTCATTATGAAAGAAATGCATCTGTTGTTAGAAGAATATATTACAAATGAATAATTATATTTTCTTTCCTTAGCAATTACATGTATGGAATGGGTCTTTAGTTACCATAAAACAGCACAAAGACGCCTTTAGGAGCGCTGATCAGCTTTTGTTAGCGTTTCCTACCCAGTGCTGCTGTCACTTGTCACTGGATTTTCCCTGATGCTTTCAAACTTGAGTTTGTTTTATCACTGCATTGAAAGTTGGGAGCCTTCTTGTAAAACATTCATCAGGAAAAAAGAAGAAGAAGAAGAACTAGGTGTCTCGAGCCTTTGGAAACTTGTATGAGGTTGATGAAACCGGCAAGCTACTTCTAAATTCTAATAATGGAGAAGAAAACTACAAAATTGGTTGGTGCTGAAATCCGATGTCAGTTCCAACCTTTTGCCCTTCATCCTTCCCATAAACTACTTGGTTTCTTGGGGCTTTTGTGCGTCGGATGGATCTGAAAAGTTGCGCAATATCATATAGTGCTGCTTTGCGGAACATTTTTCTAATTGAGTACTCACTAAAGGCCGATGTAAACAGCGAGCCACTTCAATCAGCCTGCCGAGTCAAGAAATAATTGTAGGGCTTAGAGTCCCCACATACATGCAATCTTCTTTTTCCTTTTGAGCGTTTAGGCATTGAACCCTAAACCAGCGTTGTCGATCTTAGATCAGTGTGGTATTTTTTGTCTTTTCTCATTTTGTCTTTGCAGGTGCTTCTTCTTTATCATGCTTACATCTTTCTTTCTTTTCATTTTGTGGGGTTTAGGGGTGTTCCGATTACCGGCATTTTTGCCTCCAAAAGAACGCTTTAGGCTTGTTTTGGAAACGAAGGAAATTGGGTTTGTGAAAAATATAATTTAACAAAATGAGGCTTTCAAAAGGACATGAATTTTACTCATCCCTACCCCGAGTTTTTCATGTAAAAGTTAAATAACCATATGTCGAATCAAAAGAAATATAATGAAATAACATCACTAAGAGCCCTCTTTTGGCAACCATAATGAATTGATATTGTTTTATTCATGAAGCTGCCTCAATTTTTTAGACAAGATAATAATAATAATTTATTATTATTATTATCAAACAAGCCTTAAGATACTGTTTGGCTGTAAGATACGCAAATAAAATATTGAAGAATGTTAAAATTTTTAAACTTGTTCTCCAACATTTCAGCAAAGTCCTGGGTCTATTTTGAAAATGTTCTAAATTGGGTGCACATGCGACCCACCATCGCGCAGAACTCTCGTTCTTTCCCCCTTTCTTGCCCCTTCACCGTTGAATCTTCCATTATGTCCATCACCGGCCACCGGCGCCGCAGAAGTAGCACGCGGCACCAGGTGAACTCATGGTGATAGTTCCTTTCTTCTATTATGATTATTGTTATGGTTGTCATGTGAAATTTATTTTCTTTCATCTTTTGTCTTGTTCTAAGGGATGCAAATTACATAGACTGTAGCAGTCACCTCTGATCGTTTCTGGCAACAGTCGGTAGCCCACAAGGCTGTCGTTACGCTACCATGGCAAAGCAGCACCAACACTCAAAACGTTTGACCTATTTTATATTTTTATTTATTTAATTTTTTCCCAATGTTTTCTTGTTCTGTTTTGGTTGATCAGTCGCTGAACGAAGAAGAGAAAGAGGAAGAAAAGAAGAAGAAGAGAAACACATAATGAAGAAGATGAAGGATGGTGAATGAAGAAAAGAAGGGTGATAATGAAGAGGAAGAAGGAGAAGAAGAAGATACATATGTTTTTTGCATCAGACCAACAACGATGAGATAAACGAGTTCGAGGACTCGAGGCTTGGAATAAAATGAATTCCCCCTTGTGTTCGAGGAGTAGGGCCGTTTCAGGTAGGAACTCATTGTTGTGTTTCATTAGGACACAAGAACATTGTGTCCTTCCTGGTTTTGAGGGCGTCATACATTTTTTAGGACATAATGTTCTTAGAACAGTATGTAATCGAAACCAAACTCCCTCTAAGTGTCTCTGCTGTTGTCCTACTCTAGGTCATCCTTCTCCCTTTTGAGTTGCTTCTTGTCAGGCATAAGGGGAGAAGACTTATGAAATATCTACCGGTGAAAACAAGCACTAACTAAATGCATACACGATTTTAAATGCAAAGGCCTCCTAAGTGTAAGGAATGGGAAAATGATACTACCAGTTCGATGTAACCACCTATTCTAAGCTACAATACAATGAGAAAATTGGATCCCGGAGATCAATGATATCATCCGTCTGCATATGTCAAGTTTCCAACATAGTAAAAAACAGCGGAACCACGCGTTGAATTATCAAAAGAGCGTGAGTGCTGGAAACGAATCACGGTCGTAACGTAAATCTACCATTATTTGGCGTGGCCATAATGTCACCGCTTGGTTTTCTTTTATTTTATATATATGTACATATATAGTTTAAAGGCACCAAGAGAGGACTGTGCCCCTCCCTACATAGTAGCGCTGCACAATGAGCCGAGCCAACACAGTCTCGTCCTGAACTTGCTCAAAAAAACTTGAGTTGTGTTCGAGTTTACAAAGATACTTGAAATGATAAACGGGTCGGGCTCGAATTTAAGGAACTCGACTTGTTTATATTTGACTTGAGTCGCAAACCGGTACTCTACATAATATTATCAAAACCAGTTTCACAAGTTACACGAGTTAATGCTCACACGAATTAACTCTAAACGAGTTAATTGAGTTAAACGAGTTAATTGAGTTAAACGAGTTGAGTTAGAACTCAATTTTGTGTAGTTGAATCGAGTTCGAGCTTATTATAAGAAGCTCGACTCGAGTTCGAGCTGAGCTCGAGTTTTTTTTAGCCAAGTCGAGCTCGAGCTGGCCAAACTTGGGCTCTACTCGACTCGTGTGCAGTCCACCCAACATATGCAGCCCGACCCTATCAGTTTTTCTCTTTTTTTACCGGATCAACCCACTAGTTGGATAGCTAGCACAGGCCTGGCACTATGTCCACCCCCTTATGGGTAACCCAAAATTTGTGGATTGGCCATTGATTTCTGAATCTGCCATCGATTGGAATGTTGGTAATTGTGATCTCCATCAGCCAAAAAATGAGCGCTAGCACAACCATTTGTAGTTTTACAAAGTCTACTTTTAGGGCTACATTGCCATACTTCTCAGGAGATGTGCTCAAAGAACATAAGCCGTCACAGGAATGGTCCAATCACACAACAAACGTAGCAGGGACTAGTGTTCTCGGTCAGAAGAACAACCCACTCGAGCAGAAAGTAAATAGTAAATACGCAGGACAATCCGAAGCATGGAAACTAGTTTCTTACTCTGGAATTGAAAATAGAAAGCACTCGAGAGCGATAAAATCTCATGTCTCAAGACAACTACGTTGTTTGAGACTGACAAAATCTCCCACCTGTACTATTCTTCCCATTAACTTCAATACAATCAGGAGGCATTATTCAGGTGCAACACTACACGGCATTCAGTTCTTCAAAAATGGCGCACTAAAGCTAGCAGGAAACCTGCATTATTTGGAATGCAATGTTTCATTTCTGGGACGCATTCGCGGGCATCTTTTGATCCCCTACCAATCAGTACAAAATCACCTTTGAACCGCTCACATCACAGTGGAATAGAAGAAGCCTTCGGTCTCTTCATTTCATTTGCCCGAGATGAGAAACTATCTGTCCTATTCAATTCCCAAGAGCGCAGAACACCGCTTTCCAGAGAACAAAGTCTTCCTAGAGTTGAAATTGTGAAGGAAATAGCACTGTGAGGCTCCTAGAAAGCAAGGTCTTATTGTTAAGGAGAGAAATAACGAATTTTCCCCCGATTAGGATCCATTATTCCCCTAAGACGATGGCAACTCGATATGATGACTTCCACCACCAATCATTCTCAGCCTCAGAAACCAATGGAAGAAGAACAGGAACCAAATCCCAAATAAACTTCCTAATCGTCGTGACCCCGAAACCATCAGTGTTTCCTGGCCACCAACAGGAACTCGGCTGAGTAAGGGACTAAGGGGACGGGCGGCGATTGGTCGAAGATTTTAGTGGGAAAGAAATGACAGCCATCAGAATCAAGGAACATGGAAAGAGATTTGGGCTACACAAATCTGCGCTCCGAACAACCATCATCGGGCTGAATTTTAGAAACGTCTGATTCTGCAATTCGGCGTCTCTCATGACCAGAGAAACGAAATTGGGGAAACGCGATTCCACGTTTTAACAAAGAGAAGAGGGTGGGAGCGCACTATTCTCTCTTGGTGGCCCTACATATCTTGAAGTCTGAACCAAAGCTGGAATCTGCAGAGACCTGAACGATTTACGTTACAGTTTTCGGAGCAGTGCTTTGGGGATGGACCCTAGAAAGAATAAGGTTATAAGGGTCAGATTGCAACCATAGGGGGCTCACATTGTGAGGAATGTTGGCCCAGTCCGGACTTGTTTGCTTGTTAAGTTATGGAATCTCCATATTTTTTACTCTTCGATCAGATCTTTTACTATTAAGTTCCTGAAGATCGCTTGCACGAAGATGCCAAGCTGGTCGTTTTCCTCCAGCACATTCGTTGTCCATTTTTCCTGGTGCTTTCTTTGTCCATACCCAATTTTCGTCACTTCCTTTGGAATTCCCACAGTTAAAAGATCTTTAGGGGGCTTCTACCAAGCACCCACTCAATAGAATGACTTCTGGATGAAAAAAATGTTTTTTTCACAAGCCTTTAGAGCATATTTGGCAACAGTAACAAGTTGTTCGTGTCCCATGAAGCTATCTGAAAGATTATGATTGATTCATAGATTACCGTAACATAGTGTCTTATGAATACGCTGAAAACTTTGAGACAGATTTACGAGACAGTAACAACTTGTTACTATTACCAAACATGACCTTAAGGAATAAAGAAAAGGTTGATTAATATGGAAACATGGGTACCAACTACCAATTATCATAAGAAAATTAAGGTCATCCTCTTTGTTTTATTCCTAAAACTTGAATATTCATTTTCTTAAAATGGAGGAACTCATTCATAATAAACAGGTTAGAAAGACTGCCTTGACGGCAACCCAGAAAGCAAGCATACTTATATTTTAGTTTCTGCCTCCATATGTTTTGAGCCAACTTTCTTAAACAAATTTTGTTCTGTGCGTAGATTTTGGTGTCGTCGACAAAGTATATATGGGCAAGTTATCATAAAAGCCAAGCCCGTGGTGTAGGCATCCGCAAAATGTTTTGAGCCTAAGCCCAAAGGTGCAAGTATTAAGAAAAAAGTAATGCTATATATGGTAAAAATATTTTATGCTCGGTATCCGGAAAAGAAATTAGCACCACAGTATATGAAAGCCCCAACAAAATTCTGCCATATTCAGAACTGAATTGTTTTATAGGAACCCAACTAGCAAAAACAAATTAGGTGGTTTCAACAAAGCATATATGAACAAGTTAGACGTTTTAGTGTAAATTCTCAATTCTTTGTTGCTACACACACAAAAAACAAGAAAACAAACAAACAAAAGGATGCTTCATAAATAAAAGAATAATTTTGCACCAAGATGCAAGTCAATGAACATGACACTCATCAACTAGAGTATCACACATTCATTGCTTGTAATTTAGAAGAGTAGCTCATAAAAATTGAAGTGATTACTAGATTTTTA
This sequence comes from Nymphaea thermarum, assembly GCA_011799765.1. Classification (NCBI taxonomy): domain Eukaryota; kingdom Viridiplantae; phylum Streptophyta; class Magnoliopsida; order Nymphaeales; family Nymphaeaceae; genus Nymphaea; species Nymphaea thermarum. The sequence continues at coordinate 129,023 of JAANDH010000633.1, read as the reverse complement.
GTGGTCCATCAACCCGACCAGATATGCTATGTCCTTTGAAACTACTTATATCCACTTAAAATGAACATTAACTTCCCCAAGTTTTGTTGGTAGGATAACAAGAAGAATTTAGACTTGCAAGTTGAACAACTTTGTAAGAAAATATTACCAAACCAAACCGACCAATATCCCATATAGATCTGGTACCGATCAAAGCCTTCCCAAACCAAACGAATAAAAATGCCATAAAGATCTGTCAGTGAGAGGGAAAGAGAGAGTGAGAGATGGGTGGCCCATAATTGTTCGCACAAACTTTTCTACATGCAATAAATGTCCATGTTTCCTACCTCCATGAATCCAAATTCAGCACATTCCAGAAAGCCACAATCTAGTGATGCCGACGCTCAATAACAGTTGTTCTGATTCCATCGCCAGATTGCATGTGACCATGTTGGCCACTACTGGACCCTTCCATCAGCATAAAGCTTTTCTCTAATCGACACTTTTTACTCCATACTTTTGACCACTTATTCTCACTCCTTTTGGGCTCCGAATTTACCTGGAAGCTAAAAAATTTATAGAAAAGATCACCGCATGGGACATAGTATTCGCCCCCTTTCTGTACTTCAAGTTCCCATACACGGCGAGTTTAAAGTGTTGCGTTAGCTTCTTTATATTCTTTCCTGATATGAAATCTTCCGTGACAGATAACGTCCTTTTTTGAGCTCCACTATACACGTGGCCACAAAGCAACAAAACGCATTCAGATCTACCTTCAGTTTCTTCTTCTTTTACTCTTGCAGTTTTAGTGTGTTTAGATCCAAAATTACCCAAAAATCAAGGGTTTATCTCTCTCTGGCACAAGAAGAAGAAGAACAAAAGCAACCGGATGCAAGTTTACAGAGGCTCGACACCTTATACAATAAAATTCTATCCATTTCAAAACGCCTTCAAATTTGCTATCGGCAGCAGACATTTTCTTCAAGTACAAGCTACTTGCGAAACAAAACATACATAACAAACCCAGAACTCTCATACTTTTTATCTTACAGTATTTAGTTCAGTGCTTCGCCATCTTCGACAGATCAACGCACCATTCCTTCTCATTTTCCTTCACCGAGCATGAACTATTATACGAAAGAGAAGCCTCTCTACTGCTTTAATTTATGCCTCCACATTGCAATCGGGCGAGCCAAGAAGAGGCACCGGACCGTTCATTCCCGACTTCAAGCCAACTACCACATCGCACTTGACATACAGCCCATTGAACCGACCCTTGAACACGCCGGACTTCCATCTCAGCTTCCCCTGCAAGACCCACCTCATAGAAGCAAGCCCGTAGGCCTCCGCCATCGCCAAACCGCTCGCCACCTCCGGGGAGATTGGCACGTAATCGCCGGCGAGCACGGGCGACATGATGACTGTACTCTTGCGCGCTTGGTGCAGATCCGGCAGCGGCGTGGGTACCGTGATGACCTGGTTCCGGTAGGTGACGAAGGCGCTAAGGTCGCGGTACTCCGCGTCGGACCGCTTGTTGGGGTTGCGGACCGCGACGGTGAACTGCATGCTGGTGGTAATGGTGGTCTGGCCGCTGGTGTTGAGCGCGTAGACGGCCGCCGCTTGAACGTTGAAGCCGGGGCGGTGGGGCCTGTAGACGAGCCAGACGACGAGGGCGGTGATTCCCAACAGGAGGAGGAGCGCCATCAGGAAGGCGCAGACGAGTTGGCCGAGGAGGTGCAGCGGTCGCTCGTCCTTGTCTGCCATCTTGCCCTTGGTGGTCGTGGTAGTGGAGGAGGAGGAGTCAGATTCCTTCTCTTTCTGTGGTGCTTTCTCATCTGCCTTCGACTCTCCTCCCTCTGCCATTGATTCAAGGATTTAAGTGGGGCTAGAAAAGCAGGGGAGGGCGGTGGTGGGATGGCGAGGAAAAGCAGCGCAGGAAAAAAGAGAGCGAGTGATGCAGAAAGTTTTGTCCTTTGAATTGGGCAGGAGGAGGAAGGAAGAAAAAGGCGAGACCTAAAAAGGCAGAGAACAGTGGTGTTAACTTATTAGTATGCGAATAGAAGGTTGTTTTATATAATAATTGAGGACTCTTTTGGCAACCTTTATGATGCATCTGGTCAAGGAGAAGAAAGGGTTGTATAATTTAGGGGATATCAAAGTAGACGTTAGTGAAAGGAAAGAGTGTAATCAACAGCGGCTGCCTTTGCTGAGTGGTCGCGTTCTTTTCCTTTTCTTGGCTTCTCCTTTTCATTAGTTCTCGGTGCACGGCTTTAGACTTAAATTATTTGTAAAGTTTGTGGTGAGGCAGAAGAGACCCTTTTCTGCTGGTTCTTCATAATCAGAAGCAAGATATAATTCACCAACTTAAAACTTAAGCAATTGAATTCCCTTAGTAGCGGAGACAATTCCCAAAATAAGCAAGCTAGAGGTAAAATTTCTCAAGTAACAAATGCGTATAATATCATCTTAATTGTTGCCGCAACGTGGAAGGATGGGAGCTTCTAAGTTTTCTCCCGACTTTTACTATGAAAGTTCACAAAATCGAAGCTATAATAGTAATGAGCTCTTCATCACCTGACTGGCACAAACTTCGGGCCTTCAATTTGAAGCATGGTCAAGAATTCCAAAACAAGAGTGAATTCAAAAGCCAGAATGCATTTTCTCTAGGCGTATGCTGGTAAGATATGCCTAAGCTTTCGGCTTCTTTATGACGACACAATCCGATACATGACAGTGGAATAGATCGAGTCTGTAAACAAATGGATAAGGTGTGTAGGGATGTCAATGTATTCCATTTGAATCGGAGATCTAATAGAATTGTTTTGAAAAAATTGGATAGGGAAAAAAATTAGTAATATGGAATTCAGATTTAAGAAATGATGTCCAATCAGGTTCAAATTTGGATATACATAAATATCCAATCAAATATAAATTGGGGTCAGATTTATTTTTAATTTTAAATAAATACTTAAAATCCAAAGCTTTCCCATTTTAAAAATTGCCAAGTTTCGATTTAAAAACTGATTCAGATTCGTATGTGAATTTAAAAATCAATTTCAGATTGTAAAAGTGGATTTCAGATTCAGATGCAGATATGATTGATCTTCATTACTATCAAAACACATGAGTATTGGAAAAAAACAGATATAATTAAGTCTATATAGGATTCAAATATAATCCATTGACATCTCTAAAGGCGACAATTTTTTTTTTTTTTTGTTCCTTACATTGGTTGAAACTTCTCTGAACATGTGCCTTTCTGGATTCCACCACTTTGGATTTCTGCTATGAATCTCCGATCCATGAGCTCAACTCTAGATAATAAGTACCCAGATTTGGTGTGGTGCCGAATCAGATTCTTTTCATACTCATGAAGACACTGAATCCGGAAGTGATAAGCATTCTGCGTGACGCTGACGTGTCAGACGAGAGGGTGCCAGCGTGTCAATCATCCGTTGGGTTTTCATGAGCAGCCCCAACGCTTCGTGGGCCCCACTTTGCCTTGTCACTCTTTGACCGCACTCCAGCAAAAAGCGGACCTGCAAACTGCGGTGTCGTGTAAAGCTCCTGATGCTTTCATATCGCCTAACAATGACGTGGAGAGTCGGTGAAAGGCAAAGGCAATGTGGGTCGGGTCTGACTTGGATCCAACCATATTGGGGTCAGCATGCCGGCTGAGGTCCACGTCAGAGGCGTTCATTGTTTTTAAAGGTAAGCCTTCCTTCAAAGGTATCATCTCTCATGTTGCCGTCGTGGGAAGTATCGTTCCTGCTCATGCAGGCAGTCAGCACTTCAAATCTCACATTAGTCAAAACTTCAGGATCCGAAAGGCATATCCTTTCTCGATGGAACGTGGCGTTGTACAAAGCTATGGAGCTCAAAGCTCCGACGCAAACCGCAAGAAGGTCGATAAATGTGGCCGGAAATTTGGAACGGCTATTTTGTAAGCGGTTCAGCTCAAGCGGGTCCCACGTTGACAATGGTGGTCCGAGTTTCACGGGCTACACGACCCGTCGGGATGTTGCCACGCCCCTTTCCTCTCCGCCACAGCGGCCACTCTGGACGGAGAAGGAGACAAAGGAGAGGAGGAGCTCCGTCGCAACGCGCTCCCTCCTGCACCGAACCTTCCGCTGAGACCGAATATGCTTTGCCCTCTCCTTCCTTTCCCATCCGTTGGTTCCGTCTTCTCCGACCCACACATTCGCACCCACCCATCCGTTGGTTCCGTCTTCTCCGACCCACACATTCGCATTCGCACCCACCGCCTTGTTATATTCAGGAGTCCCTCGCCCCGGACTTCCCCAGCTTCCCACTGCAGCACAGCCAATCCCATGGTCTCCATCCTGTCTTCCACTCTTCCCACTTCTTCTCGCTTCCCTCCCCTCGTTCAGTTCCGACCGGCCGCCGCGAAGCGGCCGCCAGTTGTCGCCAAGGCGAGGCCAGGGGATGGGCCGACGATGATGAGCATGCGCCCGGCGATGGCCATGCACCCCGATGCGAAGCGGCCCTGGTGGTCGCCGGTCTTCGGGATTGGTCGGAGCGGCAGGGCGGATTCGAAGGATCCGACGCCTGATAGAGGAGACGACGGGGAAGGGAGGTCGAACAGGTCAGGGCTCACGGCAGAGAAAGCGAGGCTGTTAAGGAGGAAGTTCCGGGCGATGGATAGCTGGCACGACGCGATGTACCACTCCGCCATTGCGTCGAGGCTGGCCTGCGCCGACCATCCATGATTTTGAAGCCATTTTCCTTCCCCTGTTTGAATTTTTGTACCTTCCCTCTGTATATATGTATGTCAGAGGATCATATACGTTAAATCGCCTTTTTTTGTCTCTCTCTATTTGTTTTTGGTCGAAGAATAGATTGCCTCCTTGTTAAGGCTTTTGGTAATATAGCCATCTGAGATAGAAAAGGAACGAAAAAAGTTCAGACTTCATATTGAGAAAATTCGACGAGCTTGTAACTGTATAAAATGTGTCGTTATATAAAAATACAAAATGCTTCAGAAGGTATCACAGCTGAAATTGTAACTCTGCATTAATTTTAAATTTGAAAATGCTATGAGAATATGAACGACGGTGGTGTGTAAAAGTGGGACAATTGATCCAAACGAAAGATTTGCCTTGCATTTCCAAATAATTGTGTTTTGCCCTGTTTTCAGTTGTGAACCTTTCCAATTAACGCCGGCCATTACCTGTTTGGCACCAGTAGGAAGCTCGCACTAATGCAAGCCATGTGAAGTCCATGTTCACCTTCTCAGAAGGCGTTTGTTCTTAATTTCATTTTTAGCAGGCGTTTGTCTCTTCGGAGACATCCTACAAACTTGGAACTATACATCAGGCGTTTGTTTTTTTTTTTTTTTGTCATTCGGAACACTAAGAACAAGACTTTTTGTTCTTAGCATGGAAGGAACGAATGTAACACCGCCAAAGAGTTGATTTGGTTTTGAAACAGAAGAAAACTCCGCACAAAAATTAGATTCGGCATGTACCCGTTGCGGAAAACGCCCTCTGCTCATAACTTTGTCCTCGCGGACGACCTTCGGAGCGTAAATCAGCTCCCTCGGAAGTTGAGTTCTTAATAGCATTAAAAATTAAAGAGCAATTATCTTATGACTGCCGGAACTATTTTTTAGCTTGAACCATTTTAAGACCATAAGAAAATCGCTAACAGGAACTCTGTTCACCTTGTTAGCAGTTACATAACTGAAAGAGGTCGGCCAATGGAACTAAAATCCAATTTCCAGCTTAGTAATGGAGAGGAGACGATCGAATTAAAATCTAAGGGAGTGTCATCGAAAATTTTGCTTTAACGTAGACAAACACAGACGAATTCACTGCTGCGCGACTGAGCGATCTCCTCTTTAAAATAGCCATGGGTTGCAGGGGTGGTAGGTCTCATCTGCCTGGTTATCAGCAAAAGAGAGAGGGAGAGCGAGCGAGAGAGAGAGAGAGAGAGAGAGAGAGAGAGAGAGAGAGAGACTTTCAAAACTGTGCACTTGGTTATATTATAATCAAGAGCTATGGAACATTGAATTTTACGGTGGCTGTAGAACAGAGAACTGCCGCAAGTTCCTGCTGCTCACCTCCTACTCTCCATCCTCTTTCTTGAGGTCAGCCGGAGGTAGGAAGGTTTCTGTAGACAACCCCCATACGTTGAAGTCCACTTCCTCAATTGTCCAACTCTCCTCCATCCTCGTTTTGTGTCCTGTCGAAGAGTGCCCATACCTAAAAAGGGTGACCACGGTATGACCACTGTGTGCAATGTTCACCCCATCAACAAATCTATAGTCCTCTATCAAGGACTCCATGCTTGTTTCCCAGAACACACTGTCATTCCCTTTCCCCTTCCCTTTCATCCTGAGCAAATGGGTGTCCTCGAATTGGAGGAGGAGACCTGTTCTTTGGCTGAAATAACCCCACATTGTGTGGTGGATTATGTCGAAGCTGCTGCTGCTCCGAGCCTTTAGTGTCTGGGCTCCTGCTTCCAACTTTAAAATAAAGCAGCCCTCGTTGTTGATTAACTTCTCTCCTATGCAGACCGCGTTGGAGAATAGGCTGGCCGTGGTTCTTGGATCAAGACCCTGCAGAACAAGTTACATAGGCCATCTTACATGAGTTTGCTAGCAAAAAGCTGTATACTTTACATGTGCGTGTTTTTGCTCTGACCATCGCGGCAAAAATTAGACCGAGATCATATTACCTGTAGCAAGCGGCGGAGAGGTCTCGGAGGTCCTCTTAGTGCATGGGACTGGTGCCATGGTGTCTGCCTCCATGCTACCTTCCCATCACTTCCAGCACTCATCTTGTAACCAAAGAACACGAGCTCCAAGAACCAAAGGTCCGGGTTCTTGGCCCAGAGGACAAATGCTCCAACCTCACCGGCACTTCTCGCTTTGATTGACTGGTCTCCTGGATGGAATTCCGAAGCTGTCATCCTCACCTTGCCGATCGCGTACATACTGGACACGGAGTTCATTGCCTGTAAACCGCCAGTGGCAGCTAGATACTGTTGAACTATGTACTTGGCAGTTGATGATTCCTGCAAGTATCCCACGAAAAATAGATCAATAGCTAAAAACAGAGAAATAAAGCAGTTCGCAAAACAGTCCAGAAATTTAACAAAGAAAACGTCACACCGTGCAGATAGGAATATTGGTGCCAATAGACAGGGAAGACTGTGGTTTACAAGTGATTATCAAACAATTTCTCCCTCAATAGAACTATATAATTCCTAAAAAGCGACATGTTTATTCTGATTCCAATAGGAATGCTCGTCGCAAACAAGGAATTTTTGCCAACTTAAGATGTCAGCAGTTACAAATTTCTGTGTCCGTTTGTCCTCCCACCATATCCTTCCAGGCATCTCCCAGCTCTCTACCGTTCCGCCTTAACGGCCAAATCAACCAAATACTGGCTTCTGATAGGGAACCAGTCTCATTCTAAGCACTTTCCATTTGTGTGTGTGTGTGTGTACACACAAATGAAGGCTCTATCGTCCAAATGTTTGAGTAAAATTATGCCTCAGATCCATGGCGAAAAATAAAGAGAAGAAAAAATCAGAAGCTGCGAAACTGCAGTCGCAAAAGAAGACCTGTCCAGTTTTTATAATCAACATTGATGCAGAAGACGAAACCACAATCATTGGCATAAACCGCGGACAGCAACATTGTGAAGATTCAACCTTATTCAGAAAGCAAGACAACTGGTGGAATTCTTACGATGGGATGATTTTTTATGGAATCATTGGGAGGTTGCTCGTTCTGAACAGGCAGTGGGATCAACGGCGCACCAACAACATTAAGGAGAAGTGGGAGCTCAGAGTTGCCACCACCACCAGCACCAGGTAGAGGTGCTGCCGATTTAACCGCAGAGACCTGTGAACATTTCATCCACGTCTTGACGTTGCTCCATGAATTTGATTTCGTGGACCCATCTATTGGGTTGAATATCTCCTCTGGAACGGGAACCTCAAGTACCGTGTCAAGTCCATCTTCTCTATCGAGGTTTGGGAGCAGTTTCCTCATCGAAACGTCCCGCACCGTCGCCAGCAGCACCACCTCCTTCCTCTCCCCTCCGTTTCTCGGCTTCCAAGATGGAAAGGCAGGGAAAGAAGGCAGGGAAAGAAGACACTTCTTCATACCCATGCGGCTCCCGCATGGCTCCCCTTATTTTACGGTGAATGGGTGGAGAGTCGAGTGGATCGGTTCCTTTGTTTTAGGGGGCCATTTAAACGTATCGGTTCCTTGGTTTTAAGGGGCCGTTTAAACGTGTCGTTTCCAAGTAGCAGAGACAAAACCGATTATAACACAACATATAAATATTATATAATAATTTAACATATAAACGTAATATTTATAATCATAAATGTATAAAATATAATAAATATTGCTATCTATAAATATATATCAATTTGTTTTTCCGTGTGGTAACCAAGTTTTTGAAGGGTATCATTCAAATGCTACTGTAATCGTTGTCACATCTCTATTAAGGGATAGGGTTTTCCAAGTTTTATCAATTTAAATGTTTCAGAGGACTTCACAAACAAAAAAGTTTATCCCGAAGCTTGTGAAAACTGAATTTTGCATTAACGTTTCCCTACAAGTACTGAAAGAATTGGTGATTTGGTGTGGAGGTCAGATGTAGTGCAAACAGATATCATCTATGATGACCAGACATGCTGCCATGATAAAATACGAGTACTGAAAAGGACTGGTGCCACCCGTGTTCGGCCAAGAGATCCAACGACTTGGGTAGTTCACGATATCCTTTTATCTAATTTCATGTGCTCCTCCTTCATGTCGATCGCAACACAAAAAATAAGGACTTGCCGAAAAATAAAACTTAAAGATTACGAAGGCCGCACATCGAAACTAATTTTAGAGATTCTGAGTTCGTTCAACAAGACCCTTCTTTCTCTCAATCGGAAATCAACACAAAGACTGCTGCTGCTGAACTCAAAGAAACTCACGGATAACAGGAAACGGCAAAAAGGAAGAGAGAAAAGACAAAGCTTCCTTCCGATCGTGACAAACTAATGCCGGTAGAATTTGCTGGTCTGAAACAGAACATGACCAAACCTGTGACACAACACCCCAAGTCCGTCCATCACAACTCCACAGAAAGCAGAGAACACAACATGCACATAAACGAAAATAATAAAATGGACAGGCATAATAGGGCCGTCAATCAATCACCTAACGTCAATCTATATATCAAAAACAAACGACGTTCATTATCCTACAACCAGTCGGAGAAGTAACAGGAAGAGGATAAAAGAAAGAATTACAAAGAGGAGATCACAAATACATCTCATACAACCACCGACGCCTTTCACCAGAAAGGCCACCGTAGTAGGAAGACGGTACGAACTAAGATAGCCGTGCAGATTCGCATTATCAGACCATCAACGCTTCCCTATATAACAAAACATCCACACTCAGAACAAGATGCACAAAAGAGTGGAAGCCGGCACATGTTCCAATGGAATAGAAGGACGATTCAAATTTCTACTAAGTGTACAACTTCACGATTCAACATCGTTTCACAATTAAAGGCCGCCATCCGACCATAGCGAACCGAGAACCCAACGCACCAGAAGCCCGAATAGAACAAAACCCTAAAAAACCCTTTGACCAAGCTAACCCCCGAAGCCGTAGAGAGTCCTGCCCTGCCTCTTGAGCGCATACACCACGTCCATGGCGGTCACCGTCTTTCTCCTGGCGTGCTCGGTGTAGGTGACGGCGTCGCGGATAACATTCTCGAGGAAGATCTTGAGGACGCCTCTGGTCTCCTCGTAGATGAGGCCGCTGATGCGCTTGACTCCTCCCCTGCGGGCAAGACGCCGGATGGCGGGCTTGGTGATCCCCTGAATGTTATCCCTCAGAACCTTCCTGTGCCTCTTGGCTCCTCCCTTTCCCAAACCCTTCCCTCCCTTTCCTCTTCCTGACATCTTCTCTCCTCCTTCCTCTTCTTCCTGCCGGTTAACGCCCTGACGAAGAGAAGAAAAGCAGGCCACTGCTTTTATAGTGGAGGAATCCCGCGGAGACGCCAAGTTTGGATTTTCGTGCTCCGCTTTCCTTTTCCTCTTCCCTCGTTCTATTTCCCTGTCGCCTGTGAGGAAATGCGGGCCGTCCGATTGCAGAAATCGACGGTGATTTACGTCGATCCGTGTCGACGCGCTTGTCTGTGTATGGACCGTCAGATGAAAAGATCTGACGCTCCTTGAGTTCCCCGCTTGTGTTTTTTCACCCGATCTGCAAAAACTTGACGACCGAAAGGGCTCTAGTTCACATAAAATTTTTGGATTTTAGGTCGGGTCGGCCCGAAAATCCATTTCGAGTTCACCCAAGATCCACGCCCTGCGCAAAATATTTGACGCACCCTTAGACGGTAAGGCAGAGGCAGGGAACGAGCCGGGTCCGGGTTGGGCTCGACCTAATAGTCTCCAGCCAGACCCAAAGTTTGTTTGCCGAGTCAAAAATTTAAAATTTTGTTAATGGGAAAAGAAAACCTGATTGTGATTCAGAAAGCATGCAGGCATGGCAATTGTCATTAAACCATTTAAATTACTACGAAACATCTTTTTCTTAAAATTATTTGGTACATGAAAGTTGAGCACAATCAGATCTTTTGAGTCCAGGCTCGTGAACGGACCCCGGCCCTTTAGACCAGGTCGGCTCTGACCATTGAGCAGAGCTTGCTGCTTATAGCGGGCCTAGGTCTAAGTCCGGCGTTTTACAACCATAGATACGTTCATTGTTTGGTTGGAAGAAAGGGTTAACGTGAAAATTTCTTTTACTTGCATTACTTTAAAAAGAAAAAAAATACCACTTTTCTTGAATTTCTGCATTGATAAAAGAATAAAACTTTTTTACGATTTTTTTCTTACATTTGATCGTTTCCATTGATTTATTTTATTGTGTTTAATTTGGTAAAATTTGAAGACCCTCTCCTTCTCTCCCTCTCTTGGGGCAAAGAGGGGATCTTCTCTCCCCAATCAAACGGGGCCTAAAAGGCCCAAAGAGCCTGGTATTGGCTTACTCATATTTTGAGGGGCAGATTTTTTTTTTTTTTTATTTAGGGTACATGAGGTCACAGGATTTCCTTTTTATTGAATCTTTTTTTCGTTTGAAAATGATCGAAAATATAAAAACAAAAAAGGGATTTGTTCTCTCTCTCTTTTTTTTTTATGGTCAGCCTCAGCCAGAAAAGCAACTCTGCTTGGCAAGTGAAAAATAAATTATTCCTTCAAATTTAAACTTAGACATGGAAACGCAAATTCAAGTCCCAATCTTAAACTTATCTTTCTATTCATTCAAAGCTTCTATCGGCTCCAAGCATCCAGTTACTATGAACCTTGATCTTCCTTCTCCGCTAGGAAACATCAAGATTATGGATTGGCAACAGCCAACAGCGGTTTAAATCTGAATTCACACCTTAAGCGAGAGCGAGAGTTGACAGGGAGAATACGCTGTTGAACTCGGATGTGGACATAAATTTGGTACTTCTCCAAACCCAAAAGTCATTAAATTGTAAACTGCATTAGGATTTAGGACATCCACTGAGATCGATGACTCCAAATCGCGTGGATTATCAACCTGAGGTTAGCTGCACCCTTGAAGGGCATTTAATTGCATGAAATACTTTATGACATGTTGGATGTCGTACTGAGTGAATAATTCTAATGAAAAATAGTCAGACCTCACAGGTTCGAATCACACTGAAAATCAAGAAAAATCCTACAAAGCCTAGAAAATTTTTCCTGCAAGTGAAAACAACTTACATAAGGTGAAATGATTTCATTCAAAACAGTACAATCTGAGAATATCAACCAGCAAACAAACATCAAAACATCCCCTCAAAGTAAATTATGCTTCAAACTCTTAACCAACACCTTGATAATCTCAAGTGAACTCCCCAAGCAAGGAACCAGTCGCAGAAATGTTAGATACTCACATATCAACCCATTTTCGTTTATGATGTGCAACAGATTTGGATTAAACACCTGAAATTTAGCCACTCTCCATCTTGCTCATACTAGCCATCGACAACGAAAAAAACTGGGACTGATTAAAGCAGCCTATAGCAGCAAAAGGTGAAGTGGAGAAGAGAACAAGCAGTGGAAAAGAAGTTAACTAGACCCTTCCAACAGCAAATTTGAAAAGGAGAGATAGGGAGGCCACCCCCACTTCCACGTCCGAAATCAACAGTGCTCTCAAACAGCAAGACAGTAGGGGCAAGTTGAACCTTTATTACGCCACCCTACCTCCAATTAAAATCCAAGAACCAAGCGAAGCCGTCAATTTACCTCCTCTGACATTGTTCCAGCAGGCTAAAGATCTCTAATCGTCAATGAAGGCACCCCAACATTGATTATTCATCACTTGCTCTGATTGCAAACGTTTATCACTTGCTCAAACATCCACCTTCACATTCTTTCAGTTGAAGAATAACATTAACCAGGGGCAAAGAGAAGAGAAGTGCGAAAATTCATATAGAGAAGGAAAACGTTTCATTTTCCTTCTTGTATAAGAAGCATAATGTCTCATTTCTTAGCAATCTCAGCAAACAAACCCGTGTCCAACTCATGTCCAATGCTCAACTTGATGTCAGTAACAATCAGGACCAAAAGAAATATCTTTCTTTTTTATACTGCATTACGGTACACATGAACTAGAGAGAATTAAAAGCAAAGAAAATCCCACAAAGACTGTCGAACTACACTTTGTGTCAGTAATGTCATCCAGCGTCTGTGTATGCTCTCTTCATTCAATGCCACAATATATATCAAAATTTCAATATTGGCTACTTCACAGTATTTGGTAACTCAAGCATAATAGTGTACAATTAAGTACCTGATCTGGCTTCTTTGTGATGGATGCAAGAGGGGAAGCAAGATTCCTACAACCTTCTCTCTTTAGAATGCGTCATTCAGAAAAAGGTTTGTCCAGAATAGCTAGTTACTTGCTATGTCTCGCCCTTTGAGATGATTCCTCTAACTAACATTGTACGACCATGAAACTCCTGTAGTTTACAGGAAAGATCTTCAGCAATTAAAATGAGCGGGTATATAGTCTAGATGGAACTTAAAAAACAGAATGGACAAACAGAAAGAAATCACAAACTTTACTAGCTACAAAATAGGCACAGAATATCTATTATTTTGAAACCGTAGAATTGAGATACATTACCACTCCATCTGAAGCTTTTGCAGCCTCAAGCACCTCGGCAGATGAAAAAGACAGAAAACCATATACACGGTTTTTCCCCAATTTGCGATCGTACAGTATTCTGGCACTAACTACAGTTCCATATTGACTAAAGTGCTCCTTCAAGTGCTCAGGTCTCACAGACCATGCAAGATTGCCAACATAGAGCTTATGAGGACTCTCAAGGATAAAGTTCTGTTTAGGAGGTTCTTTTGTTCTGGGAGAAGCAGGAGAAGAATATCTCACACATAGATCTCGACCACCAAGATCCTAGTACAGCATCATGGTGACATGGAAAGAAATCAATTAGAAAAACAAGAAAATACACCTAAGGTTCATCTCAAGCTTACAAGTTCATGACTCACAGTTCTATCCAATGCAGAAAGTGCAGCTTTAGCTTCGTCTCTTGAACTCATTGTAACATAACCAGAACCTCGACTTTTGCCAGACTCAGCATTTCGAGAAACCTGCAATGGTGAGCAAATCAAATATAAAATTTCTAAGTACTGAAACTTGGAAGTGCATGAAGAAGTGTCAAGCTTCATTCCCCATCAAACTTCATACTTTCTTTAAGTCAATAGATGAAATAAGCCAAATTGTTTAAATATAATGACAAACATAAGGTTGGTAACAACTAACAACATTAGCAACATCATGAATGCATAAACAGGAAATTTTTTTTTTTTTAAATAAAAAATCTAATTGTCCACTAGTTTGAATCTATTTGAGCTAAAATAAGTTTCCTGTTTTATCAGAAACCTTTTAGCTAAAGAAAGAAAGGCATCCTGCTTCCAGTAAACTAACCAACTAATCTAGCTAAAAAATAACATGATCCTTAACTATATTATCAAAAGAAGCTCATCAAATCATTAGATGATCAAAAGTAAAGTAGTTATAATTAATTTGAAAATGCAAATAAAGTAAATCTACCAAGAATGAAGCCATCCTCCTGAGAAAACCCCAGAATTTCATCTGCTCGTACTTAGGACAGATGATCTAGTTCTCAAAGTTGTTCGGCATCAGCCTTTGGTTAGTCTGGAAACTAGTTCTCAACTTATTATGGACATTTTCGTGTATTCTGAGCCAGTATTATCTTTCAAATATCAAACCAGTGATCATGAGTCATTGCAACAGCTATTTCATATTTACGACACTTATTTGTAATTTGTAGCTAGAACCTATATCGTTTTCCTGCTATTCTACAATGGTAGGAGGCCAACAAAACTTGTTTTTAGGTGCTTCACAGGCATGACAGAACAACATTATCTTCAATTTCATTGTTTCCATGGAAATGAAAGAAAGTATGCAATCTAATACTGCACTTTTCTAAATATCACAGTATTGCAAAAGATACATGCTGGGTATTCAAGTTCTGACCTCCTTTAGATTGAAATCATAATCCGATACCCCTAGGCAGGTGGATGGATCTCTTGCTGGCAAAGCACATGACTTCATGTGGCAGGATGTGGGTTCCAGCATTATATCCTTGAATCTATGTCGCATGGGCAACGGAAAGAAGGGTGTTGCACGGCTGGACAATGGTGACCATGGCAAAATATATTTTGGTTTTACTAGTTTACTGTATTCAATGAAAATTATATGTACATATACAATAAAAAATTTTGAACTAACAGGTTACTACGTAAACTTATTTAAGTAAGAAAATTGATCAGTAACCAAGAAATAAGATACCATTTCCGAAGAAAACAAAGCTACTACACCAGATCAGGAAGGTACTCGTGAAGCAACTATTAAAGGTACTAATTTTTAATGTAAGTCCTATATTTTTTTTGACTGATTAATACAATATTGCAGTTATTTAAACATGTAGAATCTAGTTGATGAAAAGTAAGAAATAAAATATTTAATTTTTGAAAAAAATGATTAGATTACAGGTATTATTCTAGCCTTAAAACCCGTCAGATCACCTTAGCTTTCGTCTAACTGAATGATATGCCCACTGTGCTCCAAATGTTAGAAATCGTTAGTCTTATTGATCAAACTGAAGACACAGTTAGTAATTATTAATAATAACAACAATTATAACAACACTAAAAAACCACAAAAAAAAAGTTCCAGAAAATTAAACCAAAAGCTTGACGGTCTTATTTCAACATTTCTTGCACTGATTAAGCATTTTCACAAAATTGGCCAACAGACAGAAATCCAACAGAAGGCCATAAAACAAGTCGATCAAGATTCTAAAGCATTTTCCTGCATTGCCTTAGATGCATTTCTAGTACATATGAACTCTTGAGATTCATTCTAAACACCTTGGAAGAAAATCAAGAGGCAAGAAATCACCTACAAAGTAATTTGGGTATTCTCTCAGAGTTCCTTCACTCGCGTACCTCTAACAATAAGCATTATAAAAGGAAAAGGAAAAGGAAGAACCAACATACCTCTACCGATAGCACCGACCCATATGGCTTGAACAATTCCGATAACTCAGCAACATCAGTACTTTCAGGGAGATTGCAGACATAGAGTTTAAATGGTCGAGATTCTCTTGGTAATGCCTCCTCCACGTCCTCTGGCGTCGATTCCTCAGGCACCGATGTTTCCACCGTCGATTTCTCCTCAACGACAGCTAGAATCTTGGACAGCCTCTTAATATTAATGACGGGAAACACATTAAGGGAGTACTGAGAGCCGGAAGAAGCGGACTGCCGGGCAGAGGATGCGAAGATGGTCGGCGGAAGAGAGGGGCAAGAGGAAGATGACAACCTAAGGAAACCACGAGATGATGGGGAGGCGTAGAGGGAATGGCTTCTAGTTGTTTGGAAGGGGCAGAAAGAGGAGAAGCAAGAGGATGCTGCCATGGCAGAAGGCACTTGAGGAGACCGTCTCCGACTGCGGGCGAAATGCCACGGGAGAGAAAAGGAAGGGAGCGGAGGAGGAACCGGATAGAGTGCGGTGGGGCCTTTCTGAAATTAGTTCTTTAGAGCCGCCCGATTCGAAATCCAATGGTTTTAGATATAAGGACGTGGGACCAACCATTCTTGATCGTCGTTGAAGCCTTACGGCTATCTTTCTGAAACGTGACTTACAAAGAATCGGGTCAAATATCAAAGCTGCTTTGAAACTTAAGTGAATCAAATTTGTCTTTTCAATTGGAAACTCTACATTAAACTACAACCATAACCATGCAATACTCTGATTTTTGGCCTAATTTTTCCTTTCAAGTTTTTATTTTTCTTGGGCAGTCTTCCAACCCGCCAATCAAAGCAAGCATCTAAGTTTTTGGATGAAAGTTTTGACAATAATGAAATGAGGCCTCTCAGTACCTTTCAGAAGTCAATATTCTTCTAATTCTAGTTCCTCCGTTAATTTCTTCTTCAAGAGTCCAGTTTAATAGTGAAACTTGGGCCTCTCGGTTCCACTTGTCATCCATGGCCGGTCATATTTAATTCCTTCTTTTTTCATAGCATTGTCTTCAACGTCAATGCCAAGTTGCAAATAGACTTCTTTTTTATGGTCATGACTATCTCCTATCATCTATTCCTTCTCTCCTTCGAGTTTTCTCCATGGAGACAATTTCCTTTTTGTGCTTCTTGTTGGCAAATAGATCACAGTATAATCTTCCAGGGTCTGTGCGGTGCACGTGCGGTCTCTCTCAGATGGAAAAGAGACAACCCTAGAAAACTATCTTTCAAGCAACCGTTGCACGACCCTAGGAACCACTACCCTTTTATATTATGATCAATTACGTATTCAACCTATCAAAGAATCCATAATTGCATACAGGTATGTATACATCATAAAAATTCATCATACCATATTAAATGACGTAATATCTCAAAACGCAATCACTTAAGCGGATATTTACATTAAGACAGTCATAATGTCTGAAATTCCTCATAGACATGCTAGCCCACCAAATGATTCTTATAATCTCCCACTTGGGCCAAATATGTCTTTATACATTCAGACATTACATAAAATCTTAGGAGCTCATAACTGCTATCTTATTAAATGTCATTTTCACCAATTTCGTCCATGACCATATCAACACAGAACCAAAGCGGCTTTCGCTATATTAAAATTAGTTAAACATTCAATGATCACAAGTGTTAACACAATCAATGACATAGATCTGATATGGATGTATAGCATGAGAATTATATGTAATGTGATTACAACATGTCTATTCTCAACTGACCCTACTTTAAAACCTTATGCAAATCCAAAATACAAACACAGAACAGAACCAAAGAACTTTAAACTATATTCTGCAGAAAAACTGAATATGGTCTATACATAAGAGCAAACAAAATACAAACTCCCACTAAATCAGCACATCATCCAAGAATAACACCCTCATACGAACAACATGTTCGTGAAAGACCTTAGGTGTTAAACCCTTGGTAAGCGGATCCACAATCATATAGTTTGTCTCAATATGCTTTAAAGATTCCTGATCATTTTGTAACTTGTTTTTAACAGTCAAAAACTTGATGTCGATGTGCTTAAGTTTTTGTTAATTGCACCAAAAATGTGAAATTGGAAAAGGAAAATCTAGGAGCACATGTGAAAGAAATCCACTCATGTGAGCCTCCTCATCTGAATTGGAATTTGACAACAAACAAGTTGACGAATAAAAGTGATTACAATGGGGTACATATTAAGATTGCTGAGAATTAAAGGTCAGGCTTAAAACCATGTGTTGCATTTTTCTCAATTTTGTTTGTTAAAAGTTGTGTATGATTTATTGTACTTCGCACACTCTCATTTCAATAACAAAGAAATGACTTGTAGGTTGGTGAAATATATATGGAGCAATACTTGTCTATCTACATTATCTGTTCTTCAGCAGTGTGAGTTGCTTTTTTTATCTTTTTTTTTCTTTTAAAGTGTTTTACTTTTAATTGGTAAGCTGACTGTGACAACTCGATTATATGATGGAGGCATCGGCTCCATTGGTGGTGGCTTGCTAAATTAAAGGAAAAAAAGAAGGTATTTTTTTCCATATTTTAATTTTAGCACACATAATTGTCAAACAACTTTAGTTTATAGTGTAGTTTGCTTGAGCAGAATAGAGGAAAAGAATCACCTCTAATTGATTTTATCAAGGGGGCAAGCTGAGCCGTTGATGTTCATGTACTCACTTTTAGTTTAAAAAATTTGAGTGAAAAGACCGAAGTTTTTGGAAAGAAATTAGAAATTCTTACTCTCTTTTTTCATTTTTTATTTTTAAAGTCAAGATAAATTTTATTTTGCATTTTTATTTTGGAAGTTGGGGGTGAGTGGCTGGGTAGAGTGGTTGGTTGGAGAATTAATAGATGCACTGTTATTATTCAGATTTTCTCAAGCATGGGCTATTAAATTTGTTTTACATTTTCCTTGTTTGTACACTAGTCAAAAAGAGAAAATGAGTGTACATGTATATTGTATCGAGTGGTGTACTGAGAACTGAAGATTTTCAGTCTAAACTTAGATTGAAGAAATCTGTCAATTCTATATATAAAAATGATTTTTAATCTATATATATATACCACCTCATTAACACAACCTAAACAAAAAAAAAAAAAACATTGGGTTGTGTGTGTGAGAGGGATTCTTCTCACAGCTGGAGGAATGCATGTTATTTATATAATAGAAAGAGAGACTGAGAGTGTGCGGGTGAGAGTTCGCGCCATGTGCTTGAATCTGCCCGTGCCTGAACTCGAACCGATAGAAGTCCTTGGAATGGGATGGACCGGTTCAATGGCAGACACTGGCGGTCCGTCAGCTTGATTCATGGGTTGTGTTGTAGGAAGGTAGCTACTTTTTTGGAATGGTTCGGTCATGTATCATTCTGAACAGGTAGCGGGATCAACAGCGCACCAACAACATTGAGGAGAAGTGGGAGCTCGGAGTTGCCGCCACCACCAGCACCAGGTAAAGGTGTTGCCGGTCTAACCGCAGAGACTTGTGAACATTTCATCCACGTCTTGACGTTGCTCCGTGAATTTGATTTCGTGGACCCGTCCATTGGGTTGAATATCTCCTCTGGAACAGGAACCTCAAGTACCGTGTCAAATCCACCTTCTCTGTCGAGGTTCGGGAGCAGTTTCCTCATCGGAACGTCCCGCACCGTCACCGGCAACACCACCTCCTTCCTCTCCCCTCTGTTGTTCGCCTTCCAAGATGGAAAGGCAGGGGAATGTGGCTCCCCTTATTTTACAGTCCTATGAGATTGAATGGGTGGAGAGTCGAATGGATCCGTTCCATGGTTTTTGGGGGACATTTAAATGTGTCCACTTTTCCAAGTTGCAGGGAGAAACCCGATTATAACAAAATATATAAATAATATTTATAAATGTATAAAATTTTGTGCAGAACCAACCAAAGTGCGTCTCAATGCCTTGGGTTCTGATCCAAATCTAGATAAATCCAATATCCAAGATCCTCCACGCACACGACCTTACTCTCTATATATAGAGCCCCAACCTTGCTCGCAAGAGAAGGGAAACAGGGTAGGGGCGAGGCAGAGAGAGAGATGGAGTTCTCTTTCTCCAGAGTGGGGATAGTGCGCTTGGGCCTCTTGCTGGCCGGGATTTTTCTAGAAAATTTTGGAAGCTTCAATGAGCGAAGCTTCAGTGAGCAAGACCTGGCAACTCTGGTTGCCAGGTCTGGTTGCTAGGTCTTGCTCACTGAAGCTTCCAAAATTTTCTAGAAAAATCCCGGCCAGCAAGAGGCCCAAGAGCACTATCTCCACTCTGAAGAAAGAGAACTCCATCTCTCTCTCTCTGCCTTGCCCCTACCCTGTTTCCCTTCCCTTGCGAGCAAGGTCGGGGCACTATATATAGAGAGCAAGGTCGTGTGCCTGGAGGATCTTGGATATTGGATTTATCCACATTTGGATCAGAACCCAAGGCATTGAGACGCACTTTGGTTGGTTCTGCACAATATGAAGGTGCAGGACTTGCGTGTAATCCATTCGTCACAAATTCCCCATCAAACTTACCAATTCCCTAACTTCCTTAACAATATTCTCTCTCTCTCTCGAACAATTTTGGACAAATTGGTCTTCTATTATAAATTCTTTTCAAGGGGTGGCCAGATTAGTCGCTTAACAGTGGATTGGTCATCACGTAAAAAGGAGACATACATGGTAAATCTCAGTCTACATCAGACCCTTGAGTTAATGCATTTGCTGCCTACTCATATAGAGATGTAAATTGTTTGGATCCATGAGTTTGAACCCATTTTTTTATGCATCTAATCCAATTGGGTCAATCAGCTTAGGTGTTATTTAACAGTTCGATTCTCATAAGCATCAATGCCGCCATCAATGCCGCGTGCAATCGACATAGCCCTAATCCCTTTTCCTCGTTGGAAATAATATATGAAAACATATACATGGCACAATCTCACCCACGCTGCACGAAACACAAATACGTGTTTGTTTGAAGTGGTTTCCAATCTAAAAATAGCAACACAATGGCTGACACATCAATAAATTTCAATTTTCTTGGCCCACATTAACAATTGCAATTTAACATCGAAACTTAACTTCCGTGAGAATTTTTTAAGATTGAAACATGATCTTAGTTTAGCAAGACAAAGTGAAATCCACAGTTGTTCTTTACCTTAAATAAAGAGCAAATTCAAAAAATAGTCGGTTGTGGCCATCTAAACTAATATTACATTTTTACACTTTTAACAATCGGCTGTGCGTGTGTATTTTTCATCGCAACAAACACGTAAAGAATAATTGTTAATGTGGGCCAAGAAAGTAGAGGAGATTTAAAATCCATGCTTCTCAAACTCTGTAGATTTGCTAGAATTATGCATCCCAAACTAGATCAGATCCTCAAATAGCGAGCGGTCCAGGTGATCAAACAACCAAAGAGCATTTTCCTTCCTTATTTGTCTCTACACTTTCTTTATTGTTAGAGGAACCTTAACACTTGGGTACCTCTAACAATAAAGAAAGTGTAGAGACAAATAAGGAAGGAAAATGCTCTTTGGTGACTTTCGAAACTTAGGCGCCCCGTTATTCAATCATTTGTTGGCCATTTTTTATAATTTTTCTAAAGGCAAAAAGAAGACGAAAATTTATTTGGGAAGCAAACCGTACCGGGCTCGGTATAAGCCTACCTACGTATAAAGGGCGGGGGGTTTAGGTGGCGCACTCATTATTTTATTTGATGCTTTTTTTTGCTCTTTCTCTCTCGCTCTTTCTCTCTCTCCCTCTTTCTCGGGAGGAAACAGACACTGAGGGGGTTTGATCTGCGGTTCCTGACCATCTTCCAAGACTTCCTCCCTTCCACCGATTCCGCGCGCATCGTCCCGATTCGATCCCGCGACCTCCCCTCAAGACAAAATAGCGCCAAGATCCATCTCTCCCGCGCAATCTTCCTTCTCCGCAACGTTCAAAAGGGCTTTGATCTGCCGCCCTCTCCTACGCAGCTCGTTGCCGGCATCCAGCCGTTGCTACATCGCCTGAACTGCCAGGATTCGGGCGAAGCACGCTTATCTCCGTCGCCGTACGGTCTNTCATTGACAATCAAAGCGGTCTATTGCTTCCGGCGAGAGCTCCACTTCAGATCTCTTGCCGTAGATCGGTGCTTTCGGCTGAAAAGAGAGCAATGGGGTCGCGTTTCGATGCGACGTATCTCTCCGCGTCCCCGTGCTACCCTAACGCCATTGCCTGGTCCGAAGAGAACTTGCTTGCTGTTGGGTCTGGCCATGTCGTGACTGTTCTGGTAAATGTTAATGTTTTTTACAGTACGAATGCTTTCAATATGGGTGACGCTCTTCGATCGCTCATTAACTTTATCTTTCTTTGGATACATCGTGCTGCTCAGTGCTCACAGAATCCGTCTTCGCTTTCTGGACCGCGAGGTTGGATCACGCTTCGCAGTAGGCCGCCGGTTCAGATAGGAGTAGTGAAGAGGCAACGTGTGATTTCATAATGCTTCGCTCAATGACTCACTCTGAATTGGCTAGCTTGTGTATGTTCCCAGTCGATGCGGTCCTTCCAGCATCGCTATCTCTGCACATATTCCACTGTCCATTTTCTTTTGGGGTTTTTATTCCATTAGTCTCGTAAAAAAATTGAACCAGAACAGATGTTGGTAGAACGACTATCTCGGTCTCCTATGAAAACCGGACGGATGTTCCGACTAAGATAAGCACAATTCGATGCATGACCTACTACGGGTCTCTCATTAAAATGGTAGCATCAACATCTACAGGAGCAAAGAGCAAGTCATATGCGGTGTTTTGTGTGTGATCATGCGCGTGCGGATGGTGTGTGAGTGCCGGCTTCCATGGAAGCATGGAAATCCTTTCTTCCGGGAGCACCAGTTCGAGGTTTATCATGCAATATTTTGTAATATCCCGTTTCTGCGGGAAAAAGCTCGAAATTGTCCTCAAGCCACATGTTTTGCTGCAGGCTTTGACTGATCTATCCAGGAAGAGCCGGAGAACCACGTGTCCAGCCCATGCTCATGTAGAAGCGATGATTCGACTTTAGTATCATATAGTTTCTGATGGGCTGTACTATTGAATTAAGAGATGGTTCTACAATCTTTGGAATGTTGTTGGGATTTAAGGGGGAAATGACGTTGTTTCTGATTCCATGTGAAGAAGAGGTAAAAGAGGCTATGCACTTTTTTTGTGAAAGACGAGCATGAAAAAATGTCTGAGGTTTTTACCATATTACCTTGCCCGAGAAACTATTGTTAGATTGCACCTTAACTTACAAAATCAAAATCAATACGGTAATGAGTTGTAAGTTGCAAAGAAACAATTTGACATGGAAAGTATTCATGGAGATCTCTTAAAGCTTCCTTTGCATAAAGACACAAGAAAGCTATGTTTCCAAAAAGGAATTTGCTTACAAAAGAGACAAATCGTTAAAATTACATTTAGCAATCACAACCTGGTGATGTAAGAATAAGATACCACTCTCTAAATGAGTCCTCTACGTCCCGGGGAGATCTTCTTGCTTTAAACAACCTGGAACTGACTGCATCTTGAAATTTGATCATCAAAAAACTATGTGATGTAAGGGCACATTTGGGATCACTGGAAAAGAGTGGCAAACGTGACTTATGGTAGTTTCCCTGTGTTCGATCCAATTCTCAATTTTATGATGTTTCTCTTGATGTGTCTGCGGTGAATCTGAATTCTATGATGCATGTACGCATGCCATGAAACATATTATCTGTTGGATCATCTTGCTCCTAGATTCAGTAGGGTCAACCTGACGAGGACCAGACTACAGCATAATGACTTCATTTGAGTTAGTTATCCTTATAATTTCTTCATCCATATAATCACATTCTGGATACAATATCAATATTAATAAATAGCTTCGGTGTGCAAGGTCAACTTTAATTGCTCAATGAATCGTTGGGATAATTGCTTTCTAATTGCGTTTTCCTTCTTAAATATATCTGCAGTTGTTATGTGCTATCTTTGCCTTTGCACAATTATATATTTGTAACATATCTATAAGAGTATGCTTTCTTCTTGGATTTTAATCAGCTATTTCATATCTACGATACTTATTTGTAGCTAGAACCTATATATCATTTTCCTGCTATTCTACAATGGTAGGAGGCTAACAAAACTTGTTTTTAGGTGCTTCACAGGCATGACGGAACAACTTTATCTTCAATTTCATTGTTGCCATGGAAATGAAAGAAAGTATGCAATCTAATACTGCATTTTTCTAAATATCACAGTATTGCAAAAGATACATGCTGGGTATTCAAGTTCTGACCTCCTTTAGATTGAAATCATAGTCCGATACCCCTAGGCAGGTGGATGGATCTCTTGCTGGCAAAGCACATGACTTCATGTGGCAGGATGTGGGTTCCAGCATTATATCCTTGAATCTATGTCGCATGGGCAACGGAAAGAAGGGTGTTGCACGGCTGGACAATGGTGACCATGGCAAAATATATTTTGGTTTTACTAGTTTACTGTATTCCATGAAAATTATATGTACATATACAATAAAAAAATTTTGAACTAACAGGTTACAACGTAAACTTATTTAAGTAAGAAAATTGATCAGTAACCAAGAAATAAGATACCATTTCTGAAGAAAACAAAGCTACTACACCAGATCAGGAAGGTACTCGTGAAGCAACTATTAAAGGTACTAATTTTTAATGCAAGTCCTATATTTTGTTTGACTGATTAATACAATATTACAGTTATTTAAACATGTAGAATCTAGTTGATGAAAAGTAAGAAATAAAATATTTAATTTTTGAAAAAAATGACTAGATTACAGGTATTATTCTAGCCTTAGAATCCGTCAGATCACCTTAGCTTTCGTCTAACTGAATGACATGCCCTCTGTGCTCCAAATGTTAGAAATCGTTAGTCTTATTGATCAAACTGAAGACAAAGTTAGTAATTATTAATAATAACAACAATTATAACAACACTAAAAAACCACACAAAAAAAGCTCCAGAAAATTAAACCAAAAGCTTGACGGTCTCATTTCAACATTTCTTGCACTGATTAAGCATTTAATCACAAAATTGGCCAACAGACAGAAATCCAACAGAAGGCCATAAAACAAGTCGATCAAGATTCTAAAGCATTTTCCTGCATTGCCTTAGATGCATTTCTAGTACATATGAACTCTTGAGATTTATTCTAAACACCTTGGAAGAAAATCAAGAGGCAAGAAATCACCTACAAAGTAATTTGGGTATTCTTTCAGAGTTCCTTCACTCGCGTACCTCTAACAATAAGCATTATAAAAGGAAAAGGAAAAGGAAGAACCAACATACCTCTACCGATAGCACCGACCCATATGGCTTGAACAATTCCGATAACTCAGCAACGTCAGTACTTTCAGGGAGATTGCAGACATAGAGTTTAAATGGTCGAGATTCTCTTGGTAATGCCTCCTCCACGTCCTCTGGCGTCGATTCCTCAGGCACCGATGTTTCCACCGTTGATTTCTCCTCAACGACAGCTAGAATCTTGGACAGCCTCTTAATATTAATGACGGGAAACACATTAAGGGAGTACTGAGAGCCGGAAGAAGCGGACTGCCGAGCTGTTTGAAAGAAAAAAAAAAACACTCTTCTTGAATTTCTGCATTTATAAAAGAATAAAACCTTTTTTGTGATTTTTTTCTTACATTTGATTTCGATTGATTTATTTATTTTATTGTGTTTAATTTGGTAAATTTGAAGACCATCTCTTCCTTTCCCTCTCCTGGGGCAAAGAGTTTCCCTTGGCGTCTTCCCTCGCGTAACAAATGGAGCCTAAAATAAAAGACCCAAAGAGCTTGGTATTGGCTTACTTCAATTTTGAGGAGAAGATTTGTTTATTTAGAGTACTTGAGATCACAAGACTTCCTTTTTATTTAAAAATTTTTAATTTGAAAATGATTAAAAAATTAAAAACAAAAAGGGAATTTTTTTTTTTTTTAACCAAAATTTTTTGGGTGATGGGCTGACATGATATAGATGGAAACTAGAAGTCGAGGAGCTGGAGGCCATATTCATTCTCATCCAGAAAATGAAATGACACGCACAGACAAAAATTCATGGACGAAAGGTCATGTACACTTTGTTCATAAATGAAAGCCCATCGACAGTGATCATGGAAAAAAAAAAAAAGTCCATCGTGTGTGATTGGCACAGACAAAGATCTATAGTAATGCCTAACCTGTTTGAACGTAGAACGGACAAAAAGTTAGCAGACAAAAAAATACTAGCGTTGGCAATTTATACTCATTGCTATTACTTGAGCTGAACTCTATATAGAGCCCGATTTCTTGCTCTCATGCACACGGCCACAGTCCTCGGAAGGAGGCGCCGGCGGCAGCTCCCTGGCCACAAAGGGTGTGCACCGGGCACCCAGAGTTGCCAGGTCTTGGTCACTAAAGCTTCGCAAACTTTGGGTGCCCGGTGCACACCGTTTGTGACCAAGACCTGGCAACTCTAGGTGCCCGGTGCACACCCTTTGTGGCCAGGGAGCTGCCGCCGGTGCCTCCTTTCGAGGACTGTGGCCGTGCGCATGAGAGCAAGGGATCGGGCTCTATATAGAGTGCAGCTCAAGTAATAGTAATAAGTATAAATTGCCAACGCTAGTATTTTTGTCTGCTAACTTTTTGTCCGTTCTACTACGTTCAAACTGGTTATGCATTACTATAGATCTTTGTTGCCAATCACACACGATGGACTTTCTTTTTTTTTTTTTTCATGATCACTGTCGATGGGCTTTCATTTATGAACAAAGTGTACATGACCATGAATGTTTGTCTGTGCGTGTCAAACACCCCTTAACTAAAAGAAGTCGAGTCGTGCTTCCACCGTATCGTGTACGTCTATCGGACTTTCAGGCTTCCAACTGAATCACGTCGGTTTGGCATCTACCAATACCATCAGATCGAGTGGTCACAGCCGTTCGATGGAAGCCTCGGTCCTGCCTGGCGCGCGAAGGAAACTCGAGTCCCATTTTGACTTGAAAGTCTCTAACTACTCGGCTTNGCAATTTTTCGCAGTGGGGCTGCGATTTAGGCATACTTGCTGGCGGGAAGAAAAGGAAGGGACTTTTCGCAGTCGAAATGACGGTCTTGGATGCAGATTGTGTGATGCAAGATATAATTGATGCCGTGCCCTGCTCTCCGGAAGATGAGAAATCGATAGTCAAGGAACTGTGGGATGCAGCAGAGTTGAACGAAAAAGCTGGGGATGCGTATTACGTCGTTTCGAGCAGGTAAAGTTACTGCAGCTCTCATAGCCACTCGTGATTCGCTTTATTTTTTTAATTGTTGGATGAATTCTGTATACTGGCTAACGCTACGAAATAATTTTGTTATCTGATTATTACGTGTTTGGTTACGTCTGTTGATTCTACACGTTGGGATTATGAATTATGTAGTTAAGTTTGATGGTCGCTCTCGCGCGCTCTCTAGCTCTCTTTTACATTATGTCATCAATTTGCCGAACAATTCTAATATGCAAAGGACGTGAGACCAACCTTTCTTGATCAACCTTTCTTGATCGTCGTTGAAGCCTTACAGCTATCTTTCTAGACGTGACTTACAAAGAATCAGGCCAAATATGAGAGCTGCTTTGAAACTTAAGTGAATCAAATTTGTCTTTTCAATTGGAAACTCTACATGGATTAAACTACAACCATGCAATACTCTGATTTTTGCCCCAATTTTTCCTTTCAAGTTTTTTTTTTTTTTTTTGCTTGGGCAGAAGCTTTCTTCCAACCCACCAATCAAAGCAAGCATCAAAGTTTTTGGATGAAAGTTTTGACAATAATGAAACGAGGCCTCTCAGTACCTTCCAAAAGTCAATATTCCTCTAATTCTAGTTCCTCCATTAATTTCTTCTTAAAGAGTCGAGTTCAATAGTGAAACTTGGGCCTCTCAGTTCCACTTGTCATCCATGGTCTGTCATATTTAATTCCTTCTTTTTTCATAGCATTGTCTTCAACGGCAACGCCAAGTTGCAAATAGACTTCTCTTTTATGGTCATGACTCTCTCCTATCATCTATTCCTTCTCTCCTACGAGTTTTCTCCATGGAAAAACAAGTTCCATTTTGTGCTTCTTGTTGGCAAATAGATCGCAGTAGGATCTTCCAGGGTCTGTGCGGTGCACGTGCGGTCTCTCTCAGATGGAAAAGAGACA
This sequence comes from Nymphaea thermarum, assembly GCA_011799765.1. NCBI lineage: Eukaryota > Viridiplantae > Streptophyta > Magnoliopsida > Nymphaeales > Nymphaeaceae > Nymphaea > Nymphaea thermarum. Next base: position 101,220 of record JAANDH010000633.1, on the reverse strand, counting down.
ACCTAAAAAACTATCTTTCAAGCAACCGTTGCACGACCCTAAGAACCACTACCCTTTTATATTATGAGTAATTACAGATTCAACCTATCAAAGAATCCATAATTGCATACATGTTTCTATACATCATAAAAATTCCTCATACCATATTAAATGACGTAATATCCCAAAACGCAATCACTTAAGCGGATATTTACATTAAGACAGTCATAATGTCTGAAATTCCTCATAGACATATGCTAGCCTACCAAATGATTCTTATAATTTCCCACTTGGGCCAAATATGTCTTTATACATTCAGACATTATATAAAACCTTATGAGCTCATAACTGCAATCTTATTAAACGTCATTTTCACCAATCTCGTCCATGACCATATCATCACATAACTAAAGCGGCTTTCGCTATATTAAAATTAGTTAAACATTCAATGATCACAAATGTTAATACAATCAATGACATAGATCTGATATGAATGTATAGCATGATAATTACATGTAATGTGATTACAACATGTCTATTCTCAACTTACCATACTTTAAAATCTTATGCAGATAAAAAATACAAACACAAAAAGGAACCAAAAAACTTTAAACTATATTATGCAGAAAACTGAATATGGTTTATACATAAGAGCAAACAAAATATAAACTCTCACTAAATCAACACATCATCCAAGAATAACACCCTCATATGAACAACATGTTCGTGAAACACCTTAAGTGTTAAACCATTGGTAAGCAGATCCGCAATCATATAGTTTGTCCCAATATGTTTTAAAGACACCTGACCATTGTGTATTCTTTTTTTAGCAGTCAAAAATTTGATGTTGATGTGCTTAAGCTTTTGTTAATTGCACCAAAAATGTGAAATTGGAAAAGGAAAATCTGGGAGCACATGTGAAAGAAATCCACTCATGAGAGCCTCCTCATATGAATTGGAATTTGACAACAAACATGTTAACGAATAAAAGTGATTACAATGAGATATATATTAGAATTGCTGAGAATTTAAAGGTCAAGCTTAAAACCATGTGTTGCATTTTTCTCATGTTTGTTTGTTAAAAGTTGTGTATGATTTATTGTACTTCGCACACTCTCATTTCAATAGCAAAGAAATGACTTGTAGGTTGGTGAAATATATATGGAGCAATACTTGTCGATCTAGATTATATGTTCTTCAGCAATGTTGAGTTGCTCTTTTTATCTTTTTTTTTTCTTGTAAAGTGTTCTACTTTTAATTGGTAGGCTGACTGTGACAACTCGATGATATGATGGAGGCATCGGCTCCATTGATGGTGGCTTGCTAAATTAAAAGGAAAAAAAGAAGATATTTTTTTTCATATTTTAATTTTAGCACACGTAATTGTCAAACAACTTTAGTTTATAATGTAGTTTGCTTGAGCAAAATAGAGGAAAAAAAGCACCTCTAATTGATTTTATGAAGGGGGCAAGCTGAGCCATTGATGTTCATGTACTTACTTTTAGTCTAAAAATTTTGAGTGAAAAGATCGAAGTTTTTTGGAAGAAATTAGAAATTCTTGCTCTCTTTTTTCATTTTTTATTTTTAAAGGCAAGATAAATTTTATTTTGCATTTTTATTTTGGTAGTTGGGGGTGAGTGGCTAGTTGGAGAATTAATAGATGCATTGTTATTATTCAGATTTTCTCAAGCATGAGCTATTAAATTTGTTTTACATTTTCCTTGTTTGTACATTAATCAAAAAGAGAAAATGAGTGTACAGGTACATTGTATCGAGTGGTGTGCTTATGACTGTTCAGTCTAAACTTAGATTGGAGAAATCTGTCAATTCTATATATAAAAATTATTTCCAATCTATATACTGCCTCATTAACACAACCCAAACAAAAAAAAATACATTGGGTTGCGTGTGAGAGAGGGATTCTTCTCAAAGCTGGAGGAATGCATGTTATTTATATAATAGAAAGAGAGATTGCGAGTGTGTGGGTGAGAGTTCGCGCCATGTGCTTGAATTTGCCTGTGCCTGAGCTGGAACTGATAGAAGTCCGTGGAATGGGGTGGACTGGTTCAATGGCAGACACTGGTGGTCTGTCAGCTTGATTCATGTTGTCTTATTGGTTTTCCATTTATTTTATTTTCCTTAATTTTCAAGTTTTTTCAGTTTTTTAATATTTACCATTTTTTTTTTCAGATCGCCATATTATACCAAAGAATATAATTGAACAAGAAGAATAAGTGTATGAGCCACCAGCCAGGCCGGGTACTAGCCTTGGGGTTTTATGCCATCAGAGGAACCACAAAGTCTCTTGTGAAAGATGTTAATTAAGACCTGTTTTGTTGCTAATTAGTGCCTCTGCATCGCTTTCTATGTGCCAATTATAGCCTTGGCTCACCATGTTGGCTCCAACTGAATGTTGATGGGAGCCAAGCTTCATGCCAACATTCGCGAAATTATGGCTGGTAAAGAAGGCCCAACCAAACTGGGCTTGATGTGCTCAAACTTGGCTTGCTTAGTGGAGCTTAACTGCCCTCAAGTGCATCAAGAACTGAAGTGCATAATAGAGCATAATCAAGCTCAAGTTCTCCCTAAGTTGTTGAACTTAGACTCCCTTTTTTCCCCCTTTTTTAGCTTGTAGAAGGGTAGCATAACTGGATGTAATAAGAGACACACAAAAGACACACCTTAAGTTAGATTCTTTCAAGTGCTACTTATTTGGATGGAAAACAGTGGCATATGTGTGACACTTTAGTAGAATGGTATACTATCAGTAATATTGATGAATGATGAGAGTGTGATCACATTAATCAAGTTTCTGTCAAACAACTAAATTGCTTTATTGGATCCCTAATAATCTCATGGAATGTTGTTTTGGATATGGGCATGCATTTTAACGTATTTGATCTCTAATTGAAGAACGCCTTTCAAACCCACTCCGCACCTGGTTTCACCTTTATATCATCAAAAGAATTACCTTTTCCGGACTAACCTATGGTGAATTCATCAAACGGTTATTACAATATTATACATGGATTTGTTTAGATCTGTATTATACTAGCCATTTGGCATCTGATTAATTGGGTATTGGTGAAACAGATCCAAAACCCAGCTCAGATTCACATAGAATAATGCTTAAAAACTAAACCAGGTTACTCACACGTACGTGAAAGGGATTGGGCATTCATCAGGTCGAGTTGGCAAAGTCTAAAACAGATCCAAATCCAATAATTATTCAGATCCAGTGGTGTTATAAAAAAACAGATAAGTAGAGTTTTCTTGACCAAAGTCCTGTGTTTTTGTTAAGTTGGTAGGATAGAAATGAGTCTATTTTCTGTTGGATCGGGCCCATATGGATAGGGAATCGATTTAGCAATTTCGGGCCCAGACTAAATGTAGCACTAGCTGTGCACAAAATCAAGGCTGATTATTAATCGGACCCTGGATTTCTAAAATATCCAATCAACATAAATTTGATTTGGGTTTGATATCTGGATCAATTCCTACTAGCCTATATTCGTATTTGGCAGTAAATGTTGCTTTCAAATTCCCAATCACCCTAAAATTTATGGGAATTTTGTTTTTAGAGCTTATGTTTTTCTTATAATTGCAATCACACTTCATAAAAGACTGTCAAATAACGGTACAAAGTAAAAACCAGTTGAACAAGAAAAAAATTCTATGGATCTATGGGTTTTTAAAGTGCTTAAAATCTTGTTTGTTTGAACAGAAATGAAATTCCAAAGAAGAACCAGAGACTGGTGAAGAAGATGAGGATTGAGATGACTCCGAATCTAAGGCTAATGGCGGATCTCAAGAACGGATCTGAGATCTGCAGCTTTTCATGGTCTTAAGATCAGATCCCACCCAACCCCACCCTGCAATCCGACCTTAAATCCATGGTTTTTTAACACAAAACATGAAATTTAAAAAGTGATCAAGGTTGTGTTTGTTTCAACAGGAATCTGAGATCCGCAACGCTCCATGGATTTAAGATCAGAACATAATCCATAATTTTTTAACATGCAGCATGAATTTTGAAAGCCAAGCTAATGAACTGAAGATCTAAAACGTACTTTTCATTGTCCTGGTACAAGAACGTCCGTGTTCCCGGCTGCCCGGGACCCACGCGGAAGCTCGAAACATCTTTCTCTCGTGCTGGCCCGCGTGTACCTGCGCCCTAGACAAGGCCCCGCAGTGGCCACATCGAAACCCTAGGGGCTAGGAAAAAATATTATTTAAATCCACTTAAAAAGAATTTAAGTTTTTAAATATTTTTTTAGAAGGCGAAAAGTGAGCTGAAAGATACATGGGGACCCGGCGTGTTCGGTGGTTCGGGTCATTGGGATGTCCGAACTCGGGGGAACACTTTGAAGTCGTCATCTCAATAAAGAAAAGGGTCCCTTGTCTCATAACATAAGATACGTGACATAAATAAAATATGATTTGTTTAGGGTTTCCAAAGCAACGCTCCTTTTCGAACTTTTCATTTTGATGTGGAAATCGTGTGTTGTTTAAAATATTTTTATATGTTTTGGGTAGTGCCACGTTTGTCAATGGAAAACCTAATATGAAAGGCGTTGATCAGGGTCCCCTATGTTCTTCTTGTTCTTTTACCAAGTTTTCAAACAATCGGGTGCGACCAATGAAACTATAAATTTGTGAGTAAGAGACACTAATATATTAGAAAGTAATATTGAATTCTAGGGGCATCAATATGTAATAAACTAAATTATGATGGAAAACAAAATTTGTAACAAAATAAGTTGCGTGTTTTGAGGAATATAACACATAGCTGGTCTAACAAATCCAATATCTATGTGATCCTCCACATGTAATTTAATGAAGTTCTGGCAACTGCACTCTATATAAAGCCTAGTCCCTTGCTCTCATGCACACGGCTACAGTGTAGCAAGGGGCGAGCCAGAGAGAGAGAGCGGCGGTCATGGAGTTCTCTCTCTTCTCCAAAGTGGGCATGGTACTCTTGGGCCTGTTGCTGGCCGGGATTGGTGTGGAAATTTTGTGAAGCTGTAGTGACCTGGCAACTCTGGGTGCCCGATGCACACGAGATCTGCGGTGTGCACTGGGCACCCAGAGTTGCCAGGTCACTACAGCTTCGCAAAATTTCCACACCAATCCCAGCCAACAACAGGCCCAAGAGTACCATGCCCACTCCGGCAAAGAACTCCATGTCTCTCACTGCCTCGCCCCTTTCCCTTCCCTTGCTACACTGTGGCCGTGTGCATGAGAGGGATCACACTCTATATAGAGTGCAGCTAAATCATTTTACATTATTAACTGAATTTAAAATAGTGATAATTTAAGTTTAATTGACAGAAGATTATTTAAGTTTAACTTTTGTCGATTATGAGCTCTTAACTGCAAGTCTCAAAAAAAAATTGGTTCTACTTCTCTTCACACATTAATTTTTTAAACAATTTATTTTTTAAAGAATAATAATGATATTGAAACAGATTCTTTTTTTTCTTCAAGAAGATGAGGATCGTTGTTCAGTGACACGCTCAAGCAAATCAAGCTGAGTTCAAATTGGCTCAGCTCAGGCTCGATTCACTCGTTGAACATTCCTGATTCAGCTTAAGGACATGAATTATAAGGCCTGTTTTGGGGTTGGCTCATTGGTCGCTAGACCCAGCTCCCCTGAGCTCAACGCAGGCTCACAGTGAGTCCATGGACGACTGATGCAGTAAAAGAAAGCTGAATCTGATTCACGATATTTTTTCTTTTGTAAAGTTCAATCGGTTACTAAATATTTATATTCATTCACTCACTCCGGGGATCTTCTATTCATTTACTCAGTGAACAAGCTTCTGAATAGGATACACTATTTCTCAGTTCTCACCAAACTCGATGTACGGACACGGGCAGCATTAAAAACATCCATCAGTTCACATATAGAGAGTGTTTTTAATGTGAAGAAGAAAAATAGGCTCTGTTGAGTTAATGATAAAAAGATGAGAGAACCCACTACAAGGACTACTTTTCTTGAAAGTTCTCGTCTATTAAATTCTTTGCAACTTTGCAAAGTCATCCATGCCATTCCAGTAGCCTGAGATGAGGAAAAGCATTACATTAGGATTTTTATATACTTAAAAAATTGTGATTTGAGGTGGTGTATTAATTGATTTGTTAGAAGTGGCCAAACTTTGCACCTGTAGGTTTTATTTCTACATCTAATTGATTGTTCTGCCAGTATTAGAGACTATCTAATACACCTTCTTAGCTTTTTTAGCCCTTCAATTAATTATCTGGGTGACGAGTTTCTCTATATGTGAACTGATGGATGTTTTCCTTCCGTCAACGATCGCCGGCAGGATGCGATAAAGACCGCTTTGCTGGTTGGTGCTATCGATCGCCAAATCGGCGGAATTGCAATCTCCGGGAAGCCGGGGACGGCCAAGACATTGATGGCCAGATAATTAATTAATCGAGAATCAACACCAATATTGAGGAGCCGGGTCCTAGTTAAGATCAGTTTGGATCCAATGGATCGATTTGTCTTGTTAGCGCTTCAAACAAATAAAATTTGATCAGACCAAACAAATATACTAGAATCCTCATTTTAGATTGAAACTGGATACGGTTCCTGCATGAACCAGATCCAAAATTCTTCAACAACAACGGCAGCATATTTGGCAACATTCGGGTTCAATAAAGACAATTGTGATTTCTCAAACATTAAGCAGTTACCTATAAATACAACAGAATTAGAGTTGTTATTGGTAAGTTTTTCTATATAAGTATTTTGTTAAAGTATGAGCGTAGCGGTGTATTTATTAAACTCGAACATTGGTAAACGAGAAAAATGAAAAAAGTTTCCTCCTCATTTTAACGCTACGTGCACCAACTTCTTAGACCCGCAATCAAGGCAATGAAGTTGGGCATCTAATTTCTTGCTTGCACGGCACCTAACATGGGGCCCGTGAAGAAAGGGGTACTTTTGTTATTTCAAGAGAAAAAAAAATTCAATTTCTAATTCCCTTTCATAAAAATAAGTTTCATATTTTCCATTAGGGATTGTTGCTTAGACATTCCACAAGAACAACCTTGGCTGGCCAATATTATGTGAAGAACGAAAAAGACAATTTTGCCCCTCTCTCTCTAGAAAAGCTAAAAGAAAAATACTTATGAAAAAAATACACCAACGAATTCCAAAGAGATCAGATGGTAGATATTCAATTGTAAATATAAGTTGCTTTTTCAAAAGTCCAAACTGCCCTTCGAGGAAGACAAAATGTTTCATTTAAAGGAAACCCACTTATTTCCGTCTTTTTTCTCCCTCTCCTCAGTTTGAATGGGTTCTTGGATTCTTTTGTTTTGGATTTTTGAAAAAACAGCGCGATTTGAATTCCTTGAAAAGGAAAACCCACATGATTTCACAGTAAACTTGATATACAAAGGTCATGTTTTCCGATTATACAAAACACATGAATTGATGGTTCAGAGTGCATGCACCATGCACATTAGTTTGTTTCATAAACTATTATTATAGTTTAAAACAAAATGTTGGCTTCCTTAGAATAAATGCATCAAAATATTTTTCTCTTTTCAATCAACTCTTTCACAAAGCAAACTTAATAAGAGGCAAATACAATTCAATAATTTCTCTGCATGTCTAATTAAGTTGTCTATCTCTTCCGCGGTTTTGCACCAAAGTCAGGCAGGCTTAGCGAGTAACAACTAGTGTCTTCACATGGTTAGAACGGTTGGTGTCCAACTCTAAGGCAATAGCCTTGACCAATTGACCCAAGTGATTATCCTGAAACGGCAGCTGCTAGCGACCTGACTTTAACCTTAATTGTTGGATTGGACTGGCCAGCCCGGCTCCTTCAGCAGCAAGCAGTAGGAATGTTAATGGATTGGATTATATATCCTTAAAATCATATTTGTTTTTTCAAATATTCACATGTTCAAATTCGAATTCGAATAAAGAAAAGTCATATCTGAATCCGAAATCCAATTTTATAATCTGAATCTGATTTTTATATTTATATCTGAATCCAAATCCAAATTTTAAACCAGATTTTACCAATTTTCAAAATTTAGAAACATGATATTTGTCTAAAAATGAATCTGATCCGAATCCATATCCAAATTCGATTGGATATTTATGTATATCCGAATTTGAGTCTGAATCCAATCATATGTCATTTATCAAATCCGAATCGGATATTAAATTTTTTTCATATCGAATTGTTTCAAATCAAATCTGTTGAATATCCGTAACTATAAAAAAAATAAAAAATAAAGGCTTTAAGAAGGATTAAAAAAAAGAGAAAATTTTAAAATTAAAAAACTAAAAAATACACTTTAATATCAACAATTTTTTAAAGTAGTCCAACCAGTTTTTTTTTTTTTTTTTGAGGAGTGTATATTGGTTGCATGCATCTTGACGTTTGTACCATCCAATTGGGCTCCCCAAAGAAACATATGGCCCCTCTGATGCTGACGTGCCAAGCCAAGCCGTCAAGTATGACTGGCAAAAAGAGCAGAGCAGGCCTTGTCCAGCCGGCTCGGCTCATCTTCCTCTTACGACAGTTTCTTACTTGGCTGGTGGCTCATAGGAGATGAGCTCAGTTACTGGAAACATGCTCTCTCTCTCTCTCTCTCTCTCTCTCTCTCTCTCTCTCTCTCTCTCTCTCTCTCTCTCTCTCTATATATATATATATATATATATATATATATATATATATATATATATATATATATATATATGCAAGCTGTTCGCATAGAAAACTATATGTTGAACTCTAAATATGTGGGAGAGGGAGAGAGTCTCACCCTTAGCTGGCTATCGAGTTTTCCAGCAAGTGCCAAGAGTCTCACCCTTAGCTGGCTTCAAAGCCAAGTTTTCCATGTTAAGTACAGGAAAGAAAAAAGTGCACATAAACCAAGTTATTTTGCAGCAGCGGGGCTAATTTTACATGGTGCATTAAGTACCTTCCAGGTCTTAGTATTCCGGAGGCGCCCTTGAGGATATGGAAGGCCCTCTTCTTAGATGGAAACAGCCTCATGCAACCCAAGAGGCCCTGTGGCATCAAACCGCATAAGAGAAAAGGAACTGCCCTTCTTTCATTAATTTATCGGCCAAATATATATATCTTTTGGTATCTTCAGGCAAAAGTTTAGAAAGTTATGAAACTAAAGAGATTGATTTTCCCTGGGAACTGAAGTTTTTCTGACATTTCCTTTACTTGGACTTTCGGTGTGCATATGGCTTTTTGGAAACCTATTTATCTTCTACTTTTGATTGAATCATAAGTCTCACGAGGCTTGCACCAGACCGACACCTAAAGTCTTGCCCCTTGAGAATAGTCAAAGAAAGGCACATACTGTAAGCACAATTTAATGCCTAACAAATATTCCATCTAAGCCCATCTATGCAGCTGGCGTCTTTCCTAGCAACTGAACAACCTCTTTACTTTCGGCCACCGGCCCCACTCGGCCCAAGTCCTGCATGTGGAGCTACGTTTTCGACCAGCACGGATTCACTTGGGAAAAACATGTAGCTACAAAAAGAAAAAGAAAAAACCTACGAATCACGTTATACATCAAGCTTAATCAAGTCTAGCTAGCTGTATGTCCTTTGATAGGTTGGATGGGCCAGTCACATGAAAATCGAGTTCAAGATCTAAAACCATTGGATTTCGAATCGGGCGGCTCTAAGGGGCCGTTTGTTACATTAGAAAACGATCTTTCAAGCAACCATTGCACGACTCTAGGGACCACTACCCTTTTATATTATGAGCAATTACGGATTCAACCTATCAAAGAATCCATAATTGCATACAAGTATGTATACATCATAAAAATACCTCATACCATATTAAATGACGTAATATCTCAAAACGCAATCACTTAAGCGGATATTTACATTAAGACAACCATAATGTCTGAAATTCCTCATAGACATGTGCCGGCTCACCAAATGATTCTTACAATCTCCCACTTTGGTCAAATATGTCTTTATACATTCAGACATTACATAAAACCTTAAGAGCTCATAACTGTTATTTTATTAGACGTCATTTTCACCAATCTCGTCTATGACCATATCATTTACAACATGTCTATTCTCAACTGGCTCTACTTTAAAACCTTATGCAGATCAAAAATACAAACGCAGAATGGAACCAAAGAACTTTAAACTATATTCTGCAGAAAAACTGAATATGGTTTATACATAAGAGCAAACAAAATACAAACTCCTACTAAATCAACACATCATCCAAGAATAACACCCTCATACGAACAACATGTTCGTGAAACACCTTAGGTGTTAAACCCTTGGTAAGCGGATCCGCAATCATATAGTTTGTCCCAATATGCTTTAAAGACACCTGACCATTCTGTATCCTTTTTTTAACAGCCAAAAACTTGATGTCGATGTGCTTAAGTTTTTGTTAATTGCACAAAAAATGTGAAATTGAAAAAGGAAAATCTAGGAGCACATGTGAAAGAAATCCACTCATGAGAGCCTCCTCATCTGAATTGGAATTTGACAACAAACGTGTTAACGAATAAAAGTGATTACAATGGGATACATATTAGAATTGCTGAGAATTTAAAGGTCATGCTTAAATCCATGTGTTGCATTTATCTCTTGTTTGTTTGTTAGCATTGTCACAAAAAACGGCGAGACATAGCAAGTAACTAGCTATTCTGGAAAAACCTTTTTCTGCATGACGCATTCTAAAGAGAGAAGGTTGTAGGAATCTTGCTTCCCCTCTTGCATCCATCACAAAGAAGCCAGATCAGGTACTTAATTGTACACTATTATGCTTGAGTTACCAAATACTGTGAAGTAGCCACTATTGAAATTTTGATATATATTGTGGCATTGATGCTTTAAAACTTGACGATTTTACTTAATGCTGTGAATCATTTGATGGGTTACGAGTATGAATTTTGTTATTTTATTTTAATTTTTGAAATCAAATATATATAAATGTTTCATATTGCTAAAAGTCTAAAATCATGGTATCATCTTTGCCCTATCTGAAACCTTACTTTTGTGATGAATGACTGAGCCTTTGCAAATTTTTTTCAATGTTTTTTTTAATTTCTCATTTACTTTATTTTTATATAATTATTAGGATTTTTATTTTTTTAAAAAAATTTACCGTCTTTTCTCGTTTTATTCCCGAGATTTATAACTTTACCGTATTATACCCGTCTTTTTCCTCGCCGTATAATACACGTACCTGTTTTTTATGACAATGGACTTAAAAGTTGTGTATGATTTATTGTCTTTCGCACACTCTCATTTAAAAAAGTTGTGTATGATTTATATATTTTTTTTCTTCTAAAGTGTTCTACTTTTAATTGGTAGGCTGACTGTGACAACTCGATGATATGATGGAGGTATCGACTCCATTGGTGGTGGCTTGCTAAATTAAAAAGAAAAAAAGAAGGTATTTTTTTTCATATTTTAATTTTAGCACACGTAATTGTCAAGCAACTTTAGTTTATAGTGTAGTTTGCTTGAGCAAAATAGGGGACAAGAAGCACCTCTAATTGATTTTATTAAGGGGGCAAGCTGAGCCATTGATGTTCATGTACTTACTTTTAGTCTAAAAAGTTTGGGTGAAGAGATCAAAGTTTTTGGGAAGAAATTAGAAATCCTTGCTCTTTTTTTTCATTTTTTATTTTTAAAGTCAAGATTAATTTTGTTTTGCATTTTTATTTTGGAAGTTGGGGGTGAGTGGTTGGGGAGAGTAACTAGTTGGAGAATTAATAGATACAATGTTATTATTCAGATTTTCTCAGGCATGGGCTATTAAATTTGTTTTACACTTCCCTTGTTTGTATACTAGTCAAAAAGAGAAAATGAGTGTACATGTACATTGTATCGAGTGGTGTGCTGAAGACTGAAGATTTTCAGTCTAAACTTAGATTGGAGAAATCTGTAAATTCTATATATACAAATGATTTTCAATCTATATATATATATATATATACCGCCTCATTAACACAACCCAAACAAAAAAAAATACATTGGGCTGCGTGTGTAAGAGGGATTCTTCTCACAACTGGAGGAATCCATGTTATTTATATAATAGAAAGAGACACTGCGAGTGTGTGGGTGAGAGTTTCCGCCATGTGCTTGAATCTGTCAGTGCCTGAGCTGGAACCGATAAAAGTCCTTGGAATGGGATGGACTGTTTCAATGGCAGACATTGGCGGTCCGTCAGCTTGATTCATGGGTTGTGTTGTAGAAAGCTAACTAGTTTTGGAATGGTTCGGTCATGTATCATAATGTGGACAATGTAAAACTTTGTTAAAAGGGGATTCATCTAGGCATATGAATGTTTCACATTAGTAACATAGTGTTACTGTCCCATGAATTTATCTTACATATCCGTTAAATAGTACGTTGCAGTATTTCATGAATCTATTCAATTTTTTTATAAAGATTCATGAAATAGTAACAGTTATTATTATCAAACAACCTCTTATAGAAACTTTAAGGGACATATTGTTAATACATAGATCAATATGCATCAACTTTATCTTATGACTTTGAATGAATGACCATCAATATCTGAAAGTAATTTTCTTCAACCAACTCAATGAATGGGGGAATCGCTGGCCCATCCGAACTCACCTCGATAACGTCGTGCATCCAGATCTCGCCCAGAATAGTAATCTCTTTCAATAAGCTCTCATTGAGCTTCGCACTGAGCTGCTTCCGGTCGATCTCCTTAACAGCAACCACGCTCCCGCTGCGGACGTGCCACGAGCGCCAGGCGACCGCGAACGATCCCGAGCCAATCTTCGGCCCCAGGATATAGTCACCGATCATCCTGTGCCCTCCATCTCCTCCTCCTCGAGGGTCCATCATCCCCTCCCTTTCGCCCCACTCGCTGCTGCACCGGCGTCTCCTCAATCTCTCCCGAATAGAGCAACGAACCGCAACCCCTCACTCTCCGCGGGGAGAAGGAAAGGTTGCAGAGGAAGCGGCGAGAAGGGAAGAAGAGAAAAAGGGGCCATGGAATCGTAGTTGGACTCCGAGTGGGAAAGAGCGGGGAAACCTGAGAGGTGGAGGACTCCACGAGTCGGAGTTGATCGAGGAGGGGGCAAGCATACCAGAAAAGGGACGGTGGCGATATACAAGGTTGTGAAATTACCTTTCACGGTCCATCTTTTGAGCATAATTTTTTAAAAGAGATTATCTTTTATAATTTTANTAAAATTATAAAAGATAATCTCTTTTAAAAAATTATGCTCAAAAGATGGACCGTGAAAGGTAATTTCACAACCTTGTATATCGCCACCGTCCCTTTTCTGGTATGCTTGCCCCCTCCTCGATCAACTCCGACTCGTGGAGTCCTCCACCTCTCAGGTTTCCCCGCTCTTTCCCACTCGGAGTCCAACTACGATTCCATGCCCCCTTTTTCTCTTCTTCCCTTCTCGCCGCTTCCTCTGCAACCTTTCCTTCTCCCCGCGGAGAGTGAGGGGTTGCGGTTCGTTGCTCTATTCGGGAGAGATTGAGGAGACGCCGGTGCAGCAGCGAGTGGGGCGAAAGGGAGGGGATGATGGACCCTCGAGGAGGAGGAGATGGAGGGCACAGGATGATCGGTGACTATATCCTGGGGCCGAAGATTGGCTCGGGATCGTTCGCGGTCGTCTGGCGCTCGTGGCACGTCCGCAGCGGGAACGTGGTTGCTGTTAAGGAGATCGACCGGAAGCAGCTCAGTGCGAAGCTCAATGAGAGCTTATTGAAAGAGATTACTATCCTGGGCGAGATTAATCATCCGAATATCGTCCGGATGCACGACGTTATCGAGGTGAGTTCGGATGGGCCAGCGATTCCGTTGTCCTTCTTCGTTTCTTTTGTTTTGTTGAAGTAGATTTTTGGGTGTTTTTTTATTGTAGTGGCTATTAAACGAAATATGAGGATGGGGGGCGGCGATTTTTTTTATTTCTGGCGATCCTTTGCGGCGTTTGCTTTCATTTGGTAATCGACTTTGTGTGTGTTTAGGTCGCTATCCTTGAAACTAGTTTCTTGATTATGGGAAATAAAGACGAGGTAATTGTATGAAATAGTCAAGGACAGTGTGTGGTTGGTAAAATAGTTTGGGATGCGTTCATTCGTAATTGTTTGGCTTCGTCATGGACGAACTGATATTGGTTTTGGAGATGTCACTCAGAGCTGAATAATGAGGGTGCGGTTGGTTGCAGGAAGCAACAGGGATTGAATTTCTTTTGGTGTAACTGTCATGGTTGTTTACGGTAAGGCAATGTGGTTGGGAGTTCTGTGAAATACCTGACGGGTAAGCTGAGGATGAATGGCATCGTTAGACATTTTATTATGAAGTAAGACCGTGAATAAATACCTGGATTTCAGTATGGCATTGGAGCTCTGTTAATAATCTTTACTTCTATTCTTGATTTGGTGGGAATATAAAGTGCCAACGTTATACGCATAAAAGGGAAAGTCCTATTTGTGTCCTGTGTTGATTTAGAGATGCACTTGCTTGTATTCAAGCAAATGCATTGGGTAAAAAACGTAAAAATATGGGGGGTTAGATATGGCTTCATTAGGTTGGGAATAGAAAATTGGCTAAGCCAGCTGAAATCCGAAAAGCTAGAAGCGCGTAAATTAGCTTCAAATTTGGATAGTTCACTGTTGATAGGGGACTTGTCATGTTATGGAGATTGCATTAACCCCTTCAATGTTTGACCATTTACGTTGTATGGCAGGCAAGATTATGGTCATGGATTTCTTCCATCTTTCAAATATCTTGTACCTTGTCGCCAAAAAAATTTTGCATCTTACCGTGGAAATTTGAACAGGGAGATTCCTTGAACTTTTCATGTCTTCATGTACTAAGGTTTTATTCTTCATCACAGTCTCTATGTGAAATTTCTTTGCGGTGGTGTGGTTTTGAGAATCCATGATGCCTTCTTTTTTCCAAATTGACCCACGTCCATGGGACACTTTTGACTTCTATTTTGATGAAAAGTTTAATATTTTATAACAATAAATTTGAGAAATGGATATGAACTTATGACACTTAAGAAGATAAGTTCTAAAAGTGTTGATATATAATTATACAACAATTAATATGGTGGCTTTTAGATTGAGTATTGCCATAATATTTAAAATTTCCCCTTTTCATTTGTCAAAAGGAGTTCATGGCAGGAGAGTCCATAACCTAAGTCGCTTAGATGCAGTGCAGGTATGAAGTGTACAGCATGGCCATTTCAACTTTTTTTTTTTTCTTGGAAGATATACATATATAGTTTCCCATTTTGCCTCCTATGTCTGCCTTCCAATGTTTTAAGCTGTTTTCCATAAATCTAACCTTATAGATGGACACAAAATTGTATGAAAATGTAGGGTCACAAAAAAACCATGAAAGTTCAATGTTTAGATCAGATTTTATGAGTAGACAAAACTAAGACCCTTGTATGTAAATCTTTATAAAGTCTGATATGCATCCGCTTTTCGTGATTTTCTTTTGAATCCCATAAATCTAAACATTTTCCATCCATCTATACAGTTGGATTTGTGAAAAATACTAGTACTCAATGCGGTTCACAAATTAGGTTCCACAAGTCTCATGTCATAAATTCATAATAGTTATGAAAATATTTCTGTAACTCAACTAAATCACATATATTCTACATATTAGAGCAGTAGGAGCTCGTTAGATCTATTGTACTAACCTATTGGACAAACTGAAATCAGGAACAGTATGTTTGGAAAAAGTTTAGAAACAATATATTGCACAAACTGAAATGAGAAACAATCAAACTGAAATCTTGTTGAATTAAAAAATAGGGTTTTGGAAGGAAAAATGAGCCAAAATTAATGCCAACTAGAAAGCTTGAAAAAACATCAAAATCTCGTTAAAGACAGAAATGATTGGAGGAAAACCTCAAAACAAATGTTTAAATGAAAACAATAAAGATTTATGCAGACTGGTGAGAAGATCTACCCACAATAGCAGACAAGTTCGTCTGTTTTCTAATGTGCTTGTCAGTTCTGCACATTAATTTGAGCTGAATTCTGCTTTCGTGACATCAATTGTAAAGGTGGTTAGTTTCCTTTTTTGTGTGATTATCACCAGCCATCCTCTTGCTTTTCCTCTTGAATAAACATGAAGAGATTCCCAGTTACAACTGTACTAAAATTATGTGTATGAACTGGAAGTTTATTCATGTATTGGATTTATGCAGACTGGTGAGAAGATCTACATAGTTTTGGAGTACTGTACTGGTGGGGATCTTGCTGCATATATTCATCGTTTGGGCCACGTTTCGGAGGTTGATGCTAGACATTTCATGAGACACCTAGGTATGCCTGCTTGGAGCTTACTGCTAGACTAATAGTAGAATGACTTTTTGTTAGGGAAATGGTTTTATGATGCTTACAGAGGTCAACCAATTTATTTTGCAGCATCAGGATTGCAAGTTCTTCGTAAACACAACGTTATCCATAGAGATCTCAAGCCACAGGTATAAATGATTATGTAAGATTCTTTTTACTTGTTTCCAGCTTCCTTTTCTTTCCAGCCTCTTTTTGCATCACCATATCTAGAGTTAGATGCTTCTAATATAATTCTACTTTACTGAAATGTTTCATTAATTTTTTTTATTAAAATGGTCAGTAAAAGACAGATGTATGTTTGTGAGCATGTCCAAGGTTACACATATACTGAACTGCTAGGAATTAGGATGCAGTGCACATGTCTGAGAGATCAGGTAGTGATTCTCTAAATGGTGCATGTTGCAATGACATCTATAATTGAAGTACTTTCTGTTGGACATTACCAGCTGTTTCTACTTTGACGTTTTTTAAAACAGCGAGGCAAACTCCAGGGAAAGATCCATTACGCAGCATGGTATCGAAGGGTCCTATAGTAGTGTGGTAGATGAAATTGCTCAAGTAGTTGTGTGATGGTGCAAATGTTCCTTTCATTAACTAGGATTGGTTAGGAAGCACTAATACAGGTAAATCCTAGGTCTGTCTATGGAAGAAATGCACTTGGAATGGTTGATGTATGTGTAAAGATGGTGACACACGGCAAAGTGGATTTTCCTATTAGACTGCCTTCCAGCTGTGATTCAGTAGGGGTGTTCTCTTGATCCTTTTTACTTCTTCTGTCTCCTTTATATTACATTATTACCCTTTCCCTTTTGATAAAAAGTTCTGTATTATTGACAGCAGAAAAATTTACCTATATTTATCAGTTGATATATACAAAGCTACCAGCTTGTATGAATATGCAGCTGATATTTACAATGAGCTCCCTCTTTTGTGTTAGTCCCATTACTTTGCTAACCTAGAGTTCATGGTTTGATGTTTATAAACCTCCCTGTGTTAGTTGGAGCTCAAATTTGCTTGTACGTTCTTCTCCTAGTTGGTGACTTTTTTGGTTGTGGATAAGATTTATGAATATTTGATCTTTAATTTGGTTGCTAGTTCTGTTTCTTTGATCTTCTGATGGAACTTGTAGAATCTTCTTTTGTCGATGGAAGGCAACACATTTGTGCTCAAGATTGGAGATTTTGGCTTTGCAAGGTATTATCTGTAAAACAATGTCTTTATGCCTGATTTTGTTGACAGTTTCATTTATCACATGTTTCAGCTGTGGTTGCTTTAGAAACGAGAATTTCTTCCACAAATTAAGGCACTAATGCACTATATGTTGGTTTTATGTTATATGTACAAATCTTAATAGTTTTAGTGTTATATTTGACCAAGTTATGCTTTCAATTTCACCACCTATTCATGACAAAAGAAGCTTCAAAAGTCGAGCAACTCTTCATTCGCATGTACTTCTGCCTTCCATCTTACTGCAATCTTAACATTTATACGATAATGCATGTTTATATTGCATTTGCAATTATGCTGCTTATGCTGATCGTACTATATCGGATCAAGACATTCTGGGATGTTAGGTTCATGAATACATCTTTTAGTCCTCCAATTCATGGACTGTCATATTCTTTATTCTCATGATTTTCTGGTTGAGAGGCTTTTCATTAATCTTTCCTGGGTTATGTGTCGTGCTGAAAGCATAACTTTTTATTTTGGGGTTTATTTCTTTCTTAAACCTGTGCAAGTGGGTTTCATCATCAAGGCAAAAGCTTATCTTCAACATCCAAGCCTGGCCGAGCAAACTGATTAGTGGTTAGGTTTCATTTTCAAAGCTTATTTCCATCATCAAACTTCGTTACAAGGAACAAACTGATTAGTGGTTGGGTTGCCTAAATAAAAAGTTACTATATTTTTGGTATTGATATCACTGGCTAAGCTTGTACCTTATCGGCCTATTCAAATGTATATTCCGTTGCTTTTTCATTAACAAAGATATGATTGTCATCCATTGCTTGTCCATTCTTTTTATTTTATCATTTTAATAGTTTTTCACTTTCAAGCCATTCATGTCTGTATTACTTACTTTAAGCTAAACCTGCTATTCACTTCATAATATCTCCCCTTATTTTAGAGGGAAGATGTCTAAAGTCCTGGATGTACGATCTCTGCACCAGTTAATAACATTAAGGACATATATTCTTCTATATCCAGTGACTTTGTATTAATGGCCTTCCTGTTGTATTCCTACAGCAAGTTAGTGGCATGGAAACCATTTGCTTCGTCCTAAATACTGTGACCTTTTTGGGCAGGTATCTTAAACCCCAGGGACTGGCTGATACATTATGTGGCCCACCTTTGTACATGGCTCCAGAAATAATTCAGTCACAGAAGTACGACGCTAAGGTGAAATCTTAGTGGTTTTGTTTGCATAAATTTTCTGTCTAATTCATGATTTATTTTTTACTACCATAATTTCTCATCAATTTTTCCCTGCAGGCAGACTTATGGAGTGTGGGTGCAATATTGTTCCAATTGGTTACAGGGAGTCCACCTTTTCATGGGAATAATCAATTCCAGGTTATTTGTTATCTTATATATGCATACTTGTGTCACACTTTCAGTTCATAAAACCTGTTTGGTGACAGCGAACCTTTTTTGATAATAGTTCCTCAACAGCTTTTCCAGAACATTTTGATGTGTAAAGAGTTGCAATTTCCAAAAGAGCTTCTTCAACAGCTGAATCCTGATTGTGTCGATTTGTGTAGATGTCTTTTACGGCGAAACCCAGGTAGCTGCATGTTTTTTATTACTACTGTCACCCCTTTCTGACCAGTTTAATGAATCGTAGCTGCATCCTTTAATTTTATTTTGTAGTATATGTATATCAGTCGGAGAATCTGAACTTGAGGCTGCTCTCCTGGATGTGCTGCTGAGGTACAGTAGCTACATCCAATGACAAACTGTGTTGTCACAACCCCTGCACCTGTGAACCCTGCAGCTATGTCTTCCCTGAGGAAAATGACCAAGGTGAATTTAAAGCAGCAGCCATAACCATGTGGGGATCCCTGTGGCTTGTGGGTCCAGAACAGCCATTAGATAGCATAGAATTTGGAGCCTATTTTTGTTAGGCCTGCTCTTTCGTGAATCAGCCAAACCCTGTGTTGCATAGAAAACATTGTGTGGTGGGTGGTTGATTTCCTGTTTGTGGACATGCAAAAATTGGACCCCTGGTTGGAATCAACTGGGTGCTGCCTTGTTAAGCTAAACTAACCATCAATTTAGCTTTGTCTTAACCAGGGACTTGCAGTTGCTTAACATGGATAGATTTGGGTGTTATGGTTGTATTACAACTTTTCCAGTCTGTTTCAACATCTAAGTAACCATCAAATTCTGCACAATTCAAATGGCTAAGAGGAGCATCTTTCAAGCTTCGTTCGTTGATTTCAAAATACGTTGCTTCTAGTGGCTTAGCTGAGAAGTTGTTCATTTTTGTGATTACTATTTTGCAGTTGAAAGGCTTTCATTCGAGGAGTTTTTCAATCACAAATTCTTTGCTGAGCCAATGTTAGTATGCATTGCAATCTCTGATTTTATATGGTTATTTAGAGTTTAATATGCTCCTGAATCCCTACTGAAAGGGAAAGGGTAATAATGTAATATAAAGGAGACAGAAGAAGTAAAAAGGATCAAGAGAACACCCCTACTGAATCACAGCTGGAAGGCAGTCTAATAGGCCACGTATCAAATCTGTCCGCTAAAGTGGTTCAGTTACAAAAAGGAGCTTGGAAGTTGAGCTTACTTGACGTCTTTGTTTCAGTGCTCCATGAAGCCGTCTCAATGTGGAAGATGACTCGAAAGTGCAGACATGAGACAACCACATACCATTAAGAGAATTAATTTTCAACTGAAGTCTGTTTCATTGTTATCATAGCTCGCCATGGGTTTCAAGCAAAAGATTAATGCAACCAGGACACCCAGTTGAAGGATATACCATATGTCAATCCAGATTACGGATTCATTCCAGCCTTATATTTAAAACCCCAGGCCGTCAAAAACCGATAAAGATTTGTCTAACCCCAACAACTTATTAAAAAAAAAAAATATTGCCAGACATTTTGAGCAACCAATATTGAACCATGAATATCATATAAAACTAAATTTTCAATAGCTTAAACTCAAGTTCCTCTAACTTTTATTGCTGGCTGGAGTTCGGAGTTGAGCTGCATAGGAATATTACCGTCCCATACATTTATTAAACACTGTAAATGTAATTTCGAAGCCGTTATTATCAATATGAAAATTTGATCCCGGACTCTGGTAGCAGGAAGCCTCGAATTCAGTGACATTGTTTATTTTTTAACGGAACTCTTGTCAGCAGTCGTCGTTAAGGCATACACGGTACCTGTGGAATTTACTGAGAGACATACCTTTTCGTGTAATAGTTACTGTTTGTTATGTTCGGTTCACTTCTGCATTTGGCCTAACGGGCAGTTTACATGCTCGAACATCACGCGAACAACACATTTTTGTCTGAAAGTTGGTTCGCCCTCTTGAAAATGCCAATGACATGCTCATTACATGACTGCACAAATTGATCTCTAGATGCCAATGACATCAGCCATCCTTTTCACCTAGTCCAGTTAGCTCCGTTGCTTGGACGCATGGGCATCAACGCAAGGTACAACACACTTAAATGCGAAGGTGGTGGTAAACAGTGATCATACTATATTACTATACATATCAAGATCTCTGAAAGTGCATTTATCGTGCTATGATTTTCTGGTCACAGTAGTAGCAGACTGTAGTGTAAAGTGGTTGAACATGACCACGAAGTGTTCGATGTTTAATCCTTATTGCTTTAAATCTTGTCAAAAAAATTGGAAAAAAAAAACTGTGTGGTTGATCAACCTACGGAGTTAGCTTTTCTTCTTTTTTGTCATAATATTTGCATTCTCTAGGTGGGAAGATGGTTTAGCCAGCAGACTACAGTATGATGCTGATGGCAACGTTAAAACTCAAGTAGTTAGATCTCCTTTCATTCAGGTAGCAGTTGAACAGAAACTTCATCGTTGGGCTTTCATGGAGTTCTCTGTGTTCTCCAGAGTGGGCAAGGTAGTGTTGGGCCTGTTGCTGGCCGGCAGGTGCTGGAGAAAATTATCAGAGCTGCAGTGACTAAGACCTGGAAACTCTGGGTGTCCGGTGCACACCGTTTGTGGCCAGGGAGCTGCCGCCGGCGCCTCGGAACGAGGACTGCTGCAATGCACTCGTTACTGGACAAACCCCACAAGGCACGCCGACGAACGGCGCGTGTTCCAGTGCCCCTTTCTTGCAGAACCGATAGCAGA
Organism: Nymphaea thermarum; assembly: GCA_011799765.1. Lineage (NCBI taxonomy): Eukaryota > Viridiplantae > Streptophyta > Magnoliopsida > Nymphaeales > Nymphaeaceae > Nymphaea > Nymphaea thermarum. The sequence goes on along the minus strand of JAANDH010000633.1, from coordinate 79,551 downwards.
CCTTCCTTACCGGCACAGACGAGAAAATCCCCGTTCCCGTACTCACAACCTCCTCCAAATCCCTCTCCAGGACCAGAGCATCGACCACTTGTTTGATCTCCTTCGTCTGAAACTCGACGCTCATCAGCCCTGACTTTCTGATGAAGTCTGTAATAGACTCAATTGTGGCGACCTTCTGCTGGGCGACGAATTTCAAGCAGACCATCTTCAGATTGGATACGAGTTCGTTGTCAAAATCCTTGCCGCTGTACCACTTGCCGCCGCTGACCTCCTCCGAGGGCTCCAACTCTATCAGCATGTACATCTTCTTGGTGGGGTTGGAGATGTTGTGGACGGCCTTTATCTTCTGGTGCTGGAGAAGGGTGTTGATAGATTTCTTCACTTGGTTGTCGGTGATGCTGGCTTTGTACTTGATATCTCTGGTCCAGATGCCCACGTTGCCGCTCTCCTTGATCACCTCGTAGACTTGGAGGTCCACCGCCGATAGCTGGCCGGGGGCCTTCGACCCCTTCGACGAACCCGCCGCCGCCGCCGGTGGACGTCCCATCTGAGCGGCCGTTCTTTTCATCTAAGAATCACAGTAGACCACTCAAACGGGCGTTCTTTCAGGTGATGGTTCCTCAGAAGAGTTGTTGCAGCAGCAGCGGCAAAGTGGGAGATAGCGAGGGAGGGAGAAAAGAAGAAAGAGGGGCACCGCTGTGGCCAGGGCGACAAACGGTGATTTGCGTCGGATACGTAACGAGTTCGGGGCTTCTATAGATATCAAATCTAGTTGTCTGCCGCCGCCACCACCAGAGTCCTTCGTCCTCGTCCACCTCCGCCTTCCTCCGCGGTGCAGCAGTCCTCGGAAGGAGGCGCCGGCGGCAGCTCCCTGACCACAAACGGTGTGCACGGGGCACCCAGAGTTGCCAGGTCTTAATCACTACAGCTCCGATAATTCTTCTCCAGCACCAGCCCAACAGGTCCAACGCTACCATGCTCACTCTAGAGAACACAGAGAACTCCATGACCGTTCTCTCTCTCTGCCTCGCCCTAAGGGAAAGGGGCCAGGCAGAGAGAGAGAGAGAGAGAGAGAGAGAGAGAGAGAGAGAGCGGTCATGGAGTTCGAGCGGTCATGGAGTTCTGTGTTCTTAAAGTGGGCATGGTAGTGTTGAGCCTGTTGAGAGCACTTATTGTATTAACAAGTGGTAGGTTAAGAAGCAGGTCTCTAATTCAATTTTTATGATGGATACACCACACAAAGTAAGCTGGGTGAAATCCAAATAAATACCAATAAAGAGCCGGGCCACACGGAAGACACCAAGTTTAAGAGGGTGGGTGAAATCCAAATAAATACCAATAAAGAGCTGGGCCCCACGGAAGACATGAAGTTTAAGAGGGTGGCCCACCTGGCTCCGGGAGTAGTCAATTGAGCAGACCTTATTTGAACCTGAATGTTTCTGTGTGAAAGTGATTCATATTTACCATATTACCTTTTTGTGAATACTTGGTGCTATCGATCGCGAAATCGGCGGAATTGCAATCTCCGGGAAGCGAGGGACGGCGAAGACAGTGATGGCCAGAGGGTTGCACGCCATACTCCCGCCCATCGAGGTGGTCGTCGGTTCCATATCCAACGCGGACCCACTGTGCCCTGAAGAGTAAGCTTAGTAACTTGAGCTGCTATCGCATAGTTCTGCTCAAGTTCCTCTAACTTTCAATGCTGGCTGGAGTTCGGAGTTGAGCTGCATACGAATATTACCGTCCCATACATTTATTAAATACTGTAAATGTAATTTCGAAGCCGTTACTATCAATATGAAAATTTGATCCCGGACTCTGGTAGCAGGAAGCCTCGAATTCAATGACATTGTTTATTTTTAAATGGAACTCTTGTCAGTAGTCGTCGTTAAGGCATACACGGTACCTGTGGAATTTACTGAGAGACATACCTTTTCGTGTAATAGTTACAATTTGTTGTGTTCGGTTCACTTCTGCATTTGGCCTAACGGGCAGTTTACATGCTCGAACATCACGCGAACCACACATTTTTGTCTGAAAGTTGGTTCGCCCTCTTGAAAATGCCAATGACATGCTCATTACATGACTGCACAAATTGATCTCTAGATGCCAATGACATCAGCCATCCTTTTCACCTAGTCCAGTTAGCTCCGTTGCTTGGACGCATGGGCATCAACGCAAGGTACAACACACTTAAATGCGAAGGTGGTGGTAAACAGTGATCATACTATATTACTATACATATCAAGATCTCTGAAAGTGCATTTATCGTGCTATGATTTTCTGGTCACAGTTGTAGCAGACTGTAGTGTAAAGTGGTTGAACATGACCACGAAGTGTTCGATGTTTAATCCTTATTGCTTTAAATCTTGTAAAAAAAATTGAAAAAAAAAAAAAACCTGTGTGGTTGATCAACCTACGGAGTTAGCTTTTTCTTCTTTTTTGTCATAATATTTGCATTCTCTAGGTGGGAAGATGGTTTAGCCAGCAGACTACAGTATGATGCTGATGGCAACGTTAAAACTCAAGTAGTTAGATCTCCTTTCATTCAGGTAGCAGCTGAACAGAATTTTTTTTTTTTTTCCTTCCTATTTTTCTGAATACCTGACTGAAAGTATGTTTTCCTAGATCCGGCTGGGTGTAACAGAAGACAGACTTATTGGTTCTGTTGATGTTGAAGAATCTGTTTAAGACAGGAATGACTGTTTTCCAGCCAGGACTACTCGCTGAAGCTCACAGAGGTGTCCTATATGTTGATGAGATAAACCTTTTGGATGAAGGGATTAGCAATTTGCTGTTGAATGTGTTGACAGAAGAAGTTAATATTGTGGAACGTGAAGGTATAAGTTCCCGCCATCCATGCAAACCACTTCTAATTGCTACCTACAACCCAGAGGAAGGTGCTGTACGAGAACATTTACTGGACAGAATTGCAATCAATTTAAGGTTTGCAGTCATTTCCTCAAAAGTTGTCAGTCAATCTCTTAATAGTCTTATCTTGCATTATTTGATTATCATTCACTCTTTGAAGTGCCATGTTGGCTGCTCAAATTAACAAAAAATTTCTTCATATGCTTGCCAAAAACACTAGAAAATCTAAAATTTCCCTTTTTACTTTTTCAGTGCAGATCTTCCAATGAGTTTTGATGATCGTATTGCAGCTGTCGATGTAGCAACCAAATTTCAGGAGTCCAGTGTGAGGGTGTCTTCCAAATGGTTCAGGAAGAAACAGAGTTTGCAAAAACACAGGTAAAATCTGGAGATAATTATTCTTTTCCTTTACTGGAGTAGTTGATAAATGACAATGGAAATATAGCTCTTTCCAAAGATAGATTACACGAAAGAATGGTCTGTCCATTTCCTAATTGTTTTAGGGAGAATAAGTGACAAGAAAAGGCATTTTCTGAGCAGTCATTTATCATATATGTGAATTTCATGGTGAAAATGTTTTAATATTTGTATGGTTGTCCCTTGTTGAATGATAGAGTGCTGTGATGACATATATTTGAAAAGGCCTTTGAAACCTATGCTTCTGCTACCGTAACCAAATAGATGTCCAACTAACTTGATATCGACAGACCTGTGATCACGGTGGTTCTAAATCTTAAACTTGTTTTGACCATGCAAAATTTGTAAGTGTACTGGTCACTGACCCAAACCCGAGGCTTATGCATATCTATATATGTTTTATACTGGACACATTTCTGAAACCTGTTTTAGTATCTGAGCCAATGAATTCTGTAAAATTTATGGCTGAACTGACTTGGACTATCTGAACATTCTGTATGCAAATGAGTTAATATGTGAACTTCCTTGAAACAAACCCATTTAATCCCAATATAGAATACTTTTAGAGCTGATGTCATCTGAATCTCAAATCAGTTACAACTTACAACAGCTAAACTGTCACAACAGAATTATGAAAAAATGTGCCAGATTTTGGCATGTTTTTGCTTTAAGTTTGTGATTCTGATAAGTTGTTATAAGCATAGTGTTTGTTGACATAACCTTATCAAAAGAACATAAACCATGCCCAGAAAAGACCCATAAGAATGCTGACTTTTTTATGTTCACTTTTTCTGTTCTTGAATGTGTCAAATTATCAATTGCCATCTCAGTTGTTGAATGTGATTTTCAACCTATATAGGTCTGAAATTTTCAGTTACGCTTGACCAGCCTGAATGAGACCACTTTGTTTTTGGGTTCTAAATTTGTAATTGTGCTACCTAAGATGACTGCATTTACACCTGATGCAATTTGTACCACCTGCATGTGTTCCTTTGATTTTTTGTTACTCTAGAACCCCAATCACATTAGGTCAGTTTAGCTTTAGTCTTTAGACAATACAGAAACAAGTCTAGCAAGATCTAGCCAAAGAGGTTTAAAACTTGTTACTTATACCCATATCTGTTCATTTCTCTTCATAAATTTAATTGTTTGCTACTGTATTACTGGCATTAATGTCCATGACTCCATGGACAAGGACAGTATATGGTCAAAGTCCGTCAAGTTCTTGATTGGCTCTTTCATTACCAAATAGCAGCATTACATAATGGAGACCTGCTATTCTTTTTGTTATTTTGGTTATATGTAATGAGGTTGTCTTGTTTCTGATTTTGCAGTGACTTATCCTGCAGTGCATGAATCATGATAAATTTATTTAGGTATACAAGGTCACCCAAGAGCTTCTTGGTAAACTTGAAAAACATAACTAATATGCAGCTTCATTCCTGCATTAGCTAAACCTTCAATGTTCTGAAATTAAGGATGACCTTTGATTGCTGTGCAAGGAAATTCAAAGTTACTGGATTGTATTCACTGAAAAATATGGTTATTGACCAACTCTTCAGGTCAAATATAGAGAAAAATATTCAAGTCATTAGTTTTCCTAGTAAGTTAGTAAATTATTTGTCTATATCTCACCACGAATCCTTCAATGAGAGCTACAGCATTGTCTGATTTTGCAGGTCAGACCATCAGAGGATGTTATTCACTTTGATGTTTTTATTTGCCTGCTTTTCTTTAGTTTTAGATCACAATGACTGGAAACCTGCTGTCTCTTCAGTAGTGTGAAATTTCTGAAAAACTGTTACCCGTTTACTCTCTTTATTGTGCTCTTTTGCAGGTTGTCATAGAGATCATCTATATTTTTGTACAATCAGTTGTTTACTGCTTGATTTTGTTTTCCATGGTTGGCTTCCCTTGGGAAGCTGGCAAGTTGTTTTGGTTCATCTATTTCATGTTCATGTGCTTTGTGTACTTCACCATCTACGGAATGATGTGTGTGGCTCTCACCCCTAACCACTACACAGGCGCCATTGTCAACTCATTCTTCCTCAACTTTTGGAATCTCTTCTCCGGCTTTCTCATTGCTCGACCAGTAAGTGTTTACGTTCTTCATGCCAATTGCATAGGGTTTACAATTTGCAATATGTTTTGATAAATTTTTTGCACTGTTATACATAATTGATGAATCCTTACCTTGAGTAAGTCGTGTTGGCTGGTCGTATATGCAACTTAATCTTCTTGTCAGGATTGCAAGTGAAATTGGAAATTTTGGACATTCTAGATTGTAGGCATCACAAATCCTCATTATAAATAAATAATTACAAATACATCCCTACCTACTAATATTCCAATTAGTTATCCAATTCTGAGGGATGCATCTATCCAATTATCATTTGAAAAAAGCTTTATTTTTCCCTTGTTCTTTTCTTTTTTTTTTTGTCATGATTCGGATGTGAACAGTTGAAACTTGAAACCAGTTGATTAAGCTTGCTTTGCTCATCAGATATAGGAAAGAGCAGCCATATACCTCGCAGTCAATTTGCCAAACTAAGTCTCGTTGAAAAATTTCGCAGTCAATTTGACATTTGAGCGCTACCCTCTCATAAGCCTAGACCTCAAGAGCTGATGCCGGTCAAGATCAAGTCATCATATTGTAAAAGGACATTTGAATTTTCTTCTGCAACACAAAAAGGCCAGATTTTTATTTTTTTTGTGGAAATTCAATATGAAAAAGAAAATAACACTGTGAACGGACGTGAGTTTTTTGGACATAAAAATGCCAGACTTTTAGATTTTTTTCCTGAAAATGCAGTAACTGAAGAAAATAGCACCTAAAATTCCAAAAGAAATTTGAAGCATGTTAACATACAATCATATCAGAAACTAACAGGCAAACTCTTCAACTACTGTAAAATTTCTGCTAAGAGTTGTTCCATTGAGAAATAAAATGTCTAGAAGTATCAAGACTTGATGTCTTCTGCAGAGGCTTGACTCCTGTCTTGTGCTTTGGCAGCTTATTCCAATTTGGTGGAGATGGTACTACTGGCTTTCCCCCGTCGCGTGGACCCTCTATGGGCTTATCACCTCTCAGGTGGGGGACCTGGTCAGTCCAATTGCGGTTCCAGGACAGGGCTCCACCACAGTCAAGCAGCTCCTGAACGATTCACTGGGCTACAAAGAGAGCCTCTTGGGTGCGGTCGCTGGGGTTCATGTAGCCTTCATTGTCCTCTTCCTTGGCATCTTTGCCTTTGCCATCAGGCATCTTGACTTTGAGAAAAGGTGAGAGACGCAAATATGGAGGACGATCCGATGTAAAAAATTTCTCCAATTCTCTATGTATGTGACGACAAAGTTATTGCAACCTCTGCTTCATCTTCTGTTCCGTTCTTTACTTTTCCAATTTTTTTTTTTCAATTGACATATTCTGTTCCTTCTCCAAGTATATATGATCGTGAGAGTGACTGATGTTGCCTCACAAACACTTGTTCTTTTGCCACATACTTGTTATTTTGCCACACCAAGGCCACTGCTTTTGTTCTTACTTTTGGCCGATGAATGTATCGTCTTCCCCAACATTATTTGGGTGAATCATGGGGAAAACTGTTGTTTTTAAGAGTATGACAACATCGCTGCACATTTAAGCAAAAGGCACGTTATAGCAGTGTTCATTGTTGCTAAAAGCAAGCAGATATTGACGACACCACGGTCATAACCGCAACAGATCAATCAATGAGATCCAGAAACATGTTTTAAGTTGAAAAAATATCAAGAGTTAACACGACATGCAAGGTCCTTATCGATTATGAATCGTTCAATCCATTTTATTGGTGGTATGCGTGAAAGTTAACCAGGCAGACACTAATAACAATCACATTTTGGGTTTCAAAAAATTAAACATATGCATAACACCTTACAAACGATCAGAACAACTTACACTTGACAACATTATTCCAACCTGTGGACAGAAAAGTGTCGTAATGTAATCGTAGAACTATTCCATTTGTTTTATGTTTGTTAAGAATAAATGGGTTACTTATTTGCTTATGGGAAAGAAATCTTTGAATTACTAGTGGTATCTTATCATTACCCATAACAGTTGCATGATAGAAAAAGACACTACAGTTCAAATGAGAAGATAATTTTGTTTTCTTTCTTTCGGTGTTTGGGAAATTTTCTTGCCAAATAATGCCGATGGCTTACCACCAATCCCTCATGGATCACGTGTGAAGGTAGGCATGATAGATTATTTTGGAATTCAATTTCACAAGGAGATTCTATTCTGAAACCAATCCCAGCAGTTATTGTATTGGAATGTATGAAGATAACCTTTTTGCATTGCTTACTTTTGTTGGCAGTTTTCATATAGCTGGGTTTTTTATTTGAACAGCTTGTATGTTGCTTCTCTCTTTTTCGAAATCACTGGACTAGTAATATTGGTGAACGTAAAATATGTTACAAAATGAACAATATTATAAAAGAACAAAAAAACGAGTAGAAAGGCTTACCGAGTCAGTTCAACAAATCCTGATAATTTCGGACATCAAATTTTCAATGAACCTGATGTCCGTTTCTGAAAACAAATAAAGTGGCACGAATTACAGCTTAATGTAGATATTTGTGACATTTGTCGTAGTAGTAGACTTTTTTGAAAACATGGATCTGCAGTTACTGATATATACCAACAGCGTTAATACATAGAGATCCAATTATATTATAAGATGTGAAGTATACATTTTTTCGTGCTGTTTCTCCTAATAGTAAATTTCTGTTCGGAAACATGGATATGGAGTTACTGATAGATACCAGAAACGTTGAATACATAATAGATCCACTCATTCCATATGAGGTGCGGTAAGCACTCTTTGGTATTGCTTCCGCAAGTTAGGTCTGCTGATGTATTACATCGTGTCGCCGTTCATGCAGGCCATGTGACAGCAAAGGCCACACTCATTCCCCACAATCCACCATTTACGCTTTTACTCGGACAAGAGGCAAAAGGGAAAAAGAGCAAATGAAAAGCTTAGATCCTTTTAGGTCTCAACTACAACGTTCTACTACAAACTGGTATACAACCACACAATAGTAGGGCTTGTACTTTACAAAGGTGAAAACAACTGCATCCAAAAAAAACCGCTGCGAAAGAAATCAGTGCCGCAAACAAGGCAAGAGGTACCAGAACAGTAATTACATGCAGCCATCAATAATGCTCAAGAAGAATACACAAGACCACTTCACAAAGACGGACGCAAATGGAAACAACAATCCAAAAGACTTCTGCAGTCGAAAGCTCCAGCAAGCAAGACCCAGGAAAATCCAATCAGAGATTGCCGGCAGAACACGCCTAAAGACCAACTTTACATTAGCACTGCAATATAATATACTCATGATTCGGCCTCTTGTTCCTCTTCATATTCATCATCGTCATCAGCAGTAGCGTCTTGATATTGCTGATACTCGGAGACGAGATCATTCATGTTGCTCTCAGCTTCTGTGAATTCCATTTCATCCATTCCTTCACCAGTATACCAGTGCAGAAAAGCTTTCCTTCTAAACATGGCAGTGAACTGCTCACTCACACGACGGAACATCTCCTGAATCGAAGTAGAATTGCCGATGAATGTAGACGCCATCTTCAATCCCTTGGGTGGGATGTCACATACACTAGATTTCACGTTATTTGGGATCCACTCAACAAAGTAAGACGAGTTCTTGTTTTGCACGTTAAGCATCTGCTCGTCCACTTCTTTGGTGCTCATGCGACCACGAAACATTGCAGAAGCAGTAAGATAACGGCCATGCCGGGGATCAGCCGCACACATCATGTTTTTTGCATCCCACATTTGTTGGGTGAGTTCAGGAACAGTTAAAGAGCGGTAAACTTGGGAGCCACGTGAAGTGAGGGGTGCGAAGCCAACCATAAAGAAATGGAGGCGAGGAAACGGGATCAGGTTCACAGCTAATTTTCTCAGGTCAGAGTTCAGTTGCCCTGGGAATCTTAAACAGCAAGTGACACCGCTCATGGTTGCAGAGATCAAATGATTAAGATCACCAACTGCAAGATTGAAGCACATTCATGTCAGCCATACTACAAAAGAAACCGTGAACTTTCCTCGTACCTCATCATCACCAACATAATCATTCCAAAAAATGTCTAGTGATAGAACCTATACCAACGTAGTTTTTACCACTTTATCCGACTGAAGACATACGATTGTAAAAATATCGTTAAATTCTTGTCACATTTTTCAAAGAATCATCTAAAGAAATAGCCCATGGCACAGCCATCATTTCAGCTATTTTAGTTATTTTTTTTTTTTGGAGAAACATTTTTGTTTTCATGATCTTCAAGAAAAGATTGCCTCAGTAAATCAATCTTCTCTTAGATCTCTTAAAAACATAACTGCTATTACCAGCAAAATGCTTCATAGCTCATTAGTGCATAAATAGGTACGTGGTGATTATTCATAGCCACTTTAAGCAAACATAAGAGCATGGTAAATCGAAAAAAAAAAGATGAGGAAAATGCGAAAATGTGAAAGAAAAGAAGAGGAGATACACATCAAATAGGCGTGAATATCTCGTAGTATATACGCAGTAAGCAGCTTAAAGTTATAGAGTCCAACAATATCTTGAATTGACAATTTTAATATATGCAATGCATGAATACATTTATTTCACTTGATCTGGTGAACAAAAGATGAATGATCGGCCGAGGAACAATACATATTTAAGAGTTACAATAGTCATGCTAAGTCATTTCAAAGCCTGATTTCCATACTNTATGGTTCCACCACCGTGTCCGAAACCTTGGGTGATGGAAAAACAGAGAAGGTAAGCATCATTCTATCAGGATACTCCTCCCTAATCTTTGAGATTAGAAGAGTTCCCATGCCTGAACCAGTCCCTCCTCCAAGAGAATGGCACACTTGAAAGCCTGCTTGGTAAGAAGAATAAGAAGAAAACACCAAAAGTTGAGAAAACACTCAAATTCTGCTCGTTCAGACAGATCAATTAATAAAGACTTAAGAAGCAAGTATAATGGAACATCCGGTTACAGTCAGGATAAACGGGGTAATGTAATTATTGTTAATGATTTTATAACGGGAAATGGCAGCTTAAAGCCTTAAAACAGTAAAAAAAGAATATAGTAGAGAAATATGAAACTTTATAAGAACCAAAAGATAATAACAATAAATTTTATTTCCTACCAAATTTGTCGCAGAAGAAGTGTACTTTAATAAGAATGGTTGATGAAAACAATCTTAACGTGTTGGTGACTCGAACATCTTAATAAATGCTTAACAACGACTTGTGAAAAAAATGTCACTTGTTCAAATGGAACTCGAAAGCGCCATGTTTTCCCATTTTTTTACCATTTAAACGCATCTTCACGTTCCATTGATACAGAATCCACAAAAGGAAAACAAGGACGTGTAAGAAACACGTCATTTTTTCAATTGGAACTCTAAACCGCCATTTTTCTTGTAACGACCAGGCTCACTCGAGAGCTGCTTCCAAAACGGACTTTTTGGGGTGTTAAAATTCCTTTTTTACCATTCAGAAAACCCATAAGCAAAAAAGAAATTCGGAAGCAAAATTGAACAAAATCTCAAATCTTCTTTAAAGAAAAGAAGGAACCCCGTTCATATCTGACCTTGAAGGCAATCACAATTCTCCGCTTCCTTCCTGACAACATCGAGCACTGCATCTATGAGCTCGGCCCCCTCCGTGTAGTGCCCCTTCGCCCAGTTGTTCCCGGCGCCGGTCTGACCAAAAACAAAGTTATCCGGCCGGAAAAGTTGACCGTAAGGCCCGGATCTAACGCTATCCATCGTCCCCGGCTCGAGATCCATGAGGATCGCCCGAGGAACGTAGCGGCCCCCGCTGGCTTCATTGTAGTAGACGTTGATGCGCTCGAGTTGAAGCTCGGAGTCACCGTGGTAGGATCCAACGGCATCGATGCCGTGCTCGTCGCAGATCACCTCCCAGAATTTTGCGCCGATCTGGTTGCCGCACTGGCCACCCTGGATGTGAAGGATTTCTCTCATTCTCGCCGGAAAGGGACTAGGAGCGCGGGATTCCCGACGGAGAAGAACTAAAACAACCCCAGCAAAAACCTTAAAACGGTAGGAACGAGAGCAATAACTAGTTAAGCGGGAGGCGAAACTTTAGCCCTAGAAACAGAGTAGATTGGGGAGTGGGGGAAGAGAGAGCTGTGGCTTTCTGCTTGCTCACTGAGTCTGAGACCTGGCTTTCCCGATGGGCGTTCAATAAATAGCCTTTCCATCTCACGGACATAACCCCGGCTCGTGTCTTTCTTTCGCTGTCGCGCAATCACAGCCGTCCATCCATGGTGGGAGCTGATGGAGTTCGGTAACTCGTAAATTTAAAAGAGCAGATGAACGGTTAAATGAGCGAACTTAGTCATTCCAAATCTGGGTGAGACACGTGTCGAAAGGAAAAATGAACTCACAAGTCCAAATGACTGACAACTTGTCATCTGATGAGGACAACTGAAGCTCCAGCCACCTGGATCTTCCTGAAGTCAGTCTGCATAAGGCCAAAGGCAAGCTGCTCGGCAGGAATTAGGCATAAAGGGTCTTCCAAATCTAAAAGGTTTTAAATCTAGTAATTCACTAATTTGATGTGAGGTCGAAACCGTTCCCTGCTTCTTCCTGTTTTTGGATCAAGTTTGTCTTGTTGAAAATTAGAACACTAAATAATTAGAGAGCATTGCATTGTTTGCAGTCTAAAGAAATAGCATCTATGAAAATCAAATTGATTATTGAATTTCTACAACTGACCAACTACCTTACGCCTCTCAGTGCTCAACGTTTTGAAATTGTTTCAGGCAAATTTTAGGGGTGTAAAAACGCACAGTTGCTTGATAAAGAATTGGCATCCCTGATCTCCATTTTTTAATATTCGAAGACCACCATTTTACTTTGACTTGTTTGGATGCCAAGCATGTGCCTAGAGTTTATATTTCTGCTCTCCGGTGCAGGTGACATGATTTGGTGCTCTGATCGTAATAAATGAAATCAGGTGGGTTCCGGACTTCTCCATTCTATAATGTGGTTTTAGTCTCCTACATTTAATCTGAGCGAGCCCCAACTAATCTCAGATATTAGCTAATCTGTCTAAACTTCGTTTATCTTTTGCTGGACAAACAGTTTTCCCCTTTGGATAAACCTCACGTTTGAAGATTTTGCCATTTTCTCTTGTATCAGACTAGACTAGACTGGGGATCCGAATGCTAATGTATATCTCTAGCCGTCATAAAAATCCGAGCCCCTTTTGCAACCCTCCCTCTGCCCACCAACTGTCCCGGAATTAGATGCTGGTTTGCAGAATCTAAAGCAAAGTGTGCACGAAGCGTGAAAGAAAAGGGGAAAGATGACAAAGGGGGCTCATCTTCATCTTTGTCCTAGAAGTGGAGTGCCCAAGAAATTCTTAGCGTGCAAGGTGGGAATGGCCAGAGTGGTTGCTCCTCCTGCCTTTAGTCAGCTGGTGCAGTGGACTCCCACTTGGGTCAGTAGTACAGACTGTACGCCCATAATTGTTCTCCAAGTTGTGGGCTTCCTGCTGCAATATGATTAGAAAAAGAGAAAGAAAGAAATTTGCCTTTGCTTTTACTATGGCCAAAATAAACACTTTACGGTCATCAAGACGCCACGGTAAATTCCTCTCGTTGTATTCCATGACGTAGGCCTGCTTTCTTGTTCTTCTTCTTCTTTTACAAAGAGAAACCTTTTTTATGGTCGGAATGGTGCCTGTTATGGAAGAGCCAAACAGCGGGTGAACCCTGACTGCCATGGCCCTTGCCTTGTGTAAAAGTAACGCCAAGAAAATGCTTGAGGTATAGAAAGGCAGAATGGTTGATCCAGTGTCTTGGTGTATGAAGGGTTATTTAGGATGCCATATGTGATGTACTATGGATTCCAAAGCCTATTTTTCAGCTATTAAAAGCTGCTTCTGCGGCTTCAACTGGATGCTTTGAAAGCGTAGCCGCGCTAGATCAAGATGCTTCCAAATTCAACCATATGAGGATTACATTTTAACTAATATTCGGGTATATGAGTGGCACCCTAATAAAGTAGCAAGTTAGCAACCCTTTGAAATAGGGAAGAAAAAAAAAACTTTTTCCCGGTCATCTGATGTAGTTTGGTAATGTAGATCACTAGGAAAAACTATTCATTTTCTAAATCAATGCATCTTTATGACTGTGTTGTTATCATATCAACATGCTTATGATGGTCCTTTATGCAAGATGTATCAAACACCAAGCATGCAAAGTAAAAAGAAGTATACATGAAGAAGTAACTGTAAAAGACAGAATCCTGTACTCCTGAATAATATGAAGGCCTGTTTCTGCCCACTCTTCAGCTGAGGGAAACTTGGGGAGCAGCAAAAAGTGAAAATAAGTCTGAATGGTGGGGGATTCAGTTGAAAAGAGGGCATTTATTGTGTATAATGGAAGGCCTATATGTCACTGTTATCTCAACGTGGCGCTGAGATGGATGCAGGTCTCTGCATTTAATGCAAACTCAATAAGAAATTGTAATTCGTCCGATATGGAATCATATATATTTCACCCGAAACAGGAGATAAACAACTAACATTAAGCAATTAACTGAGTTTATCTGTATAAAATTGAAACGTACGTTTTAAAGTTTTTTCTGTTCAAAAAAATAGAAGAGCATTAAATTTTTTCATACATATTATTGTTGTGATTCTGTCCTATAACTTTAACTATACTTGATGTCACCAGTGTTAGTTTCTTCCGTTATGGATTAACTAGAGTCGTCTTTTGAACTTTAAGGGCTTCTTAGCCCGGTACCGAAGCATTGCTTTGGGCTCACTGCTTTTCTATTTATATGAATATGTTAAAGAAAATCCTATTCTTTGCTTCACTCTTGTCGCTGCTAGCTTTCATTGCCTTCCATTTTTCGTTTTCTAATAATCTTGCTCTAAATCATGATCTTCATGCCAAGAAGGATAAGCACGCAGTTTGCCAGAAATCTCAATGCCATCTCTTTATTTTAAATTTTGGGGATAAAAACAGAAAAGGGACAATCCAGACTCCAGAGCATCAGATCTATTCTACAACTTGCTTGATTGAAACTTTTCAGTCCTTCAGATGTACTCATCTTTTACGTGATCTATATCTGCACAAATTTACATCGTCGTTAGGTAAACTTTCGTCCAAAATGAGCATTTTGCTGTTTCTTCATGTTCTTGTTGAAAGAAGATATGAAGTCTGAAGGCCAAGATGCTTTTTGCGTCATGCAGGTGTCACCGTGTCGATACTGATGCCGGCAATGAGGTACCGCATTATCATTGGTAAGAATGTCAAGGGACAGAAGCTCTGCGTCTAGATCAGCTCGTGTCTTGTATGGCATGGCATCGCAGATCATGCAGCTCTGCCACCATGGAAAGGCAACATATGCATGTGGAAGCGAGCATGCTTGCCATTGGCAAGTAAAAACAAGAGGACGAGATCTTTAAGCAAGCTGCAGATGACGATGACCAAAATATGTAGAAGTCACGGTAAGGACTAAGGAGGAATGGTTGCCTTTCAGAATTGGAATGAATTTTGGTGCCATATTTTAGGGGCTGAATATCAAAGGTACAATTCTAAATCTCGTATTATCGCTCACTGATTGGTCGCTGTAGCACGTATACAGAGTGTCTTATCTTTTTTTGGGGCCTCTGCTTATGTACTTCACAACCACAATGTTATGCTAATATGTCCTCCATATATTTGATTTAAATTGCTCGATTTCAGTCGTCTTTATTGAATCTGATAACCTGAATGTGTATTAGTTCGCCACCCAGGATTCCCATAAATTTCAGAATGGTTTGGCTGCATTATTGCTGGGGATAGCAATACGTTCTTCATATACAAAAGCAACTACTTTAGTAACTGTACCCTGCAGCTTTACAGTCAAAAGTGATTTAGAACATGTTATGTCGTCCATGGGACTTTGCAGAATTAGGAACGTGAATCTCCCATCTCTTCATTTGAGTTAGATCTTTCATCATTAAAGACAGTAGAAGGCACAAAGTCAAAATACTCCGAGAGGTTGTCATCGTTCAACCAGCTTGCCTTCTCCAACCAAATCCTCAGCTTCTCTCTCCAACATTTTCTTCTCTCGTGCACTCTTTAGAAACCTCTTGCTTGACACACTCAGAAGTTTCTTCAGTGAATACTGATCACGCTTCAGCAACCCTCTGGCTTTTAGTTGCTTCCTTGCCTCATGCCTATGCTTTATCCTGTCATCCAATTTGTAACCCAAATATGCAGGAAAACTCAGTAGCTCCCCAATCTCTCGACCCATGTCATTAATCAAATAATCCATCTTCTTCTCCAAGGAATTGTGGTTATATTGAAGTATTTGGGGGTGAATTATGCTCATGAAGAACAAGTCTTCAAAAGAGAAACCGTATCTCAAAAAGACACCTACCACCTTTTGCATGTTCTCACAGCTAGTCCTAGTGGAAGCCCCCAGTGCTAGAGCTAACTCCTTCGTTTTGTTCTTATACCCAATTTTTATCAGGAATGCCAATTTCTTTGAAAGGTTTCTCCTGCAAGAGAGGCCCAGGAATAATGGGGACTTTATCACAAACTTGTATATGTCGTTACTGCTAAAGCCACAAGATTTTAGAAAGCCAACTCTTGGTTCCAATTTCCGCTCTTTGCTCACACTGAAAATACTGGGATAAACCTCAATCAATCTGAAAACTTGCTCGTCTCTAAACCCCAGATTCCTCCAAAAAGCACAGTGGCCCTCCAAGTGTTCCACTGTATATGACAAAACAGCCGGAAATCGGCTCAGGAGTACGCTTAGAGACTCGTCGTCACATGCAAGACGCTGGAGAAAGTCAACCCTAGGGACCAATTGGTTCTTCAGATCGAACGTTAGCAATGCCGGCCTTTTCTTGATCAGGAGAAGGTGGTCGCCTACGTGATAGCGTTTCAAGAAAGCAATCGTCGCTTCAATCTCTTCGACCGTCTTCTCGCAGAAGAGCTTCCTCAAATCGACCTTGCTCAGAATTCCTGCAAGCTCAACTCCCAGAGGCCTGCGATCGAGGAGCGTCTCAAACTTCTCTACAAGCTGAGCGTCCGCGGCAAGGAAGAGTTTTTCAATCTTAGTCCCTCTAAAGCATTCCAAGTTTTCGCTGATGAAATCGATTAGGGAGTCGAACTCCAGCGCTGTGAGAATCTCCGGCCGCCGCACAACAATACGAGCCAGTATGTTGCTCGTCATTCCGATTTTCTGCAGTGTCTGAATTTTGGCACTCACTGAATCCAGACACGAAGTTCTGAGATTTGGGTGTTTCGAAATAAGAAGCTCTACTTCTTTCTCCACTAGTCCAAGCCTCTGTAACAGATGGAGAAGGCCTGATTCTGAATCCTGAAAGAGAGAGATAGAGAGAGGTCAGGTACCAAAAAACAAAAAAGGCCATTGATTGCAGAAACAGAACGAATAAAAGAAGTTTGACCTGGTGGAGGTCCAACGGAGAGGAGGACGAAGATAAAGGCTTCATCACACTCCTCGTGCGGAGATAAATCCTGAAAGGAGAAACGCATTTTGGCTCCTCGTTTGAGGAGAGAGCAACGGCTACTTCTCTCTGTCTGAAAGGCAAGGAGAAGCAGAGAGAGGTGGTCCTTGAGACGGGAGGCGGGGGGAGAACCCGCGGGAGAGATAAGGAAGAAGAAGCCATGGGAGCGCCCACTGGGCAAACAATGGCCCTATGGAGATTCGACCTTCGGACCAGGGACAGGGCTTTAAAATGGATCGAGCACAAACGAATCCAAGTAAAAAGGGGTGTCAGCATGTGCCGATGTCGGATATGACCCGACTCTGATCCAGATAGGATCCGATAAATCCGAGCATTGTACCGAGGAAACTATGACCTTTCAATCGAGACTTTTCCAAGTAGGAAAAGTTGGTAACAGTGTGTGCAGAAAGCAAACGTGAGGAAGGAAGAAAATGAACTTCTTCTTTCCCTGAAAAATTTTGGGGCCTTTCCTCTCGAATTCGTCCCGGACTTATATTTGTTTGATAATTGTACCTGCTTTATGTATGTGCTTGGCAAATCTATTTCGTTCTTCAAATCTGCAATTCCAGAATTATTCCATTCTTTCTTCATTCTGATCGTGACTCGTGAGCAGCTTCCGTAGTTAGGTAGCCGATGAAACGAGTTTTTGTCAAAATACAACCACTTACTAGTTTACTTGGTTATTGATGTTTATGTTATACTCGTTAGTAAGAAAAGAAAGAGTTTCTATCAACAAATTTAACTTGTAATGTTATGGATAAACATAAAGTCAAAAAACCAATTGTTTAACATATAAAGGACTCCTTCTACCAATACAGTGTGAGCCATCGTCTCTTTGCATCAGTCCAATGGCCTTACCAATTTTCTTCTTATTATACAAATAGATTAAAAAGCTCCCGTGAATAGGACACATAGGTTATATATATATATATATATATATATATATATATATATATATATATATATATATATATATATATATATATATATATATATATATATATATATATGTCCTTATGTCCAAAAAGTGCTTCTAAAGTAAAGGGCAAGCCACCAACCTGGCAAGTGCGTCTACTTGAAGCCTTCTTTTCCTCTGAAAACGATTTACCATCATCCTCTACAAACAGGAACAAAAAGAGCGCACCAGAGCTACACAGATCCAACATGCTTCCCATAAAATGACGAATCCAACCTTGCTCATTTATAATTGGAGGATCTTCTTGGTGACATATTGAGATAAAAGAAAAACAAGGGAATCTTCTAAGTTTAGATTTTGCATGGAGATACCCCACCCCCTAGAATCGATGCAGAGAAATATTCTTTTTTTTTTTCTTTTCATATTCAAATGAAAAAGCTCTCGCATTGCTTCTTTTAGCTTCGAAAAGTTCCAGGTTTAACTCTTTTGGGTCGAAAACTAATTTGGCAGAACTCAATTAGCTGAAGCAGTTAGGCTAAGATTTAAAGTTCACCTTTCTTTCTTTCATTTGATCATTACAAGCAACTTTTGCTTAGGTGATGGAACGAGCACCAAGTTTTTTTGGCTACAAGGTGTTCACCTTTGGAGCAACACCGGCGTTCTTCAAGTTACTTCACCGGTTCCTTCTCTATAATTACACTGAATTTGGGAGATCGAGACTCGAGAGTATGTGTGCTGTATTTGGCGTCCGACGTTTGCATTCATTTCAATGAAATCAGGTTTTTTAGGCAAAGCTGTTTTTTGCCTTTGAACCAAACTTTTTTTATTTGTCATCCGAACATCCAAGCCAATTTTACCAAACTGATTTTTGAAAAAATTGGTTTTCACAAAACCAAGTTTTTGGTGGGTGTCATCCAAACACTCCCCAAGAGAAACCGCTCATGGAATCTGGAGGCTAAGAGAATTAATATTCTCAAAGTCAGGTTTTCCCAAAAAATGCAGCTTTCCACTAGATTTTATGGCTACTGATAAAAACTCTGTCGAACATTCAACTCAGTTTCACTACGTGTATAAAAGTAAATTGGCATCATGCCAAATTAGAAAAAGCAAAAAACTGCAGCCCCATGATCATGAAGGCACGTTAGAAAAGGTCGCCAGTGCTTGCTTTTGCCACTTTTACACGACAATTCCTTGCGACAAATAACATCTTTGGTAGTTTTTTTTATTAGCAAACCTGACTTAGAAAAAACTCCTTCCAAGCTACGCAAAAAAAAAAAAAAAAAATTGTATATTGATTTTTTGCTGTTGTTTAAATTGAAAAGCTCTTTAAGTCTAATCCTTTAATTAAATAGTTTGGAAAATAACACATTGCTTAACAAAATAGTTGAAAAAACCCTTATTTGTTTCTACTTAAAGTTTGCCTTCATAAAAATTTGAGTTAATTTTTTTGGAGTTGGAGTTGGCCCCAGTTTTTTTTTTTTTTTTTTTTTGCGCAAAAGGTTTCAACTGTTATTAAAACAAGGAAGAAGATGACCCAATTTCACATTTTTTTTTCTTCTCTAGCCGAACTGTTTGTTTGAACATGTTTCTTCAAAAGTTGAGGGTGTTCCTTGAAAAATTGGGGAAAAAAAATACTATGGATGATCAGGATCCTTTTGAAACTTTGGATTCTTCCAAGGTCATACTTAAAGGCAAACAACAATTAATCGTTATTTGCAGTATTACATTTATTTAAAATATTCAATCAAGAGCAATGCTTGTTCAAAATCTTGGAGCACCGAACGACTCTCAGCGGGGGAAGGGAAGCAACGAGGAAGCGTGCTTGTCTGGGGGACAGGACTTTTCTTAATGACCAGATTACCCATTCCATTCAAACGAGGATGGTGCACTGCCCGTGACATCCCGGAAATTGTGTTACGGATTGTGTGTGTTTAAAGATGCTCCAGAAGGCTGTACAGCAAAGGTAAGAAATTTTCAGTTTCCAACAAAAAAAAAATATCATTACTTATTTGGCATAATTTTAAACCGTAACGGAATCTGAAGTTGGAGACTTGCAAGGAGACTCGTGGTGGCAGATGAAGCAGAAATCTGTTCAATTTACAGACAATAATTCTTGAATGGCCAATGCAGAGAATTCTCCACGGTTTTATGGATGGCAGTGTCCTAAGGAGGGTACTTTAGTCATTGATGAAGGGTGCCCAAGTCTCTTTCTCTCTCTCTCTCTCTTCCCTCCACCCTCGAAAGCGACGAGTTGCAGCAGAGCAGCTCTGCCAGAAAAGGAAAGGCTGGCTCCCCCGCATTGGCATGATGGGGGTAGGGGGGTCGACGATTTGAATATTGAAACGCCATCCTTTCGTTTTCATTTCCGACGCCAAATGCTTGCGAACTCGTTTGATGTGAAACAATTTTCGCTCTTGTGAAAAATGTGGTTGAAGTCAGGTTGAAGGAATCAGCAAGAAGCGAGCACCTGAGGAAGCTCCGGTTTTGTTTTTCTCTCTCCTTCTCGATGATGGGGTTGCCTGTTGGAGGAAGGAATCAAAGGGGACCAGGTGGTGTTGGTGGGATCAGCACCAGATGGCTCACTCTCTTGTGCATTTCCAGCTTCTGCTTTGGTGCTCTCATTTCCAACCGGTCTCTTTCTGTCTCTCTCTCGTTCTCTCTTGTTGGCGTTCCTGCTTTCCGCATCTGGTTTTGAAATGGGAATGCTTCAAAATGTTTTCCTGTAAGAAGATAAACGGGGAGGTTTCTAAGGACGTGCTTATTATCGTTTCTGGTTGAGTATTTCGAATTCGGTGTGGTTCCTCGTGATTATTGTTTCTTGAATCCATTCCTCAATCCTTTCTTTATTTTTGTCCTCCGTTCTTTGGAAGCGTTCCACCTTGTGATTGCTTAGTCCCCCTAATATGGAGCAAAGGATTTACATTTATAAGCATCTGTGGAGCCGGGAGAAACGATTCAGCAAATAACATGTACACTTTTCATGAATATCCGCAGCGATCAGTGAAACCGTGACCTATGGTTATCTTGCTAGTCTAATAGTGACACTTTCTCTAGGATTATGTCGGTCTAATCCAATTACCAAAGTTATGCTTCACTATCAACTTTCTGGTTATATTAGGATAGGAAAGCATCTACGCAGTGTTACTGACTGTTTTCCTCTTTGAGTAAATTATGCTTAAATGGAAATCTTGTATCGATAATATTGGTGTGCATGTGCATGGCTAGTTGAATCGTGGGACAAGCTTGTATTTGAACATGCATCTCCCTTTATTTGCTGCCCTTATTACTAGCAGATGCGTGGTCAGTGCCGGTGGCCGCAAACAACAACAAAGGCCTATCTTGTTCCTCTTGCAGTCCGCAAGGACGTCGTCCATGGTTTGTCTCAACTTTCTTTTCTAGTGGTTATTGAGAGAGCTGGGTAGCACCCAGACATTGAAGGCTTGTACTGGCAACCAGAGAATTGTACCTTTTCTTAAATTGTCTAAGGTAGTGAGCTGCTGGGAAGAGATTCATGCTGTGTTGACATGTATATTCTTGACTCGTCATATTCAACCATCTCTAACCTGAGAGTGAAGACGTTGCCTCATTGCCTCCTTGGTATGTTGACATGGATATCACGTGTAGCATTTGATTTAGGGATATTGTGAACAGAGATGGTAAACAATCAGCCAGTTTCTTAAATACTTAAGGGTGAGGGGGAGAATGCCCATGTTCTTCCTTAAATATGAGCTGTGTTTGCTGCTGGACCATCCAAGTTAAGTTGGAGATCTTTGGAAACATCACAAAAATTGCTGTCCTGTATATATGTGCAGCTGTATCCATTTGATAAAAGTACTGCGATAGAGATAATAAAATATGAAGCAATTTTTTCTGTTGCATTTACTTTTATCTCATGTTTTAAGATCCTATATTTACGTCAATTTCTCACCCTATGATTTGACAATGCGGACATACAGTTATGTTAACATAGTTCATTGTGCCATGTAGGATTGGGAGTTCTGATCCAGTTAAACTAAATGAGAAAGCTGAGTCTCTCAAGGATTATCATGAAGGGAGCATCAATGTTGCTGCCGACTGTGACACTAAGAATGTAGACTGGTTTTCAATGTTCTTCTTTATCATACAATTTTGACATGAAGTCTTTGTTTACCTGACATGGCATTATTGGTTATCTAATGTTTCAGAGCGAGACTTCTATTCATGCTGCAAACATCCTTAGTCAGGTCTCAAAGACACATGATGTAATCATGTAATTGCCTTTTGCTGCTTGGACATATGAATTCATTTCTAATTTATGAGAAATATAGCTATTTTATTCTTTGTGTATGCTTAATTTTCCAGAATTGGCTCATGCTCTGTGAGCTTTAACTCAAAAGTTTTATTTTCATGGTGCTAATTGTTAGACGTTTAGCTAAGCAATGCACATTTATATTATGTTATGTTCAGGACTTTGGATAAAACAATCTCCAGTTTGGAGATGCAACTGGCAGCAACTAGGGCAGCACAGGCAACCAACCTAAATGGTTCTCCTGCAGTTACAAACCAAGGAGCTGAAATTCCAAGAGAACGTCCAAAAGTTTTCTTTGTTATGGGCATCATCACTGCATTCAGCAGTCGGAAGCGCCGGGACTCTATCAGAGACACATGGATGCCACAAGGTTCATGTTATGCTATATACTTCGTCTACAATTTATTGATTATTTTGGAAGGCTAGTTGTTCTGAATCTTCAGGTCTTCTTTGTTGAAGGCTAATGGTTGTGCTTTTGTTTCTTGTTGCCATGAAATTGTTTAGGATCAAAACTTAAACAATTAGAAAAGGAAAAAGGAGTTATCATACGGTTTGTTATTGGCCACAGGTACAGTTATAGAAAACTACTTCTTTTAAGTGCTAGTGTATGAAACAACCTGAAATACTTTATTCTACACTTAAGATGCAACTGATCTGTGAATTCTGTCTTTCAACTATTGGTGGCAAACCTTGGTTCTCTAGTGCAACTCCTGGGGGTGTTCTGGATCGTGCTATCGATGCGGAGGAGGCACAACACCAAGACTTCTTGCGATTGGTATGTCCAATTTCTCTGTTAATAATAAGCATATGCAATCACCATATATGCTGATCTTCATTAAACCAATGAAGCTCAGAGCTATTTATTCAAGGATCATTATCTTTTGCAGAATCATATAGAAGGTTACCATGAGTTATCTTCCAAGACTCAAATATACTTCTCAACTGCAGTGGCAAAGTGGGATGCTGATTTCTTCATCAAAGTTGACGATGATGTGCATGCAAATCTAGGTTGTTTTTTCTGTCAAATTATACTTTTGCTTCATATGTGGGCAGTAGACCAAAGATCTTCTTTTGGAGGTTGCAGGCATGATAGCCTCTACCCTGATGCGTCATCGTGCAAAACCTCGTGTTTATATAGGATGTATGAAGTCTGGGCCTGTTTTAGCACAAAAGTAAGATGTATTCTTATTAGATAATAACTTGTCTTGGTAGTGGAGTGCATTTGGCCTTATTTTTTGAATTATAACTGAAGTTGCTATTTACATTAGAGGAGCTAAGTATCATGAACCAGAATACTGGAAATTTGGTGAGGAGGGAAACAAATACTTCAGACATGCAACTGGGCAGTTATATGCAATCTCTAAAGATTTGGCAACCTACATTTCCATAAACAGGTGACTTCCTTTGACACTCATTTTTGGTTGACTTTAGAAGTGTGTCAATAATACTATGTACACATATTGCAGGCCTATTCTGCATAAATATGCAAATGAAGATGTCTCTCTTGGTTCATGGTTTATTGGTCTAGACGTGGAGCATATCGATGACCGGAACCTCTGCTGTGGAACACCACCAGGTCTTTTCTTTTAAAAGCTGCAGTTCTTTAATTTAACTTATTATCTGGTTCTTTTCCTCTCGACAGTGGTAACAGTAGCTTTATTTCTGTTACTTTATGGAGAACAGCTTTTGCCTTCTGAATTCTGGTTATCATGTAATGCCCATCTCGCATGAGTGCACTTAGTGCAGGTGCAAAGTGCTGGTGTGAATGCACCATTGTTCAGAAAAGCTTGGGTGCTTGTGCGCAACATCATGTGTGTCTATGTGTATGATGCTTATATATACAAAATATAAAAGAAAAAATACATTTGAGTCATAGTGTAAATTTGATTACCATAAATACATTTGACTTAGAGCATAAATATGATTACCATCAATTATTACACTCAAACATCCAGTGGCACCCATACTTGGTGTGCACTTGAGTGGGGATGCAGTCCATTTGGATGCCTATTTGCAGCATTCATGTGACATGGCCTAATATATTGCACTTATGTATCCCTTGCTGTTCCATCTTATTGTAGTCAGTTAGCAATCTCCTATTATGCAACTCCAAATATGTCAGTTCCGCCAAACCACATGTTATTGTGCCTATATGAGATGATACTGTTATAGAAAACATTAATAAGTCTTGTTAACTGCCTCACTGAAGCGCCTTTTTGATGCTATTCTTCTTGCAAATGTTTTATCATGCCATCAGCTAACATTAGCTTTTTCAAGTTTCTTACGCAACTTACCGGGCTTTATTTATGAGTTCCCTATAGTTTCAAAATACAGCGGTAAACATTTTAAAGTTGCATAGTTATTCTATCTGTAGTCCCCTTCCTTTATAGCTATGTTTTTGTGAATGATTATTGTGACATTCCCTTGTTTTATCTTAGGACGTTGTCTCTCTTTCTCTCTCTTTTTGAAATTTGTGCTTGCATTACCTAATAGCTAAAATAAGCAAATAAATACCAGGAAACTTGGAATGTTATTATGCATAATAGGCTATTGGTTGACTGGTTACTTGTGTCTCGTACCCATGTTATGCCATTCATTTCCATGGAATAGCTTCCCTCTGCTTATAGATTTTCCATCCCTAACTCAATTTTGGGTTCCATAAGATTCATTAATTATTGCCTCAAAATGTACATTTCTCCAGCTATCGTTTTGTTATATTATGCATCTAGTTGGTCGGGTCCATATCAATCATCTGCAACTTGAATCTTCCTAAACTGCTTCCAGCTGGAGCGTGACAATCTAGGGGAGGAGAATCTATGACTTACACCTCCTCATGTGCTATAACTCTGATCCAGCTCTCATGGATCTTCCAAATTTTATTAACCCCTTGAAGGTTCATATTTGAACCAAAGTACATGCATAAGCTGTGCATTTTTTATAGTTTCCATAGTGTATATCTGACCATTGTCTTGATCCACTTGAGCTTTTCCAAGTTTAGGGTAACCTAGCAAAACCATGTTTATTAGGTGCAACATTCGTTCAGCATCTCTTCCATCAACCCATGCAAACGAAGAATTTGCTTATGATATCTGTGCGTGGAAGGCGTACTTGTTTGGCTTTTTTCTTCTTTTCTCAAGCAAGCATTTGTTTAATTTGTTGCCCACATCTGACTTAGAACCGTCTACACTGTGCAAAAGCAAGATATGCTACTCCTGCATTTTGTGTGTGTGTGTGTCTCTCTCTCAAACACACACACACACATATTATACACATATAAATACATGGGTGAATATCGATACCTTCCACAAACCTAGTATACAAAGGAGTAACCAGAATTCTTGGGGCAACAATGTAGATTGTGAGTGGAAGACTCAAGCTGGAAATCCTTGTGCTGCATCATTTGACTGGAGCTGCAGTGGCATTTGCAAGTCTGTTGAGAGGATGCAAGAAGTGCATGAGCGCTGTGGCGAGGGCGAAGGTGCTGTTTGGAATGCCATCTTCTGAATCCTCATCTCCCCATATGAGGCTCCTCTCTGCAGTGCATGTTCAAAAGAAGCCATATGCAGTGTCGATTGAAGTATACCTCCATGATTATGTATCATAATACCGTGACATTTTCTTCATTCTTTTCTAGCTTTTGCCTTTTTGTCAGCCCACTTTCCCTGTTTCTATATCTGCTCTTCTTCCGCCCCCGCCCCCCCCACCCCCTCTCTTTTTCCTGATCCTTTTTTGGCGGTTTTAATGTATATTTAGATGAGAATGTCAGGTATCGAGCTCCTATTGGCAACGAATATACTCTTGGAACAGTGAGGCTTCTTGGTGATTTCATTTACAGGCCAAAGTCATCATGAAAGCGGGCAGCTTAGCGTTTCAAGTTATTTTCCATACATCTAATTTCACAAATGAATGGAAAATGTATGAAAATATAAGAACCTATTAAATGTCACAAAAATAAAATTGCATATTTTTGTATGAAATAAACAATTCGCATCATACCAACTTAACTAGTGGAAGGTGTTTGGGTGACATCCAAAACTAGGTTTTGGTGTCGAATCAGATTTTCCCAACTGGCTGAAAAAAGCGACAGTCCAAAACCTAGTTTTAGAAACAAAACCCGGTTCTGCCTTGAAAAAAACCACGTTTAGGTTGCATCAGATGACGTGCCACGACATGCAAAACTTAGTTCTATCGGAGTTCAGCCTATCGTACTTCCTACCTTTCCATTGTTGCAGACGTTAGTAGTCTCACCTTTAGTTTGGATTCTTTTGGTTTTTTCCCGCCTTAGTATGGATTTTTCTAGTATTGGTTTGAATTGGCACAAGTTGACTGTTTGGACCTGTTCCCCCGCATTTTCTCAAGGATTTAAATTCATCTGATGGTGATCAGAACCCAAAGATGAAAATAGAAGCGGTGCACGTCAATATGGTTAGTGATTTTTATGTAGTTTAAGTTAGTCATTAATTGTTTGAAAAATAAAAATTGAAGAATACCCACGCTGATGTGGATATATTTCTTAACTCTTTTGGTCAGTTTTTTCATTCATTTTAATTTTTAATTTAAAATGTTACAAAAGAATCATTTTACTAGAGTTCAAGTTGTTTGAATCTTTTTAGGAAATCAAATTCATTGAAAAACTAATTTTGTTAGTATGCTGCCTAAGATGTTTAATTGAACATGGTATGCCATAATTTTTCTTTTTAGCGACGGTCCTTGATTGCGTGTTAATTCGACTAGCGTAAATTTAGCGTGTAAATCAGCATACATCCTGTCTCTAAGTGGCCAATCAATGATTCAACGGACGGCTCAGTAAAGGCGAAAGTCTTCGAAAATGACGAGTCCTGTGGATCGATTGTTGGAGTTTAGAAGCTGATCCACACTTGATAACAAGGACGGTTATATGCTGCACAATTTACGATGTACGGGTTGTCTGTTGTAAGTGTGTCGGAAAAACACATGTAACCAGAGGCTGTGCATGGTGCACCTAAGCACCTCTCAGCAAAGACATGCACCTGTTAGCCAGATCTCCCGATGCACTGGAGGCCATTCACTTATATCAGAAGGCCGATCCGATCCATTAACACTTTGAAGTTTCATAAAGGATAATAACAGGGACGACCTACCACGAAATCAGTGTTATATATATATATATATATATATATATATATATATATATATATATATATATATATATATATATATATATATATATATATATATAGGAACATGCAGGATTTCCCGTGGTGGTTCATGTCATGCCAGGCCGAACGTACGAACTTCACAGGTCACAGGACAAGAAGCAGGGATTTCCTGGGCCTCACACCTGGGACTGCAAATAGTCTTCTGTCCGATGCAAACTATGGCGAAGAAGCGGTAATTGGAGTTATAGACGCAGGTAAAACATATGACCTTGTGCCTTAATGCAGACCACACCTAAATGTCGTACATCTTGATCTTAATTGATGTATAACATGGAAGATGTTCCACAGAAATCTGGCCGGAGCCGGAAAGCTTCAGCGACGAGGGCTAGGACCAGTGCCACCAAGATGGGAAGGCGTGTGCCAGGAAGGAATGCGCTTCAACGCCTCAAATTGCAACAAGACGATAATTGGTGCTCGCTTTTTCTTAAATGGGATCACTGCCGTCCATGAATCAGGCCAGGCGCTGCAGTCGCCTGCTGAACGAGGATCGGAGCTTCTGTCTCTCCGAGGGACGCTGATGACCACGGGACTCACACGGCCTCCACTGCGGCCGGCTTTTCGTGCACAACGAGGGCTGCGGCGGACTTGGCCACGGCTTGGCGAGAGGAGGAGCTCCCCGTGCTCGCTTGGCCATCTACAAGGCTTGCCAGATGGGGTCAAGGAGCCTGCAGCTCCGCATGACATGTTCGCTGCCTTTGATAGTGCCATAAGTGATGGCGTAGATATTATCTCCGTTTCAGTGGGCATCAACCAGCCTCCTCATCCGGACTACCTGGAAGCCAGAAATAATATATCGATTGGTGCATTTCACGCAGTGGCAAGAGGAATCACTATCGTGAGTTCGGCCGGAAACTCTGGGCCCAGCCCCCAGAAAGTCGGGAATACGGCGCCTTGGATCATAACATTGGCTGCTAGCACCGTTGATCGTTCGTTTCTTACTGTCGTCACTCTCGGAAACAACAGGTCCCCATTGTAAGTCGTTAGATAAATGAAATAATTGTGTAACTTGAATGGTTTGCTCATCATTAAAGTCTTGAATGGTGCAAGCTCTATGGGCTCCTACAATCAGAGGACTAAGAACATGTTCTCATGCAAAAGCCATTTTGAGTTATCTAATCATATAAAACTACGTGACTCACATGCTGCCACCCCTATTTGATCAGATAGCTCATAACGTTAATTTCTCACGAAATCACGAAACTTCATATTTCTTGGTCCTTGTGTCCTGAGGATACCAAGTTGACTTTTGTTTTTCTTTTTTATCCTAATATGCAGTTCATGAATGGTGATGTTGGGGCAGTCGATCTTCTCAGTTGAAACAGAGGATGCATTCAGAAGCATTGTATATGGTGGGGACTTTGCTAATTCAGCACGCTGTTGGTAGTACCGTAGTAGTACTAGGTACTCCAGTCAAGTTAAATTCCTACAGATTAGCAAAGATTTGAAGGTAGTTTCCAAAGCGTTGGCGTGCCTTATGGGTCTCCTAATTAACAATTTTTCTGCTAGAAAAGAGGGCCCAGTTCATTCAACCAAATGGCAGATCTTTTTAGTTTAGAGGAATGCAACACCCACCCACCCACCGGTTCTTCCTTTTTTTTTTTTTTACCAAATTTGTTTTCTTTTCCCATTCTCCAGCTAAGAAGGTAACTTTATTTGTCAATATTATTCCAGTTGTCAACCGAGATCACTGAATTGTTCGCTTGTAGCCGGGAAACTAGTGCTTTGTTTCAACGGATGAGCTGATCCAAACTTTTATTTCCGGTCTGCTGAATTAACTGTGTCAAGAGCAGGAGGTACTGCCACGATCTTTGCAATGCATAACATGAACCTCTTAAGCACAGGCCCCGACTCAATACCATTTGCTCAAGTTGACTACGCTATTGGAGCATAAATGCATGCCTATATCAAGGCCTCAAGATCAGGGCTGCGTGTGTCTTTTCCCTGTTTTTTTTTCCTTTTCCCATATATTGCTAGGCGTTTGAAGATTAGATCCATCTTTTGACAAAGGCATGCATTACCAAAATTGATTCCTTTTTATTATCTTTTTGAGACAGTTGCTTTAGATGCCAAGATAAATAACTAGTTAAGATTTTGAAATGCATAAAACTAGAAGATCATTTTATTCCCTTATTTACAGACCACATGTGTAGATTCTGGAACCAACCCACAAGTCTATTTGTCAACTGATTCTAAAAGTGAGCCTGCCTTCTTTTCCCAAAAGAAAAAAAATGTACCTTCATATGAATTCCAAAGTAAATATTGGTCTCTAAGCAGAAAAGTCCGGTGTCTCCTAGCTCTTTAACTGATATACATTTCCATACATATATATATTTTGCGATGTGGCAGGCGGGAAGGGTAACCTCTCCAAAGGTGGCTGCTTTCTTCTCCAGAGGCCCCAAGTCCTTATCTGTAGACGTTCAGAAGGTATTAAAGGAAAAGGCAAGATTGAAAATTCCAGCTAAGTTTTCCATATAGATCAAGATTCAAAATTCCAGCTAAGTTTTTCATAAAGATCTTCATATGCTAACAGCCGCCACTTCATTAGGCAAAAAAAGAAAAAAGACATTTGATACATTGATTAGATTTCATTATATGGTCTTAGGATTGTATTCCACTAAAACCAGTTGAAAAAATTGTATGTAAGTGAACATCAAACTAGTTCTCATTTTTCTATTTTAGTTCAGGGCTGGTTTCTGAATAAAAGCAATGCCATTTTCATGTGCACAACAGCCTGATATTGCTGCTCCAGGAGTTGACATTCTAGCCGCATGGGTTGAAGATGTTCCCTACCGCTTCAGTTCTGGAACATCAATGGAGTGCCCCCACTTATCTGGAATTGCAGCAATGCTCAAGTCTCTGCATCCCACTTGGAGCCCATAAAATCTGCCATCGTCACCACAGGTTTCATGCGGGTCTGCCCTTTGTTCTTTTTTAAGTTTTTCTTCGTAGTATACCATGAGGAAGCCTAGACGAGAATCAGGCTACTATGACTAGGGCTAGGAAACAAGCCAAGCTGATTATGGTTTAAGAAGCTTAGCAATGAGCAGGTTTGAAACAAGCCAAGCAGCTCATGTTTTCATCTTGGCCTTTTCCTTAGTATGTGAAAAACAACTGCTTGAACTTAACCTTAGCCTCCTAAGCTTAAACTTCAAAATTTACCTTTCCTTAGGCTTTGAAACAGTGTATTCATACATTCACATTTAGTAAAGGTGGGGAGCCTATATCCCAACTGCTCCTTATTGGAATGTACTAATAAATTCACATGAAAATAGGAGCTGGCTCAAGCTCAGCTCTTTCTATTCAGATTTCTGCATGGGCTGCGGCCTGGCTCCTCTCTGCAATATACAATCAAGATAAGTTTGAAAACATCTAGCTTCGTTCGTACCTCTCCATAACCGTTTTGCTTTGCCTGCCCTGACGACCAGAAAAGCTGCAAAAAAGAACAGTTTAGGAGCAGGAGCCTCCTTTTGCATTTACTTTAATCTTGCGTCCAGTTTCTATGCAGCCTCTACAGTGGATGAATATGGTAATCCAATCATAGCAGAAGGGAACCCACGCAAGCTTGCAGATCCATTTGATTATGGAGGTGGCCATGTTAATCCAAACAAGGCAGCAGATCCACGCCTCATTTACGATATGACAGTTGCAGATCATGTGCAGTTCCTATGTTAGGTTACTGCAGATCCACCATCAAAGCCATAGCAGGACTTGCAACATCGTGTGAATCAAGAACCTACATTTCTGACCTCAACCTCCCTTCTGTCTCCATTTCCAATCTCAAGGAAACTACCGCAGAGCAAGAACAGTTACAAACGATGGTGACATTAATTCTACCTACAAGGCCATAGTAGAGGCCCCCTCTGGTGTGAAAATAACAGTGGACCTCTCTGTCCTCTGCTTGAATGAGGCCATCAAGTCTGCAACATTCAAAGTGACGTTCTCTCCGTGAAAAGTGCACGGTGATTTCTCATTCGGGGGTTTGAGTTGACAGATGAGAGGCATGTTGTCAGGACTCCAGTGGCAGCTAGAGTGGTGATTCAAGATTCCTATGCAGATATCTCTTAGATTCTCTGCTCATGTCTTCGCTCAGGAAGGGATGTAAGGGACTGCAGAAGCACACAACTTCGTTACCTTTGGTCAGGAAGGAATGCAATAAATTGTAAGGGCGCACTACTACTTCCTTGTCTTTGCTAAGCACGGATGCAATAAGTTGCAGGGCTATTCATGTTCCAACGGTGTAAGCAAACTCTCGCTTCGCGCTCACTCTTTCTTTCTCTCTCTCTATCTGTGAGTGCATTTACGTACTGTAACAGGTAGGATAATGCTTGAGAACTAACAATTGGACCTCTGAAGTAAGTGCGGATCAGAGCTTTAAGACTTCTTGCATCTCGTAGAATCCATAAAGGGAAACACACTTTTCAGGTGGACTCTAGCCTCTAGGATCCATCCTCTTATGACGCCTGGTGGGGCTGAAATCACTAAAAATGGCAAAATTTGCTTGACTTGGAACGGAAAATGTATGCAACCATATTTTGGGTAATTATTCGGAAAACCATAAGTATATGAACTCAAGCCCGGATTCCGGAAGGTACCATAGAACATTCGCCACTCAGGTCCCAAAAAACTTAAATAATAACCTCATTAAAGTTATACGAGATTAAGAAATCAACATTCTTCTAGCATACACCACGGGAGCCATGCTCTACAAAATACAAATGGCATTACAAACTGGAATGGACGGCTCAGGCGAAGGCATTCAACAAATAAAATGTAACAGGGCACTAGTTTTCAATCCCTTCCCGAAAAGAATTGAAGAAGAGTTTGCGAGAATTCAAAATTATTGCAATTCTCTCTCTCTCTCTCTCTCTCTCACACACACACACACACACAGAGACACACACACACATTGTATCTGTCTCTGTGTTTTTAGTAAGCTTCCTCAGCATCAGCCCTAGCTCATCGCTTTACTATGTTCCTACGAGTGTGCAGAATGCGGCATCCATAATTTTCACACAATATACTGCACCTACAGTTCCAGAAATATTTTATCCAACAGATCAGACTTCATAACTAGCACATAGATGAGATATTACAAATAGTAGAAACCATAGTTACAAGAAACCCATCTTTTTGAAAAAAGATCTCATAAAAACATTACAAATATTTCACGTCTTTTTCGATTTATTCAAGTTTTTACCCATTATTTTTACATTACCTTTGCTTTAAAGTTTAAAACTCAAGTGAAATTATTTTTGTTCATTTAAATCATTACTAAAACATCAATTTTATCATTTATCAAGTTATTTTTCATGTTTCTTTGTTGGTTTTTCATTTATTTTATTTCTTCTAATTTTTAGGGATTTTTCTTTTCTAAAAAAGTAGATGTTTTTTTTTCGAGATTTTCAGCTCTGCCTAAAAATATCTCAGAAACACCTCACTGTTTAACGATATCTAAGTCAACATCTGCGACTATTGTGACTATATAAACATTGTCTGAGGAGTCCTTTGTTCCTCAAAATCCTACCCAAGAAATCTCCTACAAGAAACCATTTGAATTTTCCTGATTCTATTTTCCCGGTAAAATAGCAAATGCTCAGTATCAAATTCATAGTCATCACATCTGACTCCCACAAAAGCTCTCTGGATTATCTTGGAATGTTCACATGCTTTTGGAGTCAGATGCCCTGCCCACTTGATGAGGTTAATCTTCTACTTAACGAGTGATGGAGACAACTACCAACGTCCATGTGTATTAATATCAACAAATACCTTAACAAATACCAACACCCCGCACATTGACATCTTTTATTTAATAATCCAAGACAGTGAGGGCATTAAGCAGTAAAGCTTCAAAAATGAAACATGAACATATTGTTAGCTTTTTCTGTGCGCCTACTGTCGGGTGAATGGTCAAGTTGAAATCTTCTAATTGTTTTTGCAAGATCAACAAATTTCCATGCACCCGAAAAGAAAAGAAGAAGAACCTTTTTGAGGTAATTGTGTGGTGGACATTGTTGAACTCTCAAATATGAGAAGAAAAACCTTGTCAACTCGTTTAAAACAACATGCTGGCCCTCACAAGTAATAAACTAACTTTTTGGTTTTCTGAATAATGTTAGTTGCATGAAGCGAGTCAGTAAATCCTTGGCGAAGGAAGTCCGTCAACCAGCAGAAACTGAAATGCAGCCTCTCTCACTCCATTATTTTTTCACATAGGCACAGTGAGTCGGCGAGATACAGCAATAAAAAGGTCCCCGAACCTCAAAAAAAGTAACAGAAACCGAACCTCAAAAATATCAAACATGCATAGAAGAGCTATCTAGGGATACGTAAAGGAACGGCAGGAATAAAACTGTGTAACCATCTACAATGAACCCTGCAGATAAACGTTGAAGCATCGGACATAATGTTTTGGCAGAAGACGTGGTCGACCAACATGACTCTCGATACGTTCCATTGACTGCACAGCAACCTCGCCTGCAGAACATGGGAAATCTCTGTACAGAAGACTAGAATTTTGCTTTTTTTTTTTTCTTTTTTAAGTTATCAGGAAAAAGAGAGTGAAGGACTCCTGAATTATCGAGATCATTAGCAGAGAAACAGGTAATACAATCTCCTGCCATCATACTTAAACGATGCAAGATTATCACATGGTTAGAAATGCAGAGCGAAAGAAAATGATGGGACTTTCCAATCCTTCATTACATGGACCTTCGAATACGTTCCAAAAACATGGATTAGGTTTCAAGTTGGCCAACAAGAGCAATGGTGGCACTCATGCTCAGCCTTGGGGAAGAAAACGGAACCGCCACATAGAATCTTAGCAACAATTGGAGGGCCACGATTGAGAATGCGCTTCCAAAACAATCAAAATACATGTACAGCTTCAAATCCTAGTAAAAAGGGCAACATTTCACATTAAGAAAATTCCAAGTTGGTGTCCCATACAATGGGTACCAATTCCTCTGTAATAAATTTTAACCACCCATCAATTATTTCATCGTTAAGTGTGGCAGATTGCAAGCAAGTCAGGCAAGATTAGAGCAGAGATCTCAATCTAATTCCAATTGCTTAAGATCAGAAGCCATAAATATAAGTCTTGTCTTCATGTCCAACAATAGGGCTTCACAAGTTTAACATAAATTTAGTGATCCAAAAAGGTAAGCATCCATGGCTAATCTTTGAATTAATCAAGGTATATCCAAGATTGATTGAAATGAATTTCCTTACATCGAATGACAAAATAGCACGGTCAAAACTCCCCCGTCACTCGGAAGTTTTGATATCCTGTGCTGCCTCCACGGTGCCTCCTCCGCTAGCAATCCAGGAACAGAT
This sequence comes from Nymphaea thermarum, assembly GCA_011799765.1. Lineage (NCBI taxonomy): Eukaryota > Viridiplantae > Streptophyta > Magnoliopsida > Nymphaeales > Nymphaeaceae > Nymphaea > Nymphaea thermarum. The sequence goes on along the minus strand of JAANDH010000633.1, from coordinate 44,960 downwards.
GGGAGGTTCGTCATGATCTTTCCCACAGTTTAATCTCCTCTTCTTTCTGAAAATGCTTTCTGATGTTGCCATATTCCCGTCCAGACTTTTCCTGATTTCACGGATCCTCCAATCATTTCCTTTTCTGGAGATAGCCTTCCCGAATTTCCACCCAGGAAAGCTCGAATCAATCACTGTTACCACCGTGCATGAACACGAATCCTCCGCGGGGAGAACATTTGCACTCCCCTCTTCCTTTTCATCCACCTTCAGACCGTTTTTCCCGCTTTTCCTTCTCGGCCGGCGATTAACACTATCCATCTCCACTGTTTCCTTGTCCTTTGTGCCTGAGACGCTGGTCTGCGGAGATACGCCAGCGTTCCTGTCCCCCACATTTGCGGAGCACAAGATTGTGCACGTTTTAGGGTTTTTCTGCTTCCTGGACGTCCTCCTCCTCTCATCCATAACGCTCGACCTCCGCGGATCCCCCATATTGAAGAGCTCCGCCAGCATACCGTTCAAGATCGCGAACCAGTCCTCCTTGTCTCGACCAATCGGCCCCCTCCCCCTCTTCATCCGCACCCGTACCTTCGCGCTCTCTCCGGAGATATCAGGACGAGCCGAGGCAGCAGACCGATCATCTCCGGAAGATTCGACCTGGCCGGAAGGCGGTGCATTGGCGTCGAGAAACGCTTCCAAGCCGATCTCGTTTCCGACCGGAAAACCCTTAGACGTCCGGAGCCTATCGAGCCAATTCAGGCCGGAATTACTCCCGGAGGCAGGACAAATCATCGCCAGATCACCAAAAAAAAAGAGACAGAGCAGATGGGGAGATAGATCTTCAAAAGTTCTCCGTTGGCAACATGGCATTAAGAAAAGGAAGGGATCAAAAGAGAGAGAGAGCGAGAGAACAGAAATGAGTGAAGACAGGAAGAGGAACAAGACGAAGTTGGAGAGGAAGCAGCAGCAGACAACAAGTAGGGCTGCCTAACGGGTTGGACCTTAACCGGAACCTGCAGGTCCAAAAAGGTTTCGAACTCGAGATGATAGCAGTATCGGGTCTTAGTAGACAATCAGATACCGACATCTCATACGGGACAAACTAAATCCGCTTTCAACTTTGAAGGGTGGCTCTGAAAAGAAACCAAATATTCTAATAAGACCGTCCAATTTAATACGATAGTCAAAGAGAAAAACAATAAGCGACGGTATTTTGATTATTTATTTTTAATTCAGATGATTTTTTCTTTAATTTTCTTTCAACTATCAATTAAAAAAAAAACAATTATAGTTAGATAGTTGGATGACTTTCATAACAAAAGTTATCATTCACTCGCTAACTCCATGCACACTAAACTAAACTGAACTGTGACTGCTAAATGTTTGTCAAATGGCCGGTCCATCAAAGCCGTCTGATCAAGCTAACACTACCTGTTTATTTTAATTTTTATTTGGTTTCTCTCTCCCTGACCCTTGCCATTGGGCTCGCCAAGGCCGACTGTCAGAGGGAGTAACGGAGAGGAAGATGGTTGGAAGAATCCATCCAACTTCACCGCCCAAACAATTGAAACAGACAAATTCAAGAAGCGTCTTTGTTCCATTAGCCAATCGACCCCTTGAAGTTTCACGACCTTTCCTCCATATATAACACCGAAGGATTCTTAATTCGAAGTGCCTTGATAGTATATTCTGGTTTGCTCCACATGCTTCGAATCACATTTGCATTTGATGGAAGAACGCTATAGTGTCATTTTCCCTCTCCGAAAGGACGAACCAAACATACTGCATTTCTTCGGCCACCCGGTGTACATTTAACATGAACACGGCCACAGCCACGAGATCAAGTCCAGCTAAAGGCATGGATGAGGGAGAATCACAGGTTTACCACTTTATTCGTGATGGAATTCTATAACGGGTGCATGCAAGGTTGCCAGCCCATTAAATTGCAATTGCATTTCAAGAAACTCCAAATAGGAGCACCATTTCGATCTAAACCAAATCCGAGATGCAACTAAACACAAGTTAACGCCAGACGCATAAATTTTGATGCAGTTACGCACAGCTCACTTCAGAAGCAGAAAGTAGGCAGTATGGCAACAAGAAAGCCAACAAATTCTCCAATTTTTATACATTTTTTATAGACATCATCAATGTGGTGAATGTTTTGGACAAAACATCATTTAGTTGAGACATGATAAATAATTATCCCTTACACATCAAGTGACCTATATAATAGATCATAAAACGGAAGCATAAATAAATAACGAAAACTTTAAGGAAGAAAAGTACGAGAGAACCATCAAGCATTTACAACCTGACAAGGCCATGATCACACAAATGTGAAAGAGTGGTGCTTACGTATTTTAGTATAGAAACAAAGTTACCAGCTCTAGAGATATGCAGCAAATAATAGATGTTGGATGTGGTGACAAATGCAGAAACGCATAAAAAGTTTTGGAATTCTCCTCCTTCAAGGACTACATTGAGGAACAAGAAAAAACCAGGAAGGTACAGCTCTCCAACATAATGGTTCAGAAAAAACACACATCATGTGATTTGACTGTATGTATTCAGGCCAACCATTATGTTCCACATGCCTCTGCAAACATTGAATGATTGTCAAATTTTAAACCCTTCAGTTATCACCATATACTAATGCGATGCAACCTCAGTCCATCACAAAAACAAGTTAACGCTGTTTCTTTTCTTGACAAATTTCTCCCATATTTTACAGATCACTCCAATACATACCCATACATAAAATGTGAAGAAGATAACTGTCTTGAAGCTATATGTTAGCAGGTTTACCAACAACAAAGAATAATAATTGCTATTCAAGAAAAACTATGTTCGACTGTTCTCACTGCTTACTGTCACTACTTAGGTATTCTGAAACTTCCAGAACCCAGAGCACTTTTCACTTTATTTCAGGAGGGTGCTCAAACAATTGCAAAAGACATATCCTACATAATAATCAAGAGTAGAAAACAAACCAATTTGAGATTGAAAACAAAAATAAAAGTAATCAAGAGCAATAGCAATTTCTCAATGGCAACAATCTTACATATAATAATAATACACACACAATAAAAATTGCACGTTTACTCGTCACTAACATACTCAACCAAACTTGGTCAGTCACAAGGATGACTCAAGAAGTTTATGAGAATAGAAAGGTATCATGTGAGGGCTAATATGTTGAGCTATTTTTGCTATTCGGAAAGTAGGATGTGTTTATAACATGCTGCAAGATACAGCTGACAAACATCTAGAGAATTTTTTCAAATAATGCAAAGCAGCTCTTAGCTTCAGGTGACAATATATATGGACTTCATATACAACCATCCATACAGTGAATAATCAGCACCTAGCTTCCTATAATAGAGTACTTGGAGCTTAACTTTAGCCTAAAAACTTTCTACTTTGAATTTGATTTCAATTCTCTAGATAACCCAACTCATACTAACCTTTTATCACCCCAGCTGTTTCTTGATGTTTGGCAAGATATTAGCAATAAATTTCCCAAATTCGCTTGAAGAGTTGCTAGCCTAATAGAACATGAGCAAATCCATAAAATCTATAACAAAAAAGACCGAGATTGCAGGTTTTAACTGGTATGAGTGATTCCATCCTGTAGTTTTGAATGAACTGAAGCACCTGAACTGACAGAAGCAACCATCAAGCTACTTCAATTGTGCATGCACAGTTCCAGCAGAGAAGAAAGATGGAGTTTGGGATCTTGGAAATGAATCCAAAGACCAGGGTCACAAAACACAGGACCACCAATAGAAATTGACAACAAAACGAGAAAAATTCCAGACAAGCTTGTGTTTGCGGTTGATAAGAAGCAGAAGAATAAATGAGAATAGATCCATAAATAGCTTAGACAAAGCCTATTGCGGAAAAGATTGCCAAAGATCGTATTGCAAGATAAACCGCCACCGAATGCAGAAAAGAAAATATTGAGTAACATGTTGCAAGGAACTTCATATGACAACATCCAACTGCCACCCAACCTACGATTCAGCAACATCATGAACTAAATCAACCAAGGTAAAAATTACCATCATTTCGTGATCAACATAAAAAATATAACTTCATAGGTGTTCCAGTAGAAAAGTATGGTAACCACCACCGGCCAAAGGCTGATAATTTGAATTTTGTTACTCCAATGCCCGCTTGTAGAGAAAGAAAGAGTGCAAAGCACCAGAAACTACGGCAGCAGAAAGTTCCACCCTCTTCTAAAAAGTATGAAGGAAATAGAAGTTATAATATCCAAACAAACAGGGAGAGGTACATGTGAAGATATTATGCCACCATGAATCTAAACATGCTATCCAGTTTCTAAAATACAATTATAATTTCTCGTTTCCAACTAAGAGAGAGAGAGAGGAAGAGAGAGAGATGGGCCAGTCACATGAAAATCGAGTTCGAAGTACGCATCAAGAAAAGGTAAAATAAACAGTAACAATCAAACCCCTCCATCACAAAACCCAACGTTCAGTCCTATACAGATCACCATGGCAGAGAGTAAAGCACCAGGACCAGTCTGACGTCCTTGATTATCATTGCTGGTTAGGAGGCGGAGGGGGGCCGCCAGGACGAGGCGGTCCAAACACTGGAACTGACCCTCCAGGCGGAGGAGGCATTCCCGGCCGAGGTGGCGGTGGCACACCTTGGGGAGGCGGCCCCATTCCTGGCCGCATAGGAGGCGGAGGTCCCCTCATCATCTGCGGAGGAGGCGGAGCAATCGGGCGAACGCCAAACGGCTGAGGAGGTGGCGGCATCCCTGGGCCGCCCGGCATAGGGGGTGGCATGCCCGGTCTAGCAGCCATCTGCGGCATCGGAGGTCGAGGCAAGGGCGGGGGAGGCTGGCCAGGCATACCCGGCATACGAATCCCAGGTGGACCAGCGGGAGGCGGGTAAGAGACCGGCGGAGCGGACACTTGCGGGATCGGAGGTCGAGAGATCTGCGGCTGCATCATGCCGGGAGTCGGGCCGCCAACACCGCGGATAGGGCCAGCGAGACCGGGCTGCGCATGGACGAGTGGAGCAGTCGGGATGCCGCGGCCGGCAGCGCGACCAATGCCAGGGCCGGCGCCAGCAACGACGGACTTGGCGCGGGATTCTTCGGGAGGGGGAGGACCCTCGACGGTCATAGAGACTACCTCCTCACCACGGAGGAGGACGAGGCCAAGGGTTCGACGATCCTCGCGCTCCTCCTTCTTACCCTTGACAGGGGGAAGGCGCCGGAACTCCTCGCAGTCTCCGAGGACGAGATTCATGTGGCGGTCGAAGGCCATGAACTTCCCGACGAGTTGCCGGCCGTCCTGGATCGTCACCCTCATCCTGTAGTTTATGAATTGCAGCATCTTCGAGCTCTTCGACATCGACATTTTCGCTCCTCTCTCTCTCACACACACACACTCTCTCTCTGTCTGCGTGTGTTCTGAAAACCGTCTGCGAGGGTTTTGGATAAATTAGGGTTTTGGAAGGAAAACGGAGGTCTTTTAGAACTCCCAAAACCTCGAGGAAACGGTGGAGGGAGGGGGCAGAAGGTAAAATTTTCATCTGTCCATAACTTTTCCAATAAATGAAATTTTTTAAGGCTTTCGACGATATGAGTTTTGGGCGTCGTTGGAAAAAGTTACCCAGAAAAGTTATTAGGGCGTGTTTGATTGCGGTTAATCCAAAATTTAGAAAACCTTGGATTTAATATCAAACCATTCCCCTCCGTTATTAAATTCGACATTTTTCTCGATGCCACAAGGTAAGATAAGGATTTTAACTCTATATCTCATACCTCAATTAAGATCTTTAGTTTGATACACCGCATATTTTACCACATCAGCAAAAACATATCACGTCAAATTCATATAAAATCTGTAAATTTCAAATTTAAAATGAACAAATGCCTCCTTATAAAGAAACTAAGAAGCCTTAGACTTCCATGTAGACTTGTTGCTTGGAAAGATGGATTCATTTCATCCTGAAATAATGAATTGTTTTCTAGTTTCCTTCCCATGGAAGGCATTCTGATGAGTTCTACAAAACAAAAGAAATATTTTCCACGGACTTAACGTCATGCCCGAGTTAGAGAGCGGGTCGGGTCATTACAGTGTCATTGTGCAGCAAGCAACTTTGTATTAGTAAATGTTTTGATTTGCAGAGTTGATAAGCTATTTAAATTTCAAAGTACCAAGACGCCAACAAACACGGGTGGTGAATTTCACGCTGCCTACGTCTTCAATGTTAAAAGAGAAGATGACAGGTTGAAGAATAGTGACACCCACCAAATTTTCCAAAACGAGCATCAATTACACGCTTGAAGTTTTAAACATACTTACACAATTGATAGACCTATTCTTAATCTATTTTTCAAAAAGAGCTTGTGAAAATGTTTGATTTAATTTGAAGATAAGTATGTTTAAAACTTATTCTTAAGCACCGTCCACTTTTTTAACAATGCAAGTTCTACATACATTTTTTAGCTAAATTTCTTTGCGAGCTTAAGTCCAGTCGCCCATTAAGATAGGAAGACACAAAAAGAGTGACTCAAGGAGCTGCTTCAGGCAGCACATGCTTGGTCCGAGCTGATGGGGAAGAATCGCAGATAAAATGCATCAAACCACAAGCAAGGCCAGCTCGACAATGCCATCCAGAACGCCCGGAGCGCATCAAGTAGTTGGCCTGCCCCACCTTCACATCGCCCATTGATCACATCACCGGAACAGCCAATTCCGTCGGCCTCGGTTGTCACGCCCTCGCCTCATCCCCTCCCTCTTCAAGTACTCCGTCCATCTCCCATTCACTTCTTCGTTCTTCTTCGACTACCAAGAGGAGAAGGCAAGAGCGAAGGCAGTCTCAAGAATGGCGTCTTCATCCTCAGCCATATCGGCTGCCAGATTTCTTCAATCCCCAGCCAACGGAAAGCCCAGATCTCATTCTTACTCCCTCTCCAATTCGTCATTTCTGGCTTCCCGTTCAGAACTCCGCTGCCCATCTTCCCTCTCGCTGAGATCCCCTCGCAGAGCAAGCTCGTTTACTAGCGCCCTCAAGCAGAAAACCTCCAAATCGACCGCCACCATCGTGGCTGATTCTCTGGTATGAACACACTATTACGGGATTTAGGATCATTTTCCATCTTTGAAGTAGAAACGAATTTCTCATTTTGCTTTTCTGTGGGTGTTTCGGTTCAGTTGATTACGAAGGAAGAAGGATTAGAGCTTTATGAAGACATGGTGCTGGGGAGGTCGTTCGAGGACATGTGCGCCCAGATGTATTACAGGGGGAAGATGTTCGGCTTCGTTCACCTGTACAATGGGCAGGAGGCCGTGTCCACGGGCTTCATCAAGCTGCTGAAGAAGGAAGACTACGTCTGCAGCACCTACAGAGACCACGTCCACGCTCTCAGCAAGGGCGTCTCTTCGCGGGCGGTCATGAGCGAGCTCTTCGGCAAGACCACCGGGTGCTGCCGCGGCCAGGGCGGCTCAATGCACATGTTCTCCAAGGAGCACAACGTTCTTGGAGGCTTCGCCTTTATTGGTGAGGGGATTCCCGTCGCCACCGGTGCGGCCTTCACTACAAAGTACCGAAGAGAGGTCCTTAAGGAAGAAGACTGCGACCACGTGACGCTCGCATTTTTCGGCGACGGGACCTGCAACAATGGGCAGTTCTTCGAGTGCCTGAATATGGCGGCGCTTTGGAAACTGCCCATCGTGTTTGTGGTAGAAAACAATTTGTGGGCCATCGGAATGTCGCATCTCAGGGCTACTTCTGATCCGGAGATCTGGAAGAAAGGGCCGGCGTTCGGAATGCCGGGGATTCATGTTGATGGTATGGACGTTTTGAAGGTGAGGGAAGTGGCGAAAGAGGCAATCGCGAGGGCGAGGCGAGGAGAGGGGCCGACTCTGGTTGAATGCGAGACCTATCGGTTTAGGGGTCACTCCTTAGCCGATCCTGACGAGCTTCGTGATCCTGGTAAATAATTGAAACCTTCTGCCTCAGTCACTGTTTCCTGTGTATGTTCCTCTACCATGATTGTTGGAAATGAATTCTTCATATCTTATGTGATATTTGACAAAATTCTCTGGCTTGGGCAGCTGAGAAGGCTTACTATGCTGCAAGAGATCCAATTGTGGCATTGAAAAAGTACCTAATTGAGAATAGTCTAGCTACCGAGTCAGAGTTGAAGGCAATCGAGAAGAAGATCGATGAGGTTATTGAAGATGCAGTTGAATTTGCAGATCAGAGCCCTCTTCCACCACGAAGCCAGCTCCTTGAGAATGTCTTTGCTGACCCCAAAGGTTTCGGAATCGGCCCGGACGGCAGGTACAGATGTGAGGATCCTGGTTTTACAGAGGGTACTGCTCAGGTCTAGGATTGACCGGATCATGTTGTCGCTGTTGTGTTTACTAGAGTGAAGATTTTAATTTTATTTGGGTGGTAATCCGTTGATGTTGGGCATTATAGGGTGGAGTATTGATCTTATTTTCGATTAGGATGTCAAGGTCTTCCACCAGTGAATGCAGACACTTCTGCGCGCTTTGTCGCTTTGCACGCTTCAAATTTATGGGATGAGCTGAATTCTGTGTTTTTCGTTTACATTTTTTTTTTCTTGTGAAATATGGATCATGACATAGAATATCTAATCTAACCAATCTATCTTTTGATACTAATGGTTAATTACTTGCTGATGAATGGTTGCTTTCAGCGCCAATACAATGTGACAAGGAAGAGGCTAGTTTTTATTTTTTGAGCATTTTATATGGGTGTAGATATCGCGGAGTTCCGGGGAAGTCGTTTTTTTTTTCCCCTGATATTAACTTCCTCACCTCACTGCTTCCCCAAATCCCATTGCCTATGCTAATCTGATATTGTTCAGTTGATTCCGCTTTCATGTATGATGATAAGTTTCACTTCATTGCGCCATTCCACTTCATATATCTCTTCCAGTGTCGTTTTCAATTACTGGTAACTATGAATTTGAGAAAGGAATACATTTTAGTATTTCTAAAGAACCAAAGGACTCATGGAATGTTCCTTTCTTTTATTTTTACTTTTGATTTGGGGTAACTGATACTTCAGCAGATTTTGGTTGATACACATGGTCCTTGTTTTTGTTTTTCGTATAAAATGTTTTTCATTACACCTGCCTCGATTCTTAAAGCAATATCTATTTCCTAAATATAAAAGTGAATGTATTCCTCTATTTCTTCTGTTGGCTTGCTTCTTTTCTAAGCTATACTCTAAAACTTGGTTGTCTTGCTATTAGTGAAACTCTGGCGTATTCTTGGGAGAACTATTTTAAGATGCAAACTTATTTCAAATTTTGCCTTTAAAATAATGTATCACCTTCTGGATAAGCAAAATACTTTCTAGGAATGCTTGTCAATTTATCTGGTTTTGTACGTTGATGTTATTCCTCATGAACCTTTCTCACTTGGTGCTTGCTGTAGTAACAGTTTTTAAAAATGTCAAACCCAAAATGTTTTTCGATGTTTGCTTGGATATCAGAATACTTCTTTCATGCTTCAGATGATCAATTATTGCTAATTCCTCGAAATGTCCCTCGTCTTCAAATATTCTCTAAACATATTTCTGCTTTCATGTTTACAGCATTATTAGTGTCTCTTTTTGGTGTGCCATCATTGTTATTCTTCCGATTTGACTTTTTTCTTTTTTATACGTCAGGTTTTAATCTCTGACCTATTCCTGTATTAACTTTCTCACTTCTGCTTAGAGTAATTAAAATTTGTCCCTTCTCAACACAAGAAAAACCATGCGTATTTCATCATCTTCTAGAATACAAGGTTACTTTCAGAAAGCAAAATACAAGGTTAGATTCAAAATCTGCATTTTTATTTCTTTTTAAATATGAGGCTTGGACTCGTCTGGGCATTACGGACACTTTGACAACCGACAGATATGATACAAACAATTAAGAGAGCTCTTGCAACACTTAGTTTTTGTCCCCAATTTATCACTCCACCAAGACTATAACCTGAAGGTCTTTTCTTTACAGTTGGTCATTCCATCATAGTCTTCGCCAGTTGAACTACCTACCAAAGTGGAAGAAATATGGTCCATGTGCTTTTGAGGAAAAGAAAAAGCAAATGCTGTTGAAGTGTGAAACTATTTGTTCTCCTTGGTTCTATCTCTATAATTGTACTTATGTTAGGCAATTCTTTATCGTATTTGGAGTTTAAGTTTTCAACATTATCCCCCTGCTTGTCAAGTCTCCGGTGGACATTCGTGTCCTTCTAATGTATGTGCTGCAGTTAGATAGTGTCTGAATGGATACCAAAGAGTCATGATTCTTCATTTTTATGTTGGGTCCTTTTCTTTTATGATATGGGTGAGATCTCATCATGGATCTGTGATAATGGTCTTAAAGGATGTCTACCAAATTTTCACTGCATTCAGCAGGAACTGGACATGATCATTTTCTTCCCTCAGCAAAGTCCATGCGAAGTAGGTAGAACACTTCTGCAGTAACGTTTTAAGGCGGTGTGCATCTTTTTGTTTGTTGATTTTCTTGGGGAGTATGCCACAATTGCTACTTTTGCTTCACGGGTTGGCATTACTCCTTTTTTCCACTCACTCGAAGCATCATTTAAGTTGGAGTCAGATTGAAAAATGCCACTTGTGATTTGATTGGTTCAACAAAATATTGTATTTTGTCTACTGGCGAGTCCAAATTCCTCCGGTATATGTAACCCATTCCTGTGGTTCCTCTATTTTCTTCTCTAGAAGCCCATTAAAATATTTCTTTTGCAATTTCTGCTGCTCACTAGAGCAGACAAACGTTTGCAGTATTTCTGTAGTTTTGCAACTTCGCAACAATCTGCAGAAAAAGGTTACAAGGAAGATCCCTTTAGGATCATTATGTGTCGTCAAGGAGATTCTGATTCAAGTGCCCAAATTCTTGAGTATGTGACATCAAGGAAATTCGAACTTCTTGTTTGCCAAATGTTTTTCCCTTTTCTTCCTGGGATGAAGTCGGTCAAGCTTCACTAATCAGGAAGGTTTCTTCAGGACATGCCCTGCAAATTCTGCAATAGGATAAGAAACATTTCAGTTTGCAAAATGGAAATTTCATATTTTACATAGACTCGAAGGAACTGGCAGAGTGTGCATGTTGTGACTGTCATAAATGGGATGTTATTTCTTGCATAAGTTGAAGCTACAGGTACGAAACCGTGGGTCAGAGAGATGTGCTCATGAGCTTACCGGTGCATCAAAGAGAATTTGAGTTCGCTTTCTCTCTTGAAACTTGGTTGAATGCTTGATTTTTTGTGGATCTTCATTTGCACCATCTTACATCTCAAGACTCGGTCACATGATATCGAACGGTCAGAGGACAACTATCTGTCTTCTCATGAGATATCTCTCCTTACTCCATCATAAGATTCGAACATGAAAATGCACTTTCCTTCTTTTTTTTTTGCCTTTTAGACTGATTTTGTGATCGTCACCCGTCCTCTGATACGAGTTCCGAATGTGCATTACATGGATACAAAGCTTAACCATGATCAAATATTAGAGACAATCTAAAAACAATTTCTTTTCGTGTATTTATATAATGGGAAGAAGAACATGGCGATGAGATATAGTATCCTAAATCAGCTTATGGAACGTGCTCCTTTGTTTCGGGTCATGGTTTTGTTTGGATAGATTTTGCCGAAGACTTACTATGAAAATACTTTTTTTTAACCAAAAAAATTTTATATTATGAGTTTTATTTTCCTTAGTTAAAAAAAATCCATGAATTTACAGGAGGGTCAAATATAAAAATTGTCATTTTATGTTTCTTAAACTAAATTTATTTGTCAAATGAAAAACATTACTAACATATAGTTAAATGTATATGGATCATAGGGCACAACCAGTCTAAGATACACCCATGGTTAGTGAGTTATCAGTTGCATGCATAACAAAATGCCTTTAAATCTGCTGAAAAATATTACTGTATGCCATTTTATTAACTTTTTTTATAGTGAGGCATTAGATTCGAAAAATAATTTTGGGTAACCTTAGCGATTACTTCTGAAAACTTAACTAAAAGGTGTAGAAAAAAATTGTCAATAGCAACAAGGGAAATATGAAGTTGTCAGTTGCCTGTAAGTTATGAATGAGTTCGGTGATGGTTTTCTACTTCATTTAACTGACTTTGAATTTGAATTTGAAGAAGTACGTTTAGACTTGGAATCGTTCAAACGATCACTTCCAACTTCATTTAAACGTGGTTTTTGCACTTAAAAAGACGAACCGCTTGAGAGACTCATCGAGGTTGAGTCGAGGGATTCATGCATAGTCCAACCTACGTGGGGAAACCACAGACCAAATGCATCAAAGTACAGGGAAATCTTGCTCGACGACGACAACATCAAAGAGTTACCTTGCCCTGCCTCACCCACCCTAGACATCCAGCCCTCCGCACGTTCCACATCATTGAAAGATCGGAAGTTGAACAGCCAACTCCTTCGGCCTCGGCCATCACGCCCTCTCTTCTTCCCTCCTCAAATCCTCCGCTTCTCTCTCGCTCTCACCCTCTCGCTCTGTTCTTACATCAGCAAAGAGTAGAAGGGAAGCGAAGAGGCCGGCTCCACAATGGCGTCTTCATCCTCGGCCATCTCCTCCACCAGATTTACTCAGCCCCCAATCAAGAGCAACCCCAAATCTCCCTACTATCCCCTCCCTAGTTCCCCATTTCTGGGCTCCCACTCAAAGCTCAGGCGCCCCTTTTCCCTCTCCTTGAGATCTCCTGGCAGAAGAAGCTCCTTTTCTAGCGCCCTCAAGCAGCAAATCCCCAAAGCGACCGCCACTACTGCGGCTGATTCTCTGGTATGAAACCATTACATTGATTTTTTTGAAGTAGTTGCGAATTTCTCATGTTGCTTTTATGGGTACGTTAATCCAGTTGATCACAAAAGAAGAAGGATTAGAGCTCTATGAAGACATGGTGCTGGGGAGGTCGTTCGAGGACATGTGCGCCCAGATGTATTACCGGGGGAAGATGTTCGGGTTCGTTCACCTGTACAATGGGCAGGAGGCTGTGTCCACGGGCTTCATCAAGCTGCTGAAGAAGGAAGACTACGTCTGCAGCACCTACAGAGATCACGTCCACGCCCTCAGCAAGGGCGTCTCTTCGCGGGCGGTCATGAGCGAGCTCTTCGGCAAGACCACCGGGTGCTGCCGCGGCCAGGGCGGCTCAATGCACATGTTCTCCAAGGAGCACAACGTCCTTGGCGGCTTCGCCTTTATTGGTGAGGGGATTCCCGTCGCCACCGGTGCGGCCTTCACTACAAAGTACCGAAGGGAGGTCCTTAAGGAAGAAGACTGCGACCATGTGACGCTTGCATTCTTCGGCGACGGGACCTGCAACAATGGGCAGTTCTTCGAGTGCCTGAATATGGCGGCGCTTTGGAAACTGCCCATCGTGTTTGTGGTAGAAAACAATTTGTGGGCCATCGGAATGTCGCATCTCAGGGCGACTTCTGACCCGGAGATCTGGAAGAAAGGGCCGGCGTTCGGAATGCCGGGGATTCATGTTGATGGTATGGACGTTTTGAAGGTGAGGGAAGTGGCGAAGGAGGCAATCGCGAGGGCGAGGCGAGGAGAGGGGCCGACTCTGGTTGAATGCGAAACGTATCGATTTAGAGGTCACTCCTTGGCCGATCCTGACGAGCTTCGCGATCCTGGTAACTTGTTCAAAAACCAAAACTTCTGGCTCTCAGTTAGTGTTTCCTACATGTATTCATCTACTTTTTTGGTGTTGGAAATGAGTTACTCATATCTATCTGATGCTTGACCAAATTCACTTGGGCAGCTGAGAAAGCTCACTATGCTTCAAGAGATCCAATTGTGGCGTTGAAAAAGTACATAATTGAGAACAATCTGGCTACAGAATCCGAGCTGAAGGCGATTGAGAAGAAGATCGATGAGGTTATTGAAGACGCGGTTGAATTTGCGGACCAGAGTCCTCTGCCTCCACGAAGCCAGCTCCTTGAGAATGTCTTTGCTGATCCCAAGGGCTTCGGTATCGGTCCTGATGGCAGGTACAGGTGTGAGGATCCTGGTTTTACAGAGGGTACTGCTCAGGTCTAGGATTGACGGAATCATGTATTGCTTTTTTGTTTATTATAGACGTAGTAGCGATTTTGAATTTATTTGGGTGGTAGTCGTTCATATTGAGCAAAGATAATATCATGGGTTTCAGCCAGAGATATGCAGTCGGATCTTTGTTCTTTGTTTTCTTCTTTTCTTTTTTGCTTTGCTCGTTTCATATTTGTGGTATAAGCTAATTTCGGAGTTAGTTTTTATCTTTCATTTTTTCTGCTGAAATAATGGTTCATCAGAAATAAAATTTAATCTTGTCAATCTAAGATCCTTAGATGCTAATGATGAGCTACTTCTTGTGCCAATTACTATGTAAATGAATTTCGTGCTGGCGAAAGAGACCTGCTTTTGTTTTCTCTACATTATTGCTTGTAGATTTACGTGCATCCCAGGAAGCCTGCCTTGTTTTCCTAACTCTTGTTTCCGCGCTTCAAGCTGCTTCTGAGATCCCGTTGCCTATGCGAGTCTACCATTTCTTGGGATATTCATTCATCATTACCATTTGCGTATCACTTCCTCTATCTTTCCCAGTTACTGGCAATTTTTGATTTGAGTTCATGTTAATACTTCATATGGAAAGGTATGACTTGATCAATGTCCTATTTTTATTTGGGGTAATTGAAAGATCCACAATTGTTGGTTGATAAAACATGTCATCCCTTTTCATGTGAATTCTTAATACTCTCATCTTTGCAGTGCTTGATCAAGATTTGGCTCCTAAATGTGAAAATATATCTTTAACTGGCTTGTTTTCTTCCAAGGATATCCTTCAAAATTTGATCGTAGTCATGCAATTAATGAAGCTCTTGCAGATTCTTGGCAGGAATTGGTTTTCATATGCAACTTTATTTGGTGATAATCAAAATTTATTTATACGTGTGCTTGTCAATTTATCTGGTTTTCTGCATTAGCATGATGCCTCAGGAAATTATCCTGTGCTTCGTACTTGCTATGTTAAAGAGATGACGTCGCAGGATGTCTTTCAAAGTATGCTTGTTATTCCATTGTTCACTGAGTTTCCTTTTAAGTTCTTTTTTCATCCTTCTGATGACCAGTCGTTTCTGATGATGTCTCTGGTCTTCAGGATCGAAATATGATATCGTATTCTTGAAAGGCAGTCAATATCTTGATGTTAACAAGTTGATTAATTTTAACACAAATATGGGCCTTTGCAGTTTGTCATTGTTCTTTTCTTTCAACTGACTTTCGCTTTGTATATACTATATTCACATATGTTATATGTGAATCTGACTGTTTACTTTGTTGATCTGCAGTTTCTGCTAGGGTAAATAGTTAATTTTTTATTAAAAAACGTCTGTTTTCCCCTCCTGAAACTTAGGGATCGCATCTGCGTTCATCTGCAGTTTCTGCTTATAATAAATAGTTAATTTTTTTAATTAAAAACGTCTGTTTTCCCCTTCTGAAACTCAAGATCGCATCTGCAATTTTAAATGCACTATGTTCAGTTTTACAGCTGATGTTTGTGATGCAGTTGTTGGGCCAAGCTCTTGCTGCTATTGTTTTTTTTTACCCCTCCTCTGTTACTCCATCACGACTGTAACCTGGGAAATTTTCTTGTCATAATCCTGCAAGGTCGTTTACCTTCCAAAATCAGAAGAAATATGGTCTCTTATCCTGCAGCTTTTCATATTTCCCCTTGAGTTTGCCTAATTTTCAGAAGGAAAGACCAATGCTGTTGAAAGGTGAATCTATTTGCCCTTGTTTGGATGTATTCTGATTATTCTTCTTGTGTAGGCAGATTCCCTTTGCTGGATTTTACGGGAGCTTTCAACACAATCCCTCCACTTTTTGAGCATTTTGTGTTTCATTCCCTAGATGACATCTCTTGGCAGTCTTCAACCTAGAGAACTTCTTCAGGTTTTTTAGCTAGACCCTTAATGGTCTGATTGAATGTCGTGATGCATATTCAGTTGATCATATATGCCGTCACTACATGAACTGAAATTAGATGATCCGCAAGGAGATGCCAAAGACTTTCTGTTGGATCCTTCTTCCCATGACATGCATGGGAGATCGCAGCATGTTTCTGTGATAAGGATCGTAAAGGACGAGAATAAAATTGTCACCCGACATTCAGCAGGAACTGGGCATAGAAATTTTCATCCCTTGGCAACATCTATGTGAAGTGGTAGGTAGAAATGGTTTCTCCTATGAAGTGGTAGGTGGAAATGGTTTCTCCTATGAAGTAATATTTTAGCGCATTGAGCATGTTACTCTTTTTAGGGCTCACTTTGGCGCGTTCTATTGGCTCTTATTTCCACCACAGGCATATCTGCTGTAGACATGAGTAGAGTACCTTTTATGAAGATAGTAGATGCCAGTCCTGATAGGTTAGCCCAAATGGCATCTTTTTCTGCTACAGAATCCAAGACCTCTATTCTTAAATGCATGACTATGGATGGTCTGCTTTCTTTTCTACTTGCCAAGCGAAAAGCTATTTGCCAATTTGAGCTGCTGATGAGGGTAGGCAAGCATTCGAAGTATTCTCTAGTTCTGCAACTCTCTGCAGGAGGCTTAATGATAGATCCATATTGGATGAATCACTATGTGGGCATCGAGAGCTTTTGGTGTTGGTCTTCAAACTCTAATGTTCAGCTGCATTTACGAGTTGCTGAAGGTATCCATAATCTCTTTTATGCTCGCTATGCTGGATTTTTCTCCCTCTAGGTTGAATTTAGTGAAGCAACACTGATCAGGAACATTTCTTCAGTTCATGATGCCCTGCAAATTCTGCATTTGGACAAGCAAGTTTTCATTTGGTATAAATAGCTGTTCATGTTTGCATGATTGTTTGGACTCATAGAAGTTAGAATGGCGTGCAAGCTGTGGTTGTTATACATACAATTATGGTTCGACTTTCAAGGTGTCACTCCGTTCATAAGTCAGACGCAGGCCTACATCCTTGGGTTGTTTCGAGTTCCGGGCCTATTGGTTCTTGAAGGGATCTAAGAAGCTGCTTTCTCATTTTTGTTCCTTTTTGTTGGACACCTACAGTTCGAGACATATGGGCTGCATAAAATAAAAGGGAAACACGTATAAGCCTTGAGATGGGTTCATGTCCTAGGTAGCAAGTGACTAAGGGTGCGTTTGCTTGAGCAAATGGTCCATGGACACACAGGTTGGAAGAGGTAGGACATTAGGTGCGAGACCATTTGTCCATGGTTACTGTCTTCCTTTAAAGTAGACTTGGAGTCTTGAACTATTGAACAATGTCTGTTAGTGGATGATGACAGGAAAGAGAAAATTGAATGTTGTATTACATATATAGAAGTGCGCTATTATTAACCTATTGACCGAAGTGCCACCATGGATAAATATTGTACCTTGGTAATTGTTTTATATGTGTGTTTTTATTTGCTTAGTATATCAAACAATATCATATTCATAAATCTTAGCATTTCACAATGTAACTGTTAGATATTTCAAATTACATCAAAATGTTGATTATAGAAGGCAAGTGAAGTGCATATTGCGGGGGATTTGTCGAGTGTTATTGCATGGACGGGGGTTCCTTCCTGCTCCACGACATTTTGTTTACAAATTTGTGTTTGCAGTTCTAGCGGCCATGTTAACAAGCAATGACAACCAAGAACCAACAACTCCCTGAGAGTTAAGACCCCTATACGCCCCACGCCCTACTCCATTTGGATTTTACCATTACAGGCAAGCAGAGCGTAGATTGACAAACTCGAGAGTAGTCGATCCAAAGTCTCCACCTGAACACCCTCAACCTCATAACGTCGCGTTTGACAGTAAGATCTGGTTTGATAAATAACAATCACAGATTCACAATGAACAAGCACAAGCCATAGTTTTATTCTGTGGTCCGTTCCAATGAAGTACCAATAAGAGAAATAGCTTTACATAAATGTAATCGTTTGAATATCGTATATCATGGGTGCGATGCAACTTCTTAACATAAAAGCAGGGAACTTTAAGTTGGTGATCACGTGGATGCATGTGTTTCTCCTTCATTAACTCGAGAATCTATGGCTACTGAAATGTTACTTCCCCCCTACCACATTCTCTCTCTCCAAGACTGCCCGTGATGGGCGTGGAGGCTGGAGTCCAGGCTAAGTTTAGACTTCAAAGCATCAAGGGGATTCTCGATTGCCCCAAGTCTAAAATTTGAAGTGACTTGAGATTTAAGAATCTCCAGATTTCAAATCCTTGATTTTTAACAAAGACAGAATTTTTTTTTGTTTGAAAGATGCATAAAATGTTACATCATGAATCTGTAATCCTTGCGCAGCAAAGTTGTGGAATTTGAAACCATAGAGTTAAGGTGAGCCTCATCTTAAATCATCTATGCCCTTGAGTCTAGGAAGCGGGGTAACCAAATGTCCACTAATGGCGTGATATATTACTTTATATTTATCCTTTTTTATATGGAGTGACGTGATATACTAGTGATGCAAAATTAGTGCTTACTAGGTACCTGTCATCAACAAGTGTAAGGCGGAGATTTATGACCATGATAAGCGTGACTTTTGCATATACACCATCGATCTGTTATTTAAGTAAACTGAAATTCAGCTGCATATATGATATACTTTTCAAGAAACCATAGAATTGTCCAAATATCCAATCCAGCCGCTTAGTTGCATTAATTGCTATGTCTGATCCAAAACCAAAATCCTTTTTGCTTCCCATATTTATATTGGCCAGCAAATCCAAGTAAATATTTCACTTGAATCATTATGGAGTTGCATAAGATAGCAACAGAAGCGTGAAGGTTTTGAATCAGAGGCAACTAAAATTACGTAGGAGAAACGGGCACCCGTCAGTCGGCATTACGAATTTTCTGATGGTTTCTCTCATCATGACGAGAACAATGTTACGTATGTCCAAAAGCGGACAAAGGGGCTGTTTTGGAAACAACTTCGTGGAGATGACGGAAGTTTGTAAGCCGATTTCTCAAGTTGCATTGGAAGAATTCTCCTTGATTCTTCAAACTGTCTTCCCTTTTTTAAAATGTCAACGTTTACAAAAAAATTCGAGAACTTGATTCAAACATAAAAGTAGATTGAGACTGAAAACAATCTGCCAGTCCATTTGTTGATGTTCCTCGTTCTGATTAGAGAAATCAATATTTGGAGAAAGCTAGAAACTGTGAGCCTCTCCCTTTCTTGAGAAGAGAGTGCTTCAAACTTCAAATATTTAGGCAAACATCTCAAAATACATTGCCAACAGATACCAACATCATATTTACACAGAACCCACCAAATCGAAACCAGAAAGAAAAAAGTTGGCTACGGCTGCTCAGGGATAATGCTCAATGGACAACGAGGGTCTCAAAGCAATTCACACCGTCGAATTCCGGTGCAATCTTCGGCCGCAATTCCCTCTTTTTCTCCACCACCGCCGCCTCCTTTTCGTTCACCCTCGTCTGATGCTCTTTGATAGCCAAAGCCTGAGCCACCGACGGCGACAAGAGAAATGAGAGAAAAAGGACACGGAAAAGGAGCCCGTCAGAGACACCAATACACAAAAAATGAACACGAGGAAAGGAAACGGAAGCACGAAAGGGCCAGAAACCAAACGCGAACCTTGTCCTTCGCAGGCTGATGAGTGAGGAGAGCCGAGCCAACGGCCGCGGCCGCAATGGACGCCGTGACGACGGGCGTCATGCTCGCCATGGCTTCTCGGAAAATTGGAGGCGAACCGGGAAATCTAGAGAGTCGGGGATATGGATAACAGGGGAGCTGGCCTGGATCTTCCCTCCACGCTTATCTCTTTCACCAGTTCTCGCTCTGAGTTTCCGTCAGGGGAGCGCTTCAATAAATAGCCCGGCCAGTCGTAATGTCCAATATACCCTCCAAAACTGCGGCAAACATAGGGTACCCTCAAGTGGTAGCCTGGTAGGTATAATGGAAGGACAGGGTTAGCTTTCGGGTAACTAAAAGCGGGCATGATTTGCGGGTGTAGCATGGTTGTCGTGAGCTCCGTCTGCCGGATTTTGTTTTCACCAAAATTTGGTTTGGCGGCCGGATTTTGTTTCCACCAAATGAGGCAAATCCGACGCGTCCCCTTATCCTCCCCATGATCGATAAAACTTTCATCAAAATGAGTTCCAAACTTGGAACATCTGGTGGAACAAGTTATCTCCACAGGATTGATAAAATTTCATTAACTGCGTATGATCTTTCCTACATGTATTCTTAATGCCCCAATCAATCCAACGCCGACGATAATAAAATAAACAACATACAGATATTGAAAACAATTGTGTTTGGCAACACGACATAACATGCCACATTATGTTTCCCCCGGGTTGTCTCCGAGTGCCATGCACTTGGGGAGTCCCAATTCCCAACCACTCAGTCATCAATTATCCTACGTATAGAGATTACAGAACATTGTTCATCCATTTTTCTTTTTATTTCAATGGGAGGGCCCTGATTCAGTAAGCAAAGAGCTTACTTTCACTCGACGGGGTACCTGCACAAGGGGCCATTACTGTTTTCTCCGACTCTCTCCTCACTCCCGCAGTCGCCCAGCCCTCTTCATTCACAGCAAGGCCTCTGCTCCACCATTACTCCTCTCCACCAAATTGTCAAGAGGGGAAGAATACTGAACCGCTCGATACCTATGATGCCCGATGTAGCTTTTCTTGTTTATATGCGTGTAGCAGATGACGGCATTCAACATCCCAATTATCCATTACTGAACATGCATAGTTGGTGTGACATACCAGATATCAATTACTGAACAATAAAGACATCATCCTTTATGATTCTTACTGCACGTTTTTCTCAAGAACCCGAGTCCTGAAGTGCAACAGAACACATATAACGGGCTCAATAGCATCTATTCACACTATGAACTTGTAACAATTCCTATCCAAGCAAAAGGGATTCTCTGACTCAGTCATTCTGTCTAATAGAATTTGGAATAAGAGGTCATCTTCGCTGTAAACAACGACAGAGAATTTTGCCCCCAACCCAACAACTCCTCGCCCCTTCTATTGGCATTGCCTCCCGTTTCCACCACAGGCATATTTGCAGCAGACATGAATAAAGTCTTTTTAGTCAGATTAGTAGATGCCAGTCTTGATATGGATTTTAAAATTGCAGGCAAGCAGAGAGTAGATTGACAGAGTCGAGAGTACTTGATCCAAAGTCTCCACCAGAACACCCTTAACCTCATAACATCGTGTTTGATAAATAACAGTCACAGGTTCACAATGAACAAGCACAAGCCATAGTTTTATTCTGTGGTCCGTTCCATTGAAGTACCAATAAGAGAAATAGCATTACATAAATGTAATCGTTTGAATAACTCGTTTGTCATGGGTGCGATGCAACTTATTAATATAAATTAGGGAACATTAAGTTGGTGATCACGTGGATGCATGTGTTTCTCCTTCATTAACTCGAGAATCTATGGCTAATGAAATGTTACTTCCTCATTCTCTCTCTAAGGCCCTGTTTGGTTGGAGGGAAAGGAAGGGAGGGAAAGGGAGGGAAATGAAAGGAAAGGAAAGGGAAGAGAAGAGAAAGGGAAGAGAATGAAATGAAATGGAAAGAGGTGATTATAAAAGGTTGTTTGGATAAAAGGGAATGAAATGAAAAGGAAACGATACAATTTATAATAATACCCCCAATAGTAAAAAACGTGGAGGAGTATTGTGGGCAGTAAAAAACTTTTGCACTTACTCCATTTCCTTTCCCTCCCAATCCGTCCGATTTGGGAGAGATTTGATTTACACTACACAATCATTTCCCTCCCTTTCCTTTCCTTTCCCTCCATTGCCATCCAAACAAACTTTCTTTCTTTCTTTCCCTTTCACTCCTTTCTAATTAACCAACCAAACACACGACAGATTGCTCAATCCCTCCCTTTCCTTCCAACCAAACAGGCCCTAAGACTGCCCGTGATGGAGGTGGAGGCCAGTTTACGTTTAGACTTCAAAGCATTAAGGGGATTCTCGATTGCCCCAAGTCTATGAAGTGACTTGAGATTTTAGAATCTCCAGATTTACAATCCTTGATTCTTAACAAAGAGAAATTTTTTTGTTCGAAAGCTGCATAAAATGTTACATCATGAATATGTAATCCTTGCGTACCTAGAGTTAAAGGCGAGCCTCATCTTAAATCATCCATGCCTTTGAGTCTAGGAAGCGGGATACCAAATATCCACTAATGTCGTGATATATTACTTTATATTTGTCTTTTCTTGTATGGAGTGACGTGATATACACTAAATCACATCCTTAAATTTGGTTTCTCTAAAAAAGGCGCGGTCCATACAGGAAAAGATGGGAAATTATTGCTCACGATAGGTACCTTTCATCAACAAGTGTAAGGAGGAGATTTAAGACCATGATAAACGTGACCTTTGAATATACACAACGAAGAGGAGGAAGCCGTGATAGAGAAAAACAGGGAACTGCAGCCGAAGATTGCACCGGAATTCGACGGTGTGAATTGCTTCGAGACGCTCGTTGTCCATTGACCATTGCCGCTGAGCAGCCGCAGCCAACTTTCTTTCTTTCTTTCTGGTTTCGATTTGATGGGTTCTGTGTAAATATGATGCTAATTTCTGTTGGCAATATAGTTTGAGATCTTTACCTAAATATTTGAAGTTTGAGGCACTCTCTTGTCAAGAAAGAGAGAGGCTCACAGTTTCTATCTTTCTCCAAAGATTGATTTCTCTGAGCAGAACGAGGAAAATCAACAAGTGCACCTTAAGGATTTCTCTCCTACCCCGTCTTCCCTGTATGCGAGAGATCCCAACAGGCAACAGGGAATTCTGTGAACCGACGATGAGCAAATCAGATATTGATTGAACTCTCAAAAAGTTGATAACTAAATAAAGAAGTTTCACCTAAACCGTACTAAGTCCTCGAATTTTGTAAACGTTACCATTGTGGAGAAAAGAAGAAAGTTTGAAGAATCAAGGAGAGAAATTGACTTGCAGATTTCCGTCATCTCCACGAACTTGTTTCCAAAATAGGCCCTTTGTTTCGCTTTTAGACATATCTAACATTGTTTTTGCCAAGATGAGGGTCACGGGTGCCCGTTTCTCCTACCTAATTTTAGTTGCCTCCGCTTCAAAACCTTTACTCTTTTCTTTTGTTGATTCAAGTTAAATATTTACTTGGATTGTTGCTGATCAATATGAAATATCCCGTTTCCTGCGGTTGCGATGATCACGCAAACTCATTAGAATTCAGGTTTAGAACCAAAAGAAAATGTCAATAAGTTGGTACATGGGAAAATATCGGCAAGGGCAATGTTTGACCATTCTATAGTTTCTTAAAAAGTATGTGTAGCTGAATTTCAGTTTACGTAAATAAGATGCTCTTTGACAGCCAAAGCCTGAGTCACCAACAAGAGAAGGAGAGAAAAAGGAAAAGGAGCCCGTTAGAGACCCAAATACACAAAAAAAAGAACACTGAGGAAAGGAATTGAAAGCACGAAAGGTCCAGAAATCAAACGCGAACCTCGTCTTTCGTAGGCTGCTGAGTGAGGAGAGCCGAGCCGACGGCCGCGGCCGCGATGGACGCCGTGACGACGGACGTCATGCTCGCCATGGCTTGCTCGGAAAATTGGAAGAGATTCCTTGGGATAAGGAAAACCGGGAAATCTAGAGAGTCGGGGGTATGGATGGCAGGGGGGAAGCTGCCCTGGATCTTCTCTCCACGCTTGTCTCTTTCACCACTCCTTGCTCTGATTTTCCGAGAGGGGTGCGCTTCGCCTTCGATAAATAGCCGACCAGTCCCAATGTCCAAAATACCCTTCAAAACTGAGAGAAATTCCACCACGTTTTCTTTTCCCTTCCTTAGGACTTCTGCCATGGTTGTGACTTGTGACCAACACGGTGCTTGCTGAAATGACCTTTCTGTCCTTATCAAGATTTTTTTTTGGGGGGTCCAATTTGGAGTTGGGGTTTGAACGGTTTAGGTAGCCGACCCGTTTAGCCCATCGAGCGAGCTGTTATAACTGGCAAAAAAAAAAAAAGGTTCCGACTCGGATCATATGAATCCATTGTATGGTACCTTCGATCTGATTAGGTTTTCCTTCACAGGAGATGGACTTAGATTTAGATTCAGATCCGACTCTTATGTATAACAGAGTTGGATCTGTATTGGATTTGGGCACTCGCAATCAAATTTAAAAATGTATAAAATGAGACCAAGTAAGTGATTTAATTGGTTTTATCGGTGGCAATCTGAAGCCTTGGAATAAACCTTGCAAGGACCCAGGCCCCCGGTGAAACATATCAGCGAAAACGAAATGAATGTGATCTAGTGATTGAATTTGAGGGTGATATTGAAAAAAACTGCGGCTATGTTTTTTTTTTCTCAAATTAATTAAAACTTATTTCAGGCCCCCAATTGTTAGTTTCCATGAAAAATGTGGCCCTTACTGAGGAAATATCAAAAAGTAGCAGCTTTTTTCAAATTATGGGAAAAAGGTAGGCTCACAAACAAAAGAAAAATTTGCATGTCCGTTGGACAAAATATCTACACTTTCCTTGAGATTTTAGAAAACATCTACATTAAGTGACGAGGAAGGTTACATCGGCATCCCTCTCATTTCAAAAAGTGGAAGCAAAAGGACTCCAAGAATTCTAACCAGAAACGCATGACAAGCAGAGCAATATCTTGGAAAAGCCGGGGAGGCCAAAGATGTTTCTTAAGGAAGGTGACAAGATATTTCCACTTGGATGAAGATATCAATAATTTTATCGAGATATTTTACTTTTCTGTTGACAAAATAAGTCCCTCTACTTTCTTATTAACTCCATCTCATCTACTATCGAATTCTGGAGCAAATCCTTGGGGCCGGCAGGGATCAGGGCATTATGGACATCCAAATAACATGCATGAATTGTAGAGACTTTAGATCACAAAGCTAAAGTGAGTAGAACACGAAAACTAGGGTTAGCTTTTTGGGTAACTATAAGAAGGCATGATCAGCGGGTGAGCATGGTTATCGTGAGCTCCTCTGCCTGCCGGATTTTTTTCCACCAAAACTTGGGAATCCGGCGCCTTTGTATCGTGTAGATGCTTAAATTGATAGGCTGAGTTTGTTAGGAAGGGTTGGTTTGGCGGCCAGGAGACGGCGAAGGGCCGGTTTAGGGGGCACAAGAATAACGGAGAGGAGAGCAAATTTAAGAGCTTCATCCACTTGGTTGGCGCCTGCGGACTCAAGTCTTTTGTGATTAAGAACGGTTTAAGGAGTATTTGCATTGATTACAAATCTTAGACATGTGCAGAACAATGATCTTAAGAACTTAGATCAAAGATCGATCTGGATCCTTTATTTTCAAGCGTTTACTGTCATCAAAATCAAGGAGAACATGTGTTCAATCGGCCAGGCTGCCCATTCGGCAGAATTGGTTATCAACTGGGAAAGGGTAACGTTATATATATATATATATATATATATATATATATATATATATATATATATATATATATATATATATATATATATATATATATATATATATAGAGAGAGAGAGAGAGAGAGAGAGAGAGAGAGGGCATTGACAAAAATGCAGGGATCAAAGATCAAATTACCTGCTTCTGAAGCCATGGCTGCCGGTTTTCTTTCTCCGACGTTCAAATGAGGCAAATCCGACGCGTCACCTTATCCTCCCCATGATTGATAAAACTTTCGGTTTGCTTGCACACATGAGTGCCAAACTTGGATCGTATAAAATTTCATTAGCAGCGTATGATCTTTCCTACATGTATTTTGAATGCTACAATCAATCCAACGCCGACGATAATAAAATAAACAACATAAAGAAATTGGAAACAATAATGTTTGGCAAGACGACATAACATGCCTCCGGGTGCCATGCACATGTTGTGGAGGCCCAACCGCTCGGTCATCGATTATCCTACGTCTAGAGATTCTTATACATGTTCATTCATTTTTCTTTTTCTTGTCCATACCTTAGCTGATTCAGGAAGTCACAAGCGGCCTTCAGTTACTTTAGTTTAGGCATCTTTTACCCCAAACGCCCGAATGTAGAGATGCTCAATTGTTGTGAAACATCGGTCTCCCATTGATCATGTTCACCTTCCCGTTGGTTTTTTGTGGGGAAAACCTCATTATAACTTGTGGGATGAAAGAATTCTTTGACTGCTATATGAACCTGCAAATTCTCAGTAGTAGTTAATGTGATTGATTACCCATTTCCAAGTTGTGTGCCCTTTGTTTCTAAGGGCGATCATACCATTCTTTTGTCACATTACTTGCGACGCATTTTCTTGCTAATTCCAAGAAAGACATGCTCGGGCAATTCTATGCTTGCCTTGCGTTGATCTGATTGTGGACATCTTAGTCCACTTTGTCTTGTGCTTTCTGCTCTGAAAGCCAAGTAGTCAGTTCGTTTTTCTTGTTGTTTTGGTCTCCTTAACCCAAGTCGGAAAGAATGGAAAACAATTGTCTCACCTGCTATGTCTGTCTGAACGAGGAGTGAAGTGAAGCCCGCGAACTGAGAAGAAGGCATAAGAAGTGAGAACCCAAACGCCACCAAGAGATCAATGCCGGCGGAGGAGCGGCTAAGATTCGCGCCAGAATTGGACGGCCTCAATTGTTTTGAAACACTAGTCCCCCATTTATCCAATTCACCTTCGGCTTGGTTTCTTATGTGGCAAGCCTCATTATAGCTTCTGGGATGGACCAATTCTTTGATTGATATATGAACCTGCAAATACTTTCTTTGTTCTTCAGTAGTAGTAGTTAATGTGATCAATTACTGTCGAGATGGTCTCTCCTTTGTTTCCAGGAACGTTCATGTGAATCTTTTGTCTCTTGAGAATCCTTTTCTATTAACAGCACAAAACACAAAGCCTACTTCAATGTGAAACTGAAGGGCAGTTCAATTTTAACCATTACTGGTGGTGGGATGAGCCATGGCTTCCAGCGATTTCACATCGAATGCCTGAAGTCGCTGAAGCCATCTGTAATTGATCACACTAACTATTACTGAAAGAACAAGGATATACATCAATCAAGGAATTGATCCATGCCACAAGCTATAATGAGGCTTCACCCCACAAGAAACCAAGAGAAAGGTAAACCAGATCAATGGGAGACAAGAGTTTCGAAGCAATTAAGCCCATCGAACTCTGGGGCAATTCTAGGCCGCTCCACCACCGGCCTCGGCGTCTTGGCAGCCACTGCCTTCAAGTTCTGCGGCATGCCGTCGGTATCGCTGCTTCCAACCTGCAACAATTGCAGAAATATAAACACAATTTAGAACCAAGACAAAAAGGAAAAGCGGAAAAGAAGAAGAATAAGGAGGAGGAGGATTGGGGGCAAAGACTCACCTCGGCAGCGGTGCGCCGGCTCCCGCCGAAGTAAGATCTGATAGTCGACGCGGCTTCAGAAAGAGAAGAGAAGTTAGCGTCGAAGTCCAGAAAGAGAAGAGAAGTTAGCGTCGAAGTCCATAAAGAACCGAGAGTAGCTGGATTTCGGAAGCCAAAGAAAAGAAGCCGAAGCAAGAAGAAGAAGGGGAGAACAGAGGGAGCAGAGGAATCGCACGAGTCCAAACTTCGAACATCTGGATGTACAAGTTGTCTCCACAGGATCATATACAATCTCATTAATTGCGTATGATCTTTCTTACTTGTATTTTTAATGCTCCAATCAATCCAATGAGAGAACAAATAGATATTGAAAACAATACTGTTTGCAACACGACATAACAAGCCACATTACGTTGCCCACGGATTGTCCACGAGTGTCATACCTCTCAGTCATCAATTGTCCATTTTTCTTCTTCTTTCCTCCAAGGAAACAGATATATATTTTCTGCTGCTCTGTTGTGTTGGAATTTGTATGAACAAGGAATCCCTCCTTTAGAAAGCTTAGCCTATAGAGACTAGGAAGAAAGCTATGAATGTAATACCAGCTTATTTTTCTAAATAATAATAATAAAACTAACGCTAATTATAAACGGGATCTTTTTTTTTTCAGATTTAATTTCTATCTCAATGTTTAAATGGATATTTTCTTTTTGTGAGTGGGCAGTTATTTCCCGACCGTTTTAGCCACTCCACTAATGTTGTCATATTTTACTTTTTGTTTATCATTTTCTTACTTATATGGAGTGACGTGATGTGGAACTGGACGAATTAACTTTGTAACCCACCGGACAGCTTGAAAATATATTAAGGAAAAGGAAAAGTAAACCTTATGGACCCTGTACTCGATCGTCTGGACAGCTTGTTATGGACCCTGTACTCGATCATCTAAACCCAAACAAATCTATCCGAGTTACTTATACGAATCGGTTTACTACCATTCAATCGAATCGGTTTTCCAGCCATCCGATTCATATAAATTGACTCGGATAGATATTTTGAAACTGGACAAATGGCCCAGTAGAGGAAGCATGATGGTCATCCCCAATGATCTTCATCTAATGAAAACTTTTCATTTGCAACCCACCGTTTAGCTTTCAATTCGAAACCGAACCTCACATTCTGAAACTCGACTAGAAACATCTGCTAAACAAGGGATCCCTTTTACCCGTCGTTTTAAAACAATAACATGACATGAATTTAATTTCTTTTCTATAACATAATAGTTACTTTTGAACTTAAAAAAGTTTAAAATATCAATATCTGAAAATTTCACATGTTGAGAGGTAGATGTTATATATATATATATAACGGCTCTATTGGCGAATTACACCTTAGAGTCAAGTATTTAAGAGAGATCAGAAACCTCCAAAAGTAGTTCTGACTTTAAGGATGAGAGATTAGGCTTTCATTTGGACGGCGGGAATAAATTTCAGCTCACCTTATTTAAGGAAGATTCAGACAATAAAGTTTTATAGATTGTACTGCCAGGGCATTGTCAAAATCTTCGTTTTTGTATATATTCATCGGTGTTAGTAACTCAATCATATATAACTTTGGCTTATAGGAAACTCTTTTAATAAAAACCATATCCAAAATTTGAGTCTGATATCCCAACTAGGATATTAAGACCAGAAGCGGATTACTAGTAAATGTCAAATTATACACCTATCAAATCCGAACTAAGTTCTAAGTTATTCAAATCCAAACTCCATTAATTGAACTCGGTAATTGAAAAAGTTGATCAAACGTCTTTTAAGACTATTCATCTGCTTCGGTTGATGCTTTGCAATAATAGCCTTTAGAGGCAATATATAATATATTGTCCAAATCCTGGTCCCATCGGTGGATCCCTCGCTCATTTGTGGGAGGAGGAAGAGGCGGTGGCTGCTCATTTATTAGCTCGTGCACGACGTTCGGTCCTGAATACACCTTTTCACCTTACCGGCCAGATATGGAAGGCCATTCTCACTTTCCTTTTTTATTTTTGTTTCTTGAATTGAATCGGTAAATCAAGATTGATCAGCCATGCATTTATTGAAAAACAAGATTGATCGGTAGTTATTGGAAATCAAGAAGCGTCCGCTCCGTGGCCGTTATCCTTTTTCCCGCCTTTTTTCATTTCATAACTCATAAGCTTCGGTTTCTCGTCTCTCAGGCCCTAATCTGTCTCTGTAAGGTGTGCGCCCTCTTTTTCCTCCTCCTCCTGTTTCTTCTCTTTTTTCCTTGCGAGAATTTTTTTCCGAGAGTCTCATCTTTTCCTTTTTTGCGCGGGTCATCTCTCCCTCCCTCTGTTTCACTGTCTGTGTGGCGTTTTCCGGGATCGAAGCTTCGAAGAGGAAGACGAAGCATTAGCCATTAGGGTTTCAGTCGCCCAAAATCACCCTCCAGCAGCAGGAAGTGTGGCTCCATCCTTTCCGTCGGAATCGCCGGTCTCTAGCTGACTGGGCCTGGGGTTCATCGACCGCCGCCGGATCCTTTTCCCGGTAGGGTCTCGCCCATCTACTAATTCTCCACGGGTTTCGATCTCGAGCCCGAGCAGGGTTCCCCTACTGCTCCACCTGCTCCTCTGCCTCCTCCCTTCTCCTTTCACCCGCCTGCATCTCCTCAGCTAGTGCTTTCGCCGGTGCGAAGCCACTGCACCTGCGCGGCCGCTTCCTAAGCTTCGGTTCTCGTCTTTCAGGCCCTAAGCTGTCTATGTAAGGTGCGCGCCCACTTTTCCCTCCTCCTTTGATATTTTTCTGTTTCCTCTGTTTTTTCCTTGCGAGATTTTTTTTCTGAGAGTCCTGGCTTGAGTTTCCTTTTCGTTTTGTGAGTTCTCCCATGTTTTTCTTTTTATATCCTATGCTGTGGGAGTGATTTGGGCCCTTTTTTTTTTTCGAATAGTTAGGATTCTCGATTCCCTTTCGTTATTTTGCGGGTTTTTTTTTGGAGATGGAGGTCGCTGGGGATTTCTCCTCCTCGGAGGCTGTTGCTCTCGCAAATGGCTGCTTCCTTGGTGGAAGCTATCGCTGTAAAGGCAGTGCTCGTCGCCCAGAAGTCAGATTACTTCTACCGGTAATTTCTTCTCCTTATCCTTTCTCCTTCTGGTTTATTTATTTATTTTACTTTTATGTATGTTTATTTAGCTGCTGATTTTTTTTGCTAGATTATGTAGGTTAAATTTTTAGTATCTGGTTTTTTTCTCTGTGTTTCTGCCGAAGGGAAAAAATTACTTCACTTGGTGCAGAAAAAGGAAGTATTTTTTCAGCTTGTCATTTCAGTTTTTTTTTGCTTGTTTTGATTTTAACTTTTAAGGTTTCTTCAAGATGCTTCAGTTATTGAGAGTTTGAGATGCTTTTTGTATAATGTGATCCAGTTTTCTGTTTTGGACTAGTTTTTTTCTGTTTCTCTCTCTCTCTCTCTCTCTCTCTATCTACTTTGTCACGTCTTTGAAGTTCCGTTAGTGTCTGTTTTTCCTTCTCAAAGCAGCCAGCCTTTGATGGTGATTGTTTCGGTTTTGACCTATATACAAGAGAACAAACTTTTTATTCAGATGACAGAACATTGAACTGGATTTGCTTTCTCGTTCAAACGCACATATTTTTGTAATATTTTATTGTTGTACCTTATACCAATTTGACACATACATTAGGGGTTGTTTACTTCTTGAAGACTGTTCAGCTTGCCAACCTTCTGCAAATGGAAATGTTATAAAATTATTGCCATTTTGTTTGTTCGGGTGCATCAACTTGTTATATATGCCATGTCTTAAGCAAGTATGTACCATGCTTCACAGTGCGGGTTGTGCGACCAGAATATATATCCATATGCGGGTTGCTGAATCCATACTTTTCTCTAGGGAGGCAATAAGGGTTCTAATGATCCAACAGATATCAGGGATCTTTGGAGGCTTTCCTCAAGAGGAGCCTTGTATTGACCTTAATTTGTTGGAGAAGAATTGCTCCCTCAATCTGAAGCGGATAAAACTATTGGTATGCTTCAAGAATTAAAGGTACTCGCCATCCAACTTTGTTTTCCTTGACATGTTAGTATTGTTTGAATGCAACATGTTCTCCTTAATATATTGCGAATTTTGTGTGTGAATTAGGCTTTATGATAGACATATGAAAAAATTTACATTCTGCAATCAGTTGTTTTTTTTTACTTGTATTATTTTGCAACAAAATTTTTCTGATTTTAGATATCTTGCATGAGTTTCCCGAGTTTGATAAGAGGTCATTCAAACATGCTGTTGACTCCTTTTGCATGATAGCAGCTGGTCATCGTTGCATGGTGGGGGCTATTAGCAATATAATTGTGCACACACACACACAAACACACACACAGAGCTTATGAACAAGCTAGGGCTGTTTGTTTAACTGTTTATTTTACTTCTTTGTTTAGTGTTGCTAGAAAGATTGTTTTCTCAAAGATTAAGACATGCAATTGGTAGAAAGTTAACTTTGATATCCCTATCAAAACTGCTTGTATTGAAGATTTCACATTTGATATATGTATGCATGGGAAATTGGAATCGGGAAATTGGAATCTTTACCTTTCTACAAAGATATATATTCATTGCAATGTCCTCCTTGATTGTTTGTTAGGATGGTTGAAAGTCTGCCCATATCATGTCAAGGGATGGATTACAATTTCACATTTTGCTTAAAATCTAAATCCAACATTTAGACCAAGTTAGATTAGACCTCTGATCCACACCTTGGATGTGAAACTGAAATCTAACATCGAAAACTGCTCAGATTAGACCTCTGCTCAAAGCAATGTTTTTCAAGCCAATTCCAACATCTGATATAAAGCCATGATGCGAAAGTCAAATCCTACATCCAAATACCATAACCGATCCACACCTTGGATGTAAAACTGAAATCCAACATCGAAAACCCCTGTTTTCAATGCCCAATTCCATCATGTAAACCGGATCAGGCGAGACCTCTGATCTAGAGACGTGATGTGAAAGTCAAATCATACATCCAAATACCACATCCGATCCACACCTTGGATATAAAAGTGAAATCCAACATCAAAAAACGTTCAGATTAGACCTCTGATCGAATCCCATTTTTCAATGCTCAATTCCAACGTCTAAACCATATCAGATGAGACCTCTGATCTCGAGCCCTAATGCGAAAGTCAAATCCTACATCCAAATACCACATCTGATCCACACCTTGGATGTAATTCCGTTCAGATTAGAACTTTGATCAAATCCTTGTTTTCCAAGATAATTCCAACATCTAAACCGGATCAGATGAGACCTCTGATCTAGAGTCGTGATGCGAAAGTAAAATCCTTCGTCCAAATACCACATCTGATATGCACCTTGGATGTAAAACTGAAATCCAACAACGAAAGCCGATCAGATTAGACCTCTGATCAAACATCTGTTTTGAATGCCCAATTTCAACATCCAAACTGGATCAGATGAGACCTCTGATCTAGGGCCGTGATGCGAAGGTCAAATCCTACATCCTAATGCCACATCCGATCCACACCTTGAATGTGAAACTGAAATCCAACATCGAAAACCGATCAGATTTGACCTCTGATCAAACCCTTGTTTTCAATGCCCAATTCTAACATCCAAACCGGGTGAGATGAGACCTCTCATCTAGTGCCGTGATTCGAAAGTCAAATCCAACATCCAAGTACCACATCTGATCCACACATTGGATGTAAAATTGAAATCCAACATAAAAAACCGATCAAATTAGACCTCTGATCCATGCCATGTGTTCAATGCCCAATTTCAACATCCAAACCGGATCAGATGAGACCTCTCATCTAGAGTCGTGATGCGAAGGTCAAATCCTACATCCTAATACCCCATCCGATCCGCACCTTGAATGTGAAACTGAAATCCAACATCGAAAATCGATCAGAATTGACCTCTGATCAAACCCTTGTTTTCAATGCCCAATTCCAACATCTAAACCGGATGAGATGAGACCTCTCATCTAGTTCCGTGATGCGAAAGTCAAATCCAACATCCAAGTACCACATCCAATCCACACATTGGATGTAAAATTGAAATCCAACATGAAAAATCGATCAGATTAGACCTCTGATCCATGCAATGTGTTCAATGCCCATTTCCATCATCTAAACCGGATCAGATGAGACCTCTGATCTAGAGCCTTGGTGCGAAGTCAAATGCTACATCCAAACACCACTTCTCATCCACACCTTGGATGTAAAACTGAAATCCAACGTCGAAAGCCGTTCAGATTAGACCTCTGATCAAATCCCTGTTTTCCAAGATAGTTACAACATCTAACCGTATTAGATGAGACCTCTGATATGGAGCCTTGGTGCGAAAGTCAAATGCTACATCCAAATACCACTTTTGATCCACACCTTGGATGTAAAACTGAAATCCAACGTCGAAAACCGTTCAGATTAGACCTCTGATCAAATCCCAGTTTTCCAAGATAATTCCAATATCTAACCGGATCAGATGAGACCTCTGATCTATTGCCTTGGTGCGAAAGTCAAATGCTACATCCAAATACCACTTCTGATCCACACCTTGGATGTAAAACTGAAATCCAACATCGAAAACCGATCAGATTAGACCTCTGATCAAACCCCTGTTTTCAATGCCAAATTTCAACGTCTGAATCGGATCAGGTGAGACCTCTGATCAAGTGACGTGATGCGAAAGTGAAATCATGNCCCCTTTTTCCAATGCTCAATTCCAACGTCTAAACCAGATCAGATGAGACCTCTGATCTCGAGCCCTAATGCGAAAGTCAAATCCTACATCCAAATACCACATCTGATCCACACCTTGGATGTAATTCCGTTCAGATTAGACCTCTTATCAAATCCTTGTTTTCCAAGATAATTCCAACATCTAAACCGGATCAGTTGATACCTCTGATCTAGAGTCGTGACGCGAAAGTAAAATCCAACATCCAAGTACCACATCCGATCCACACATTGGATGTAAAATTGAAATCCAACATAGAAAACCGATCAGATTAGACCTCTGATCCATGCCATGTGTTCATTGCCCAATGTCAACATCCAAACCGGATCAGATGAGACCTCTGATCTAGAGTCGTGATGCGAAGGTCAAATCCTACATCCAAATACGACATCCGAGCCGCACGTTGAATGTGAAACTGAAATCCAACATCGAAAACCGTTCAGATTTGACCTCTGATCAAACCCTTGTTTTCAATGCCCAATTCCAACATCTAAACCGGATGAGATGAGACCTCTCATCTAGTTCCGTGATGCGAAAGTCAAATCCAACATCCAAGTACCACATCCGATCCACACATTGGATGTAAAATTGAAATCCAACATGAAAAACCGATCAGATTAGACCTCTGATCCGTGCCATGTGTTCAATGCCCATTTCCATCATCTAAATCGGATCAGATGGGACCTCTGATCTAGAGCCTTGGTGCGAAGTCAAATGCTACATCCAAACACCACTTCTCATCCACACCTTGGATGTAAAACTGAAATCCAACGTCGAAAACCGTTCAGATTAGACCTCTGATCAAATCCCTGTTTTCCAAGATAATTACAACATCTAGCCGGATCAGATGAGACCTCTGATCTGGAGCCTTGGTGCGAAAGTCAAATGCTACATCCAAATACCACTTCTGATCCACACCTTGGATGTAAAACTGAAATCCAACGTCGAAAACCGTTCAGATTAGACCTCTGATCAAATTCCTGTTTTCCAAGAT